>SJYO01037018.1:0-30000 GCA_006410555.1 Capra ibex | reverse complement strand
CAGAAAAACATCTATTTCAGCTTTACTGACTATGCCAAAGCCTTTGACTGTATGGATCACAATAAACTGTGGAAAATTCTGAAAGAGATGGGAATACCAGACCACCTGACCTGCCTCTTGAGAAATCTGTATGCAGATCAGGAAGCAACAGTTAGAACTGGACATGGAACAACAAACTGGTTCCAAATAGGAAAAGGAGTATGTCAAGGCTGTATATTGTCACCCTGCTTATTTAACATATATGCAGAGTACATCATGAGAAACGCTGGACTGGAAGAAACACAAACTGGAATCAAGGTTGCCAGGAGAAATATCAATAACCTCAGATATGCAGATGACACCACCCTTATGGCAGAAAGGGAAGAGGAACTAAAAAGCCTCTTGATGAAAGTGAAAGAGGAGAGTGAAAAAGTTGGCTTAAAGCTCAACTTTCAGAAAACGAAGATCATGGCATCCGGTCCCATCACTTCATGGGAAATAGATGGGGAAACAGTGGAAACAGTATCAGACTTTATTTTGGGGGCTCCAAAATCACGGCAGATCGTGATTGCAGCCATGAAATTAAAAACACTTACTCCTTGGAAGGAAAGTTATGGCCAACCTAGATAGCATATTCAAAAGCAGGGACTTACTTTGCTGACTAAGGTCCGTCTAGTCAAGGCTATGGTTTTTCCTGTGGTCATGTATGGATGTGAGAGTTGGACTGTGAAGAAGGCTGAGCGCCGAAGAATTGATGCTTTTGAACTGTGGTATTGGAGAAGACTCTTGAGAGCCCCTTGGATTGCAAGGAGATCCGACTAGTCCATTCTGAAGGAGATCAGCCCTGGGATTTCTTTGGAAGGAATGATGCTAAAGCTGAAACTCCAGTACCTTGGCCACCTCATGTGAAGAGTTGACTCATTGGAAAAGACTCTGGTGCTGGGAAGGATTGGGGGCAGGAAGAGAAGGGGATGACAGAGGATGAGATGGCTGGATAGCATCACTGACTCGATGGACGTGAGTCTGAGTGAACTCCAGGAAATGGTGATAGACAGGGAGGCCTGGCGTGCTGCGATTCATGGGATTGCAAACAGTCGGACACGACTGAGCGACTGAACTGAACTGAACTCAAACATACTGCATGATTCTGATTATGGGCAAGGAAAAGAACAGGAAACCACATGGAATCAAAAATAGACTAATGGTTTCCAGAGCTCAGGGAGGGAGGAAGGGGGGAGTGATAGCTAATAAGTATGAGCTTTTTATTGAACTGATGAAAAAGTCCTGGAAGTAGATAGTGTGATGACTGAACAACCTGGAAAATATATTAAAAACCAAAGAACTCTACTTATTAAAATGATGAATTTTATGATTCAGGCATTATATTTCAATATGAAAGAAAATACAACCAAAGTGTAGTAATATTCCTAAATGAGGTGTAGAGGGAGAATGTTTCAAAAACACAGAGGAACTAGAAATGATGAAGGGGATGTTCTTTTTGAGTGTCCTTAAGTTTCCTCTTTGACTAGAGAAGGAGGAGATAGTTTCAGGGTAATTGTGAAGCACATCATATAAACAACCTGCGGTGCACTTTCTACCATAGATCAATTTGATGACAAGAGTGGAACATAAAAGCTCAGCATTTGGCAAGTTGTGAACTCACAGGGGAATCTACAGAAGTAAGAAAGTAATTAATGGAGTGTTTTTAATAACACCAGATGCTACTGCTGCTACTACTGCTAAGTCACTTCAGTCGTATTCAACTTTGTGCGACCCCATAGATGGCAGCCCACCAGGCTCCACTGTCCTTGGGATTCTCCAGGCAAGAATACTGGAGTGGGTTGCCATTTCTTTCTCCAATGCATGCATGCATGCTAAGTCACTTCAGTCGTGTCCAACTCTGTGTGACCCTATGGACAGCAGCCCACCAGGCTCCTCTGGACACAGGATTCTTTGGGCACGAATATAGGAGTGGTTGCCATTTCCTTCTCCAAATAACACCAGCACCTAAGGGCAATAGCTCCAGTGATTTAAGTCATATTGTTCCTAGTAAAATAAAAGGCTTTCTACCTATTTTTCAGCTACCTAAGACCTGTTTGTCTCAGGTAGGTTTCCAGATTCTAACTTAAAGAATATAGGAGAAAATACTTAAGTTTTTGAGGGGAAAAATATGTAAATGAAGGATTCTGTGCTCGCTTACTTATTAAACCAGTACTTAATGACTAGAAATAATCTTTTCTTCTCAGAATCTCAGATTCTCAGAAGAATCTGTCTGAATAGGTTAATATCCACAATATAGCATTTTACTTGTTTTATTTGCTTTTGGGTCACAAAAAAGCCTTTACTTCTTTTATTATTGGGCAAGTGTACACATGAATTTAAGGTAAGTTTTGTTTTATTTTATTGAAGGAATACTGCAGATACCACAACAAAAATTAAAAACATGGACAAATCCATCTCCTTGTGAGCCATATGTCGTGTTTACTTGGGTCTGAAGGGAAAAAATATCCATTAAATATATTCTATTCCTGTACACATTAAAATATAAACACATGCTCGAATATAAATATACACATTAAGTATAGACAGAGGTCGATGTATTTTAAAAGCATGTACTTTCCTTCATCTCATTTCTGTTTTATAATTTAAAAAACTCTTAAAATATGAATTAATTCAAATGTATATGGTACATTCTGTTGTTTTCACTCCCTTTTAGCTTTTTTCTTTCACTGTTCAAGAGAGTTTTCTTTGACAACAACCATGCTACAAAGAAATAATGAGCAATGTGAAAGAGAAATAATAATTTCTAGAATAGAAGTAATAATTTTCTTACTTCATCTCTCACCAAATACTAAACACAAGATAAACTAAAACAGGTAACAAAATTATTTTTTATTAATACTAGTCAGTGATATACTAGCTACTTCTGGAACTAAGATGAAGATTCTTCAACTAATCATGTTTTTTGAGAAACATGAATTTTAATCACTTTCCGTACCCAATTGTATATATTCAAGCATAGGAAATGCTTAGCCTTATGTCTTAGAGTATGCTCTCTCCAACAGTAGTGTCTCTTCCATATGGTTTTGAACCGGTGAAGAAATGTAAATTCATTCAGATCTACACCCTGACATTAAAAAAAAAAAAATAAGGCTCAGTGAAGAGCTTATAGAAAGTGATGTACTTCATAAATAACATCTAGATTTACATCAAATTTTCTCAAAGGTCTTTTTTAGATAATTTTAATTACTGCAGAATAGACAGCTATGCCTCTCTAAAGAGGGGGTGCATGGCTAGAAAATTTCCTGACTATAAAAAGATTATTACAGAAAACAATGTTCTACCTTATTTTACAGATGTGCAAGTGTTACCACATGCAAGTGTCATTGTCTTGATCATATTCTCAGAAGTTTATGCAAGAACAAAGAAGAATGGACAGAAGGAATTGCTCCTCCTTGACTGAATTTATTTTCTTGGGAATTACTGAGAACACTGAGAACAAAGTGATCCTATTTACAATGTTTCTCCTTGTTTATCTCATCAGCCTTCTGGCAAATCTTGGAATGATAACCCTGATTAGGATGGATCCCCAGCTGCACACACCCATGTACTTTTTCCTCAGCCAACTCTCCTTCTGTGATCTCTGCAATTCCACAGCCATCAGCCTTAAGATGCTGGTGGACCTATTTGCCAAGAACAAATCAATCTCTTTCTGTGGCTGTACTCTGCAATTCTTGGTCTTCTGTATCTTTGCTGACGCTGAGTGTCTCCTGCTGGCAGTGATGGCCTATGACTGGCACAAGGCCATCAGCAGCCCCTTGCTGTATGTGGTCAGCATGTCCAGAAGGGTGTGCTCCCTGCTCATGGCTGGGGTTTACCTGGTGGGAATGGCAGATGCTCTGATACACATAACATTAGCATTCCGCTTATATTTATGTGAGTCAAATGAAAGTAACCACTTTTTTGTGATGTTCCTCCTCTCCTATTGCTATCTTGTTCAGATAAACAGGTCAATGAGTTAGTGATATGCTGGCGACGGAATGAAACACCAACACTGCGGAGTGGTTTGAATCTTTATATTTTAACACTTGCTTCTTACAGCTGCTTTATTTTATATCCCTTGCACAACAACCTACAGGGCAAGTTGCCAAGCACTATGATTCAGAGACTATACACTGAGCAGGTGCAGGGCGAGAAAACCTTTACCTTGACTTATTTACTGCAGCTAAGACTTTGTTTTGGGGAACTTCTTTATCAACTTAGAATCAGTTTTGTCCCTGGGTCTGTTCCTTTTGAGGAATCAGAGAAACATCCTTGTGTGCAAGAAATGTTCTTTTCTCATGGGAACAAACAGGATTCTTAGCTGAACATCTCGTTTGCAAGAATGTTCAGCCCTGGTTGAGAGTCTCATTTGCAAGCACTTCTCAACCTTCTTTATACCTTGTTCCCTACAGTGATATTCACCATTTTTTGCTTCATTGAACTGAGTACCATTTCAGGAGTTCTTGCCTCTTATTGTTATATTATCCTTTCAGTCTTGAAGATCCACTTTGCAAAGGGGAGGCTCAAAGCTTTTTCCACCTGTACCTTCTACCTAACTGCTGTGGTAATCTTCCAGGAAACTATGCTCTTCATGTATTTCAGGCCAAGTTCTTCCTACTCTTTAGATCAAGACAAAATATCCTCATTGTTTTACACCCTTGTGATTCCCATGTTAAACCCTCTGATTTACAGCCTAAGGAATGAAGATGTGAAACAGGCCCTAGTAAAATTGAAAAAAACTAAATTGCATTTTAAAATATTTCTATTATATATATGTGTACACATCCACACGCATATGACATAACACATGAGAAACATAAATTTTTCAGATTCCTAAATAAAGAAGTATTTGGATTAAACCTCAATCCTAAAATATATTACAGTTCCCCTCACACGTCTGCTTAGTGTGTGTCCAGAATTTAAATGTGGCACTAACTGTTTTTTTAAAAACTTTTGAGTTTTCTAATTATGCCAACTTTTGTTTCATTTTTTTCATTCAAATGTTACTTCAATTTCCCTAGGACTTATTATGCATTTACTGAGAATTTTCAGCTCTTATTTCCTTTATATGTTATAGTACATCTTGTAGATTCTATACTAAAAGTTGTTAGTGTTAATATTAAACATTAAGGAACTAAACATTCAAGTATTTCATAATAAGACTTAAAATTATCATGAAATAAAAATTGAGGGCTGTAATTCCAAAAGCCAAATTGTCGGGGTCCAGCCCCAGTGGATCCAGGGTAATTTGAAGCATGAACGACGTAGGCAAGGAGAAACTTATTTATTTATTAATTTAGAAATATAAGATTAGATTAGGAAGAAATAGTATAGTAGGAAATTTAGGTGGAGAAAAAGAGGCTGAATAACTTGGTTTACAGGGAAACCAATAAAACCTTGAGACAAGAGGTTTGCACCATCTATATTAGGCCACGGAGCCCACTTGAATATCGAAGGGTGCCCTGCCTTAGGCCCCCTTTCACGTGGATCTTAGAAGCCAGGGCAAGTAAGTAGACGTGGTGAGCCTCCCAGCTCCAGATGGGAATTCAGCCAAAAAAGGGGAGAAAAGAACGACATGGGGAGCCCAGCATCGGTGCAAGATTCCAAAAACTTTATTTTTCAAAATCAGCTTATATAACCCAAGTTGTACATAAAGAAATAATGGAATATGCAGAGTTATGCGGGGGCAGCAGTCCTGACCCTCATTGAGACAAGGCTTTCTTTTTGCATACCCTCCCGTATACAAAAGGTCTCAGGTGGTTTACATTATNGAATTTAAATGTGGCACTAACTGTTTTTTTAAAAACTTTTGAGTTTTCTAATTATGCCAACTTTCGTTTCATTTTTTTCATTCAAATGTTACTTCAATTTCCCTAGGACTTATTATGCATTTACTGAGAATTTTCAGCTATTATTTCCTTTATATGTTATAGTACATCTTGTAGATTCTATACTAAAAGTTGTTAGTGTTAATATTAAACATTAAGGAACTAAACATTCAAGTATTTCATAATAAGACTTAAAATTATCATGAAATAAAAATTGAGGGCTGTAATTCCAAAAGCAAAATTGTCGGGGTCCAGCCCCAGTGGATCCAGGGTAATTTGAAGCATGAACGACGTAGGCAAGGAGAAACTTATTTATTTATTAATTTAGAAATATAAGATTAGATTAGGAAGAAATAGTATAGTAGGAAATTTAGGTGGAGAAAAAGAGGCTGAATAACTTGGTTTACAGGGAAAACCAATAAAACCTTGAGACAAGAGGTTTGCACCATCTACATTAGGCCACGGAGCCCACTTGAATATCGAAGGGTGCCCTGCCTTAGGCCCCCTTTCACGTGGATCTTAGAAGCCAGGGCAAGTAAGTAGACGTGGTGAGCCTCCCAGCTCCAGATGGGAATTCAGCCAAAAAAGGGGAGAAAAGAACGACATGGGGAGCCCAGCATCGGTGCAAGATTCCAAAAACTTTATTTTTCAAAATCAGCTTATATAACCCAAGTTGTACATAAAGAAATAATGGAATATGCAGAGTTATGCAGGGGCAGCAGTCCTGACCCTCATTGAGACAAGGCTTTCTTTTTGCATACCCTCCCGTATACAAAAGGTCTCAGGTGGTTTACATTATCTTCTGGCCAAGAGGCCTGTTAACATTTTTATGGCTCTCTTCCTGGATAATTGTCTATCAACCAGAAAACTCCTTTTCCCTAGAAGTGTTTTTTCTTTACTCTGTATCACCCTCAAAATGCTAAATAAAGTTACATTCCTGTAGAACAAAGATGCAGTGGGTTATAACAAAGAAAGTACTTAACTCAAAGATCTAATGTTGCTAATACCAGGTCTACTACCTGTTTTTCTATATACCAACTATCTCTACAAATAAAAGATATGAAAATTTGGCAGCAAGTATTGGCTCAACAAATGAAACCTTTAATCAGTCCTATTCTAATGATTTTGACTCCTCAGAAGCCCCTACATTCCTAGGATGTTTTAAGCTTCCTGTGCTTCCCACAGTCAGGAGGCCTCAAACAATCACATACGCAGCTGTACGAGTCCTGCAGGCAGGCTAGAAAGCCATCAGAGGGGTTTTCGGATTGAAACACCCTTTCAAATGCAGAAGACTAAAGCCCTGAGTTAACTTTTTCCAGAGTGTGTCAGAAGAGTGGAAAAGTACAAGACAGGCAGGTTCTTCTTTGGGGGGTACATGCTCAGGAAATGCCAGGGGGAAAACCTGAGGCTTGACTCGCCTTGCCCATCAGGCCTCTGCCACATGACCTTGTCACGGGTGGGATTCCTCACTCTGGCTCCCAGCACAAAATGTCTAAAACTATTGTAAAAGAAAGATAGATAGATATATACACACACACACACGTATATATGTATGTGTATACATATATGTGCTGTGCTGTACTTAGTTGCTCAGTCATGTCTGACTCTTTGCTACTCCATGGACTGTAGCCCACCAGGCCCCTCTGCCCATGGGGATTCTCCAGGCAAGAATACTGCAGTGGGTTGCCATGCCCTCCTCTAGGGGATTTCCCAACCTAGCATCAAACCCAGGTTTCCCACATTGCAGGCAGATTCTTTACCATCTGAGCCACCAGGGAAACACAAGAACAGGGCCTCTAATTAAAATAAATAAATCTAAATTAAAAAAATAATAATACAGGGGTGGGTCGCCTATCCCCGCTCCAGGGGAACTTCCTGACGCAGGAGTCAAATCAGGGTCTCCTGCATTGCAGGCGGATTCTTTACCAGCTGAGCTACCAGGGAAGCCCATATGCATATATATGCACATACATATATGTACACAAATATATATGGTATATACTAAACTCTCAGTTAATTTTGTGTGACTGTGATATAATTAGCACTAAAAACACTAAAAATGTTTTCTATTTTTTATTTATTACATATTTGCTTATTTTACAACTTTATGTCACCAGACAATAATCAGTGTTTGAATAACAGAGATGGGATGCTTAATCCTTTAGCAAAGAATGCTCATAATCATATATATGTGTATGTTAATATATGTGTGTTCATATGTTGTTACTTCAGTTTCAGTAACAGAAAGTTACTTCAGTTTCAGAGTGGTTATGTCTGACTCTTTGCAACCCAGTGGACTGTAGACATCCAAGCTCTTCTGTCCATGGGATTCTCCAAGCAAGAATACTGGAGTGGGTTGCCATGCCCTCCTCTAGGGCATCGTCTCAATCCAGGAATCAAACTCCATGTCCTCATGTTTCCTGCATTGGCAGGTGGGTTCTTTACCACTAGTGCCACCTGGGAAGCCTATGTTAATACATGTATGTTCATATATATACATATATATATATTTAAAGCATATTTGAATATGCATTTCTTTTACACATGTATACAATAGGTTTTGGGGGGAATGCACATGAATTAGTTGTGGACACTAATAATGGATCTATAAAGACATGCATAATGATTACATTAGAACTAAACAGCTATGAGTTATTGATATTTACCTTTATTCTTGTGTCCTGAAGGCTAAGCACTGAATCAGTTTGTTGAGAAAGTGAAGATATGGCCATATATTTGAAGCACTATAAGCTATGGAAAGATTGTTAATTATCCATTAAAATTTTATAAGCTAAAAGCCAATGATTGTCTTAAATTTTCTAGTCGCCATTCTAAAATATCCTTATGTGAATGTATTTTAGAATGGAAGTAAAGTCAAAGAACTTACTCTGTTATTCAAAATGTCATTTGTGAGACTTTATGGCATATTGGGCTTCCCAGATGTCTCAGTTGTAAAGAATCTGCCTGTCAATGCAGGAGATGCAGGAAATATGGGTTTGACCCCTGGGTCAGGAATTCCCCCTGGAGGAGGAAATTACAACCCTCTACAGATTTTTGCTCAGAGAAATCCATGAAAAGAGGAGTCTGGCAGGCTATGGCCTATAAAGTTGCGAAGAGTCAAATATGACTGAGCTCACACACATGCATGGCATATTGGGAAAAATTCTCATGGTAGAAAAATACTGCAAAGAATTCTTATTTTAGATAAAAGGCTTATAGGTTTCTAATCCTAGCATATTTTATCATTTTATCAAACTCTTTTGGAACTGTTGCTTATAAAAACAGCTTGGTCAAAGCACTGTCTGAAAATTAAAGTCTAAGAAAAATAGGGCATCAATAGATTTTGATGTAACATATTATCTAATTAATCCATCTCCATTCATATGACATATATTTGTTACATTATCTAAAGACTGATATGATTTACATATTGGTCCATTTTATCGGATCTAATGTAAGTGATACGAAGAAGAAAGAAAATTTGATCCCATTAATTGATAGCCAAAATAGAATCACAGCAAACAACATCTAGATAATATCTGGCTTTCATGTCTGGAATTACAGAGGTTAAAGAAGAAATTATGGGATTTTTTTTAGGAAATTCATAACTCAAATGGAAGTTTGGTCATGGTATGTAAAGATTCTACTATAATGAAATTTTTCAGAAATAGGGAGCAACATATCAAAAGGCTCTGATGTATTCTAACCAGTCTACTTCAGTCTTGATCACTAACTTTCCTTTTTTCCACAATACATCCCTCTGACATATCATTGATCTTGATGGAAAATATCTTTGTTCAAGTGCAGTATTGTCAGTGACAGTGGATAATGTGTCAATATTATTATAAGGTTTCCATTCTATAATCTCTGTCTTCATCCTTGAATTTAAATTCTTAACAATAAATGTGGCATAATGATAGACTCGGTTACCTATATAACACAGAGAAGAGAGAGAGGCATAGTGGTCATAGGCTGTATAACTACATTTGATAGAAAGAGAGCAGTAGTAATGTTCAATAAACCAATACGTAAGAGGGTTTCTGTTTAAGCTGGAAGGAGTGACGTTTAACCTCACCAGAAATCTCTCTCCCTAGCTAGAAGCATGTTCTGGACCAGGTAGTGATGCCACTCTAAACGGAACTCATCACTCTCCCTTTCTATCCCTCAGATCCCCCTGTGTAAAATGGGAACTTCAGCCAGGTTACCTGTAAGGTCCTTTCCAGAGGATACAACCTGCCTCTATAAAATATGACTCTACTTCTGTGTAAAGCCATCCCTATTATTGGAACAGATTTGGAAAATGAAAGAAAAATGAGTCACTTCAGCCCTTCATGTTCACACAAAGAACTGTGTGGCCTGTTATTTAAATTCAGGATTTCATAGATTCCCCATAGAAGTAGATATTCAACCTTACTAATGCTCAGGTAAACAAAACTGAAACAAAAAGTAAAGTCACACTGTGTCATCTACAGAATGGCAGAATATAAGCAATTGAAATATCGCCTGCTGGTGAAGTTGTGAAGCACCGTGGCCTTCACATATTGATAGTAGATGGAAAATTGCCACTGAACTTGGTAAAACTCCATGGCTGAGTCTTCTATAGCTGGCTGTACAAGTGTCCTAAGACTAAAAACACCATATATCCGAGAGGAAAGAATGAATATCTTCACTAAAAGACATGTACAGAAATATTCACCATAGTAGTATTTGAAATGCTATAACACTGAAAATAACTAAAATTTTTCCCAGTACATTAGTTTAGGACTTGACAAGCTTTTCTTTAATGTATATTTTAGGGTTTGTAGGCCATAAAACCTTAGCGACACCTGAACAGTTTTTCGCTATATCCCAAAAGCAACCATCCGTAATACACATATAAATGGTATGTCTCAGCTTAGGTAAAATGTCATGAATCAAGTTTACTGACTCCTGCTCTGGATTAGATAAATAACTTTATGATAAGTTTGTATATTGGAAAAGTAGACTGCGGTGTAGATAAATGAACTACCTCTGCATACAACAACATATGGAGAAATTTCACAAACATAATACTGAGTGAAAGAAGCGAGACATAATAGTGTAAAGGCAATATGATTTCCCTGGTATATACCTCAAAAATTAACAAGCTAAGTGATATATGGTATTGAACATTAATTTGTGATGGGTGTGGGTAAAATTGCCAAAAAGCAACAAATTATTTGGTGAGGGGGGTCTGGTTATAGTTTCATTTCTGAAAATGTTCTTGCAGTGTACTTTTTTAGGTGAAAATTTCTATAAGCATATTAGACTCTGATTTTCATTAAGCAAAGTAGATGCAATGAGAAATGGTAAGAAATCTTATTTGTATTTTTTAATCTAAAGGCCTATTGTACAAAAGGAATGTTCAGTGTACATATGTGATTTTAGTGTAATGCATAATTCCACAGAGTATCTCAGTACAGTATTCATCTTTATGTTATTAGAAATGCTGCCTTGCTTATAGAAAAACACTGTCTTTATTCATACACTGGCTCTCCCAGTCATTCTCTCAGCTGCTGCTGCCGCTAAGTCACTTCAGTAGTGTCCAACCCTGTGTGACCCCATAGACAGCAGCCTACCAGACTCCCCCATCCCTGGGATTCTCCAGGCAAGAACACTGAGTGGATTGCCATTTCCTTCTCCAATGCATTAAAGTCAAAAGTGAAAGTGAAGTCATTCAGTCGTGTTTGACTCTTAGCAACCCCATGGACTGCAGCCTTCCAGGCTCCTCCATCCATGGGATTTTCCAGGCAAGAGTATTGGAGTGGGTTGCCATCGCCTTCTCCATCTCTTAGCTGCAATGAGACATAATGTATTTAGTACTGTATCTGCCGATGAACTCTGTGTCATAGTACTCTAGGTTTGAGGAACAGAAACTATATTCTGAAAAAAGTAATTTCCTCCTCAGTACACACTTGCCAATAGAGAACTATCTTAATGTTACCAGGAGTGCCAGGAAAATCCTAGAGATATTTTTCCCACTTGCTTATATATGAGGAAGACATTTTCTTCTAAAGACATGCTTTTCAATTATTTAAGATCTCCATTTTTAATGAAACACAAATCCCATTGGGAGATATTTTGTTATCCAATTTAAAATAATAATTTTTCTACCCAAACTCAGGTTTAAACTGTTGAATGAGAGTAGATTGAAAAGTGTCAGTCAACATGATCTTGATAATAGCACTGTTAAAAAGCTAAAGCTGGGTTCTGGATGAATGAAATGCAACAGAAGGGATTTTTCCCAGAAGACAAGAATGTAGCTGAGGGGAAAATTTAAATGCACAGGAATAGAATGAGATGACTAAAACAATTCTATATATACCATATGTGTGACAGTGAAGTAAATAATGATAATAAAACTCTTTTGTAATACAAGTACATCAGTTTCTTGATTTTAATGAGAAATTATTAATAGTTATGTGGTTTGATCTTTGCCTCAAAAATATCTCCATAGAGTACTGTACTTGATACCTTAGTATTGATGTGATTTGGCTTTCCTAGTGGCTCAGTGGTAAAGAATCTGCCTGCTAATGCTGGAGACACAGGTTTGATCCCTGAGAGAAGATTCCCTGGAGAAGAAAAAGGCAATCCACTTCAGTATTATTGCTTGGGAAATCCCATGGACAGAGGAGCCTGGTGGGCTACAGTAAATGGGGCCACAAAAGAGTCAGACTTGACCTAATGACAAAAGTAATAAACAACAGTTGGGATTATTATACCAAGAATGGGAATAACAATTTAAAAAGTAACACAATTTTTCACTAGGTATCTTTTCCACCAAATTAAAAATGGACTAATTAAATGACCTTTAACCTGCTGAATATTGTAGTTTTAGAGAAAACCACATAGATGAGAGCAAGAAACAAGTAAAAGAAGCAATCAGAAAAGGAACCTAAACATTTGTGACTCTGTTTCTGTTTTGTAAAAAAAGATAGCTTGTACCATATTCTAGATTTCACATATAAGTGCTATCTTATGATATGTATCTTTCTCTGTCTGACTTATTTCTCTCAATATGAAAATCTTTGGGTCCATTCATGGACCTAGGAGAAAGCAATGGCAACCCACTCCAGTACTCTTGCCTGGAAAATCCCATGGAGGGAGGAGCCTGGTAGGCTTCAGTCCATGGGGTCGCTAAGAGTCGGGCACGACTGAGCGACTTCACTTTCACTTTTCACTTTCATGCATTGGAGAAGGAAATGGCAACCCACTCCAGTGTTCTCACCTGGAGAATCCCAGGGACGGGGGAGCCTGGTGGGCTGCCGTCTATGGGGTTGCACAGAGTTGGACAAGACTGAAGTGACTTAGCAGCAGCAGCATGGACCTATGCTGAAAAAGGCATTATATCTCTGTCAGATAAATATATGGTTTTCGAAGATTTTCTTCACTCTTTATATATATGAAAGTGAAAGTGAAGTCGCTCAGTCGTGTCCGACTCTTTGCAACCCCATGGACTGTAGCCTACCAGGCTCCTCCCTCCATGGGATTCTCCAGGCAAGAGTACTGGAGTGAGTTGCCATTTCCTTCTCCAAGGGATCTTCCAGACCCAGGGATCAAACCCGGGTCTCCCGCATTCCAGGTAGACTCTAACCTCTGAGCCACCAGGGAAGCCCTAATAATATATATACATAATTTCCCTGGTAGCTCATATGGTAAAGAATCTGCCTGCCCTGCAGGAGACCCTGGAGAAGGGAATAACTACCACCTCCCATATTCTTACCTGGAGAATTCCATGGACAGAGGAGCCTGGCAGGCTACCGTCCATGGGGTCACAGAGAGTCAGACATGACTGAGTGACTAAGCACAGCAAAACACACTTAAAATTTGTTTCTCTCTGATTTATTTCCCCACACAGTTCCTGTTATCTCTTACTACATAAAACTGTATTTCAAACATAAATAACTTAAAAGAATGACCATTGATTCATTATCTTTTTTTTCTCATGTTAACTGAGGATACATGAAATATTCATGGAAAGATGGGTTAGACTGCAAGGTCTTTCATAAATGCACAGGATGTAAATGACTAGCAAGATAGACTCAAATTCTCCTCTTCCTAGTCCATGTTATCTCAGAACTTGTCAAATCTATTATTCAGATGATTTGTTGGACTTTCTGTACTGTAGGTCATGACTTTTAGATACTGCCTTCTTAAAGGCTAGACTCAGAAGTGACTTTAACCTCCAATTAAAATAAATAAATTTATATTTAAAAAAGAAGAAGTGACTTACAATATTTCTGACCATTTTTGTTCATCAAAGCAGCTAGAGTATGGCAAAAATTCAAAAGAAAGATAAAGAGATACTGTATCTCTAAGGAAAATATGGGAAAAGTGCACAATTTGCTTTATTCTTCCCAAACTATCAATGAGCTCATTGTAGAACTCTGTTAATTTCTAAGTACTGATTTGCTTATTAATAGTTTTTTAATGTTATTGTTATTAAATCTGTAGCCTTTTCTTAATTTTGTTGTGGGTATATGTACACAAAGTGCTTTTATGAAGCACTTCTTAAACAACACACATATAGAGGGAGAGTGACTGACATTTTGGTTATTCAGGTCATTGTGAAAAGAGGGCTAGTTCTGGGATGCCAGAGAATAGTCCAGTAACATCAGAGATACCAAGATGTTACATCAAATTTTAGATTCTTTATCATCTGAGCCCCCAGGGAACACATTATTTTAGGAATAAAATGGAACTCTGAAGATTTAGAAAAGTTATCATATCTGTGCAATTTTCTAAATGGGTCATCTTTGCACATATGAGCCATATCAATGTTAAAATCCCACAAACAGGTATATTTTATTTATTTTATATCACTTTGATAACAAGAAATACTTAATAATAAGTGTTTAGAAAGCCCTACTTTTCATCTTCTTGTACCAGGGAGCTTAGGAAATTCAAAATAAGCATTGATCATATTTCTGAGGCCTTAATTGTGGTAGAGAGATTCTCAAATGAACAAAATAAACATAATTCAAAAAAGAGTGCAAACTTAGATAATATGAGAGAGTCACAGAAATCACTGAAATATCCCTGGATGATATGTGGTTGGAGAATGGGAATAAGATGATATTTGGTGATGAGGGCTGCCTTGAAAGGTAGCATTGGCAAGAATGTTGATTCACAACTAGATAGAAATAACCCAATGATCATCTAACTGAACAAAGGGTCAATAAAATGTGTTATAGCCTGAAAATGAATTATTATTGTGTCACTTAATGAAACAACCTTATATGTTCAAGAACATAGATGAACATTGAAAACAGTATACTGAAGAAAAGAAGCCTGACAGAATAAAAACACACACTACGTGATTCTGTTTATATGCAAGGCCAAGAATAGGAAACCATGCTCTCTCAGAAAGGAGTGGTTTCCAGGGCTCAGGGAGGGAAGAAAGGGGAATAACAGCTAATGGGCTTGTTGTTTCTTACTGGAGTGGTGAAAATGTACTGAAGTAGATAGATGATAACTGAACAATCTTGAAAATATACTAAAAGTTAAGAACAGTATACATTAAAATGGTGAACTTTATTTTATGTGCATTATAATTTAATAAAAAAGGTAATGCAAAGCATAATAATACTCCAAAATGAGATAATAAAGGATAGTGTTTCAGAAGCAAAACGAACAATCAAAAGGAGCTGGAAATGATAAAGGGAGAATTTTTTTACTTTCATTAGGTTCCCTCTTTGACTAGAGAAGGAGATAGTTTCTGGCTAACTGTGAAGCATGCCACAAAGACAATTTGCAGTTTTCATTCTACCATGAATCAATTTGCTGACAATAATGAAGCAAAAAAGCTTAGCCTTTGCTAAATTGTTCCTGAATTCATGTGGGGATATACAGAAGCAGAAATGTAGTTAAGGAAATACTTGAATAACATCAAAGCCAAAGGACAGTAGCACAGGGATTTAAATCCCAATGAATCTGTTTAAATAAACAGCCATCTGCCTATTGTTCAGCTAACCAGGACCTGCTTATTTCAGGTAAGTTCCTAGATCCTATCTTAAGAAATGTAAGAGAAAATACTTAACTTTTTGATTAAAAAAAAAGAAAAAATATATGTAAATGAAGCATTTTATGCTTGGTTACTCACTAAAATCTGGGTCTAATGGCTAGAAATAGTGTTTTCTTCTCATAATTGAAAGGATCTGTCTGAGCTTGTTAATATCCACCATACAACATTTTATTTTATTTTGCTGTTGGTTCACACAAAAGCCTTTACTTCCTTTAGCATTGAGCAATGTATATATGAACTTGAGATACGTTTTGTTGTATTGAAAAATAGTGTAGGTGCCCAAGTAACAATAAAAATAGGTACAAATGTATCCCCATGTGAACACATGCCATGTTAACTTAGGTCTAAAGAAAAAGCCCATAACTTGTACTCTTTCTCCATATACCTAAATATAAACATATGTTCACACATAAATACAAATGTATAACAGAGAGAGAAGTCTATGTATTTTAGAAGTATGTATCATCCCTAATCTCATTTCCAGTTTATTATATAAAAAGTCATTTATAATATAAAGTGACACAAATATGTGTAGTAAATACTGTTGCTATGACAAACCTAGACAGTGTTTAAAAAGCAAACATCACTTTGCTGACAAAGGTCTGTATAGTCAAACTTATGGTTTTCTCAGCAGTCACATACAGTTGTCCGATCTGGACCATAAAGAAGGCAGAGTGCCAAAGAATTGATGCTTTTGAACTGTGGTGTTGGAGAAGACTGTTGAAAGTCTCTTGGACAGCAAGGAGATCAGACTTAAAGGAAATCAGTCAGTCTTAAAGGAAATCAACCCAGAATACACACTGGAAAGACTGTTGTTGGAGCTGAAGCTCCAATACTTTGGCCACCTGATACGAAAGACAACTCACTGGGAAAAACCCTGATGCTGGCAAAGATTGAAGGCAGAAAGAGAAGAGGGCGACAGAGGATGAGATGGTTGGATGGCAACCTGAACAGATGTTTAAGCAAACTCCAGGAGATGGTGAAGGACAGGGAAGCGTGGCTTGCTGCAGTCCATAGGGTTGTGAAGAGTCAGATAAGACATGGTAACTGAAGAAAGAACAACATTGTCCCTCCTATCATTTCCATTTTATTATATAAAAAAGCCATTTAGAATCTAAAGTGATGCAAATGTGTGATTAATTTTGTTGCTTTCATTTCCTCTTAGCTCTTTTCTTCCACTGGTAAAAAGATTCATCCTTTGAAAACAACCACTCCACAGAGAGATAATGAGCATTATGGGAAAGCAATAGCAAATATCTAGGAAACAGGTCAGTAATAATTATTTCATGTCTCACCAGAGGCTAAACACAGCATGAATTAAAATAATTGAACATAATTTTTTTGTTGCTGTTGTTATTACTAGTCATTGATATACTCACCCTATAGTGAGTATAAAACTAAGTTAAAAACCCTGTAGTGAGTATAAAACTAAGTCAAAAAATCTTAAACCAATCATGCTTTTTTTGAGAAACACAGAAATTGTAATCATATGTGTTTTACCCAAGTGAATATTTTCAAGCATTGAAAATACTTAATCCTAAATGTTAGAGACTAGCCTCTCTATCATTGGAGTCTCTTTCATATGGTTTTCAAGAGGTGAAAAAAGGTATATTATTCTAGATCTCCTCCCTGAGGCTAAAATAAAAAAAAAGTAAGGCTCAGAAAAGAGCTGGTAGAAAGTGACAAACCTTGTGGATGACATCTAGATTTACATCAATCTTTCAAAAAGGTCTTTCTCAAATTCATTTTATTCTTGCAGAATAGAGGGCTATGCCTCTTTAATTTGTGTGTGTGCATATTTTTCTGAATATAAAAACACAATTGCAGAAGAAAAAAAAAAACATGTTCTGCCTTAGGATTTTTTACAGATATGTAGAAGTGTTACACATGAATGTGCCATTTATTTTTTTTAATCAATTTCTCAACAGTTTATACAAGATCTAAAAAGAATGGAAGGAGAGAACTGCTCCTCTGTGACTGAATTCATTTTCTTGGGAATTACCAATAACACTGTGAACAAAGTGACCCTATTTACCATGTTCCTGCATGTTTATCTCATCAATCTTCTGGCAAACCTTGGAATGATAACCCTGATTTAGAATGGATCCCCAGCTGCACACACCCATGTACTTTTTCCTCAGCCACCTCTCCTCTGTGACCTCTGCTATTCCACAGCCAGTGGCCCCAAGATGCTGGTGGACCTGTTTCCCAAGAAAAAGTCAATCTCTTTCTATGGCTGTGCCCTGCAATTTTTGGTCTTCTGTATCTTTGCCAATTCTGAGTGTCTCCTGCTGGCAATGATGGCCTATGACCAGTACAAGGCCATCAGCAGCCCCTTGCTCTATGCAGTCAGCATGCCCAGAGGGGTGTGCTCCCTGATCATGGCTGGGGTTTACCTGGTGGGAATGACAAATGCCTTGATCCACACGACATTAGCATTCCGCTTATACTTCTGTGGGTCAAATGAGATTAACCACTTTTTTTGTGATGTTCCTCCTCTTCTGTTGATATCTTGCTCAGACACACAGGTCAATGAGTTAGTGATATTTATGATTTTTGGCTTCATTGAACTAAGTACCATTTCAGTAATCCTTGTCTCTTGTTGTTATATTATCCTATCAGTCTTGAAGATCCACTCCACTGAGAGGAGATTCAAAGCTTTCTCTACCTGCATCTCCCACCTAACTGCTGTGGCAATTTTCCAGGGAACTATGCTCTTTATGTATTTCAGACCAAGTTCTTCCTATTCTCTAGATCAAGACAAAATGACCTCGCTGTTTTATACCCTTGTGATTCCCATGTTAAACTCTCTGATTTACAGTCTATAAAACAAGGATGTGAAAGAGGCCCTCGAAAAATTGAAAAATAAATGGCTTTAAATATTTATGTTAGGTGTATGTGAATAAACATGCATCCACACACAAATAGTGACAGATGATTTATTAAAATTATATGGTAGAATACATGACAAACATAATTTTTCAATTTCTTAAAGTAGTATTACACTAAATCTCAATCATAAATCTATTATTGTTCCTCTCACATGTCATGTTTAATTATCATTCCAGAATTTGTACATGGCCTTTAGTTTAAATGAAAAACATTTCTGACTTTTCCATTATGCTAATTTTTGTTTAGTTTTTATTCAAACATTGTTTCAATTATGCTGAGCCTTATTGTGCATTTACTCAGTGATCTCTGAGCATGTAGATTCTTTTTATATACTATAGTGCATCTTGTAGTTTAAATACTACTAAATGTAAGCTAACACAAATAACGTATTAACTAAGTGGTCAAGTAACTCATTATAACTTCAAATTCATCATGAAATAATACATACAGAGCTATTATTCCAAAGCAAAAATATCTAAATCTAGTCCAAAATAAAGTCATCTTTGAATAGAGATATTCAGTCAAATCTAAATAAGACTGAATTTGAAACATGAAAGGATAGTAGACAGAGGATTTGACAGCTTTTCAGATTGTGAAATATACAAGTCCATGTTTGTTAAAAGAAGTCATATTTGCTATAAGATGGAAGAGCCATGAAGGCAACATACTAAGTGAAATAATCCATACAGAGGAAGATAAGTACTGCATGATCTCACATATAGATAGAATCTAAAAGGTAAAACTCAGGAATTCCTGGCAGTCCAATGAATAGGACTTGGTGCTTTCAATGCCCAGGCCCAGGTTTGATCTCTGGTCAGGGAAATAAGATCCTTGCAAGCCTTGTGGTGCAGCCTAAGTAAATAAATAGATTTCATAGAAGTAGAGAGTAGATTGGTTGTTGCTAGGGGCTAAAAGACAGGAGAAAAGGGTGGTGTTGGTCAAAGTGCACAAATTTTCTATTATTTATTGAACAAGTTTAGGGGATTTAATCTACATGATGATTCCAGTTAACAATACTATAGTATAAATTATTGGAGAAATGCAAATCAAAACCACAATGAGGAGGTACCATTTCATGCCAGTCAAAATGGCTGTGATCCAAAAGTCTACAAGCAATAAATGCTGGAGAGGGGGTGGAGAAAAGGAAACCCTCTTACACTGTTGGTGGGAATGAAAACTAGTATAGCCACTATGGAGAACAGTGTGGAGATTCCTTAAAAAACTGGAACTAGAACTGCCTTGTGACCCAGCAGTCCCACTGCTGGGCATATACACCGAGGAAACCAGAATTGAAAGAGACGTGTGTACCCCAATGTTCATTGCAGCACTGTTTATAATAGCCAGGACATGGAAGCAACCTAGATGTCCATCAGCAGACCAATGGATAGGAAAGCTGTGGTACATATACACAATGGAGTATTACTCAGCCATTAAAAAGAATACATTTGAATCAGTTCTAATGAGGTGGATGAAACTGGAGCCAATTATACAGAGTGAAATAAGCCAGAAAAAAAAAACACCAATACAGTATACTAATGCATATATATGGAATTTAGAAAGATGGTAAGGATAACCCTGTATACGAGACAGCAAAAGAGACACAGATGTATAGAACAGTCTTTTGGACTCTATGGGAGAGGGCGAGGGTGGGATGATTTGGGAGAATGGCATTGAAACATGTATAATATCATGTAAGAAACGAATCTCCAGTCTAGGTTCGATGCAGGACACAGGATGCTTGGGGCTGGTGCACTGGGATGACCCAGAGAGATGGTATGAGGAGGGAGGTGGGAGGGGGGTTCAGGATTGGGAACACGTGTACACCCGTGGCAGATTCATGTTTTGGGGGTTTTTGTTTGTTTGTTTGTTTGGGGGGGGCGGTTTGCACTTTGTATTTTTTTTTTAATTTTACTTTACAATACTGTATTGGTTTTGCCATAAATCAACATGAATCCACCACAGGTGTACACGTGTTCCCAATCCTGAACCCCCTCCCACCTCCCTCCTCATACCATCTCTCTGGGTCATCCCAGTGCACCAGGCCCAAGCATCCTGTATCCTGCATCGAACCTAGACTGGAGATTCGTTTCTTATAAGATATTATACGTGTTTCAATGCCATTCTCCCAAATCATCCCACCCTCACCCTCTCCCACAGAGTCCAAAAGACTGTTCTATACATCTGTGTATCTTTCGCTGTCTCTCCTACAGGGTTATCATTACCATTGGCAAAACCAATACAATATTGTAAAGTAAAAAATAAAATAAAATAAAAGAGTTTTTAAAAAATAATAATAATAATAAAGGCCAAAAAAACACAAAGAAAATCACAGGGACTGCAACTAATACCCAACATAGCCAAATAAATAAATTAAAATAATAATCAATAAATAAATAAACCTTAATCATGAAAAAAAAGAAATAAGACATTATGGAAGTCAGAGTGACAAAAAGATATATATTGTTAGCGACTCCTTATGCTACAGTTAATGTTGTGATTTGTTACACTGCTGCAAACATAGATGACAACACTGTTTAGTGTCAGGGTTAAGGGTAGAGTTAGGGTTAAATTTGCACCCAGGTTCTCATAACTAATTCTTTTGATTCAGTTCTATAAAATGCAGCTTTTAGGTTTTCTCAAAACTTTATTTTACTCCAGGTAAAATGAAGACTTTTGAGTTTGCATTAGAAAATATTACCTGATTTTAAGCAAGAAGATCGTGAAAATAATAGCTAGTCTCTATGCATCACTAACTTTTTGAATACCAGTATAATATAGTTCAATAAAAGGTGTTTAAGATGATACTGAATACTGAGAAAAAGTTAAATGTATCTCTAAGGAGATATAATGATTACTCACCAATAAAGCCCAAGTTAAAAACTGCTCTATTTTCTCGTCTTCTGACATGTATAGTCGTTCATGTCTTAGGTTTTCGCTCATAATCCAGAAAAGAAGAAATTCTCTTTATCAGTAATGAAGTATGAAAAAATTATAATTGATTAACAGAGATGTTTTTGAATAACTGGACCTAATCATGAATCTACCTGATTCAGTTTAATAAGTCTTTCTTATATTCCTCTGAAGTACCTGCCATTACCAAATATTCTTTATGATAACTTTGAAGTAAATCTCACTATCCATTAGAGCAACTTCTAGCATCTTTTCTTCCCTGTAAGTGGATCCTGTTTATCCTTGACTGTTTCATCTTCATACAGACTTCAGTATTTATTTTTTTCATTCTTTTAAACCCTGAGACTCTTAGAGGCTCTAAAATTTACGTCATTTGTTCTTTGGCTCTGCATATTAAAGCATGCTTGACTGCAGCCATGCCCTCTCTGCTTCATTCATCTATATTCCTTCATAATGATAAAATCATATTCGCTGGATTTTATTTTACCATTGTTTTAATTTATTTATTTTTAATTTTGGCTGTGCTGCACAGCATGTGAGATCTTAGCTTCCCAACCAGGGATAAAGCCCATGCTCACTGCAGTGGAAGCAAAGAATCTTAACCCCTGTACCACCAGGGAAATCCCACCATTGTTTTTATTGATGTGACTTTGCCATTTGATTTATTTCTCATTATCATTACTATGATTGATTCGGTTTCCGAGGGAAAAGAGAGACAGCAAAGGCATGTTATATATTGAGTTTGACATACTGAGTTTAAAATAATCCAAACTTTATCTCTTTCTTTACTGATCAGGGGAAAAAAATGGGCATAGGTAAATTCTACAGGCATGGCAGATAAGAATATATTGTGAACAGTCATTATTAAGAAATTACAAATCTTAGTGAAATAAACACCTTCCTTGAAAAAGCATAGCATTCAATCTTATACAATAAAAATAGAAAATCTAGGTAAAGTCTTATCTGTTAAAGTAATGGATGTCTGTGTGTCCTCGGTCATGTCTGACTCTTTGTGACCCCATGGACTTTAGCCTGCCAGGCTTCTCTGTCCATGGGATTTTCCTGGCAAGAATACTGGAATGGGTGGCTATGCCCTTCTCCAAGAGATACCCCTGATCCAGGATCGAACCCCCATCTCCTGTGTCTTCTGTTTTGCAGGTGAATTGTTTACCACTGAGTCACTGGGGAAGCTCAAAGTAATGGAATTTGTTTTAAAAAAAACTTCCTAACAAAGAAATCCTATGCCCTGTTTATTATGTTGATGAATTTCTCTAAACATTTAAGAAATATTGTCAATCATGCACAAATCTTTCTAGAGAATAGATTGAGAGGACATTTAATAATGCATTATATTCAATGAGTTCTTAACAATCAATTCAAACAAAGCTATTATAAGATATAAATTTATAGATGAATCTTTCTCATGAGGTTAGATAATGAATATTCAAGACAGAATATTAACACATTGGATTTTATTCCAGAAACTGAAAAGTGGTTTGACAGTTGTGAATTAATAACCACAAATCAACATATTTAAGCAAAAGGGAAGATATATCATTCTTGCAATTTACAGTTCTAGAAAAATAATTTGGTTAAATACAAAACTCATTCCATTCTGAATAGATGACTTTTCTTAACTCACATTTAATAAAATTGTTATTAGCTATAAGAAACTGTAAGCAATCCTCATATTAACTACTGAATTTACTGTGATTAATTTTAAAATACTTTGGCTGTAATACTATAAGCCTACATCTCCCCAAGAATGTACAAATCCAAAGACAGTCCCCTAGAGTTTTAATTGAAAAGTTCATACTTCCTAGATGGCTGTGACAAATATTTCTAGTATCCATGTATTGAATAGAAATTAACCTCTTCCTGATAAGAGTGTGGGCTTCTCTGGTGGATCAAATGGTAAAGAATCCACCTGCAATGCAGGAGACCTGGGTTCAGTCCCTAGATTGGAAAGACTCCCTGGAGAAGGGAATGGTCAGCCATTCTAGCAGTCTTGCCTGGAGAATTCCATGGAGAGAGGAGCCTGGCGAACTACAGTCCATGGGGTCCCAAAGAATCAGGCATGACTGCAAGATTAACACTTTCACTTTCTTGTTAGAGTATAGCCTGTCAAAAATAGGTTATCATTGTGAAAAATATGGCCTGCTGACCATGAATACTAGAAATGGCTTGCCTTTGGTGTAATTAAGGTATTCAGGGATTACAGCTTAGCTATCAACAGTTTATTGATAATTCCTATGCTTGCAGAAGACCTACATTTGATCCCTGGGTCGGGAAGATGCCCTGGAGAAGGAAATGGCAACCTACTTCAGTATTCTTGACTGGAGAATTCCATGGACAGAGGAGCCTGGTGGGCTACAGCCCATGGGGTCACAAAGAGTTAGACATGACCAAGAGACTAATACACACACACATACATGCGTGCATGAACAAGTCTTTCAAATTATACTTTTAAAAGCCATTTCTATTTGCTCACCATTAGAACACAATGATGCAATTGATATTTTTATGTATGCTCATTTATTCACCACTACTGCATCCTGTTATTACTTTTTCATGTTTTGGTTGCAGATCCCTTAGAACGTCTACATACAAAATCTAGCTGGCGAATAAGGACCGTTTTACTTTCTACTTTCCAGTAATTATGATTTTCTTTCCCCATTCAAGAAAAATCTAAAATAAGATGTTGAATAAAAGTGGTTGAGGACATTATTTTTTGGTTGTTGTTATACACAGGGTAGGAGAAAATCAAGTTATTTTATTTTATATAGGATTTTTTTCTGTTTTCTGTTGTTACAGTAAACATAATGCTAGCTAGGGATATTTTTGTAGATGATCTTTATCAGATTGAAGGAATTTTCTTATATATCTTGTTTGCTGCTATACAGGTAATTGTTTTAGTTACCCCCCCCGCCCCAAGTCATTATTTATTTTTCTATCATATACTGTGATGTTTTATTTTCTAATATTTTATTCAGTATTTCTGTAATGAAGTACATTAGTTATCTTGATCTTTTTTTTTTTTTACAGCATCTTTGTCTGGTTTTGTTGTTGATGGTTGTTGGTTAGTTACTAAGTCATATCTCTTTTACAGCCCCATGGACGGTAGCCTGCCAAGCTCTTCTATCCACAGGATTCTCCAGGCAAGAATACTAGCGTGGATTGCCATTACCTTCTCCAGGGGATCTTCCTGATCCAAGGATAAAACATGTGTCCTTTGCCTGGCAGATGGATTCTTTACCTCTGAACCACCAGGGAAACCCATGAAACATCAAAGATCTCAAAAAAGTCAGAAAACAATCAGAAATATTGGTGGTCCCCTCATTGTGGGGGACACCCACACACTTTCTTTCCTGGTGTGCCTTTCTGCCTTGCTTCGATCTTAACTAAACAGTTTCTCTGCCTGCTCTCTCACTTGTTGTGCTATGTTTCTAAAAATAAACTTCATACCTTCATTTATAATCTTTGCCTCCTTGAGAAATGCATGTTTCACTGGGGACTATATATATATATATATGCTGATGATTGCCAGTAACCCACATGTCAGCTATCAGTTTTTAAACTATAGAGTTATGATTCACACATTCTAAACTAATTAATAATTTTCAGGTTTTGCATTTTGCTGATTGAATTGTCGTCGCCTCTTCAACAAAATCCTGAGCTCCTGAAGGTCAAGAAGCAGGCCAAAGAATTCTATCATTGTACTTGCACAGCACCGGGTTCTAGATATTTGTAGCTGAAAATCAAATCCAGAAATCTTTGGTTTCTATCATAGAGGTTTCTTAAAACCTCTGTCAGAATCACCTAGGGAATCAGTTAAACTCACGGATATTTGGCAGAGAAACCCAGGAATGTTCATTTTATACAAGCCTCTTGAGATATTCTTATGTACATGGATTTTTGGGATTAGAGAGCTGTCACATACAGATAAACACAATCCTAAGTACATGTTTCACACAAGGTATAGGCAAGATAGCAACAGCATCAAGTTTAAATAACATTTCCAGTCTTATTTCCTCCTCTAGCCCCTCCTCCGCTTCCTGTCTGAATCATCCTCCTGGAGCAAAATTCTAATTAAGTCCTTCTTTCAACCAAAACCTTCCCAATTATGAGACTATAAAAGCCATGACCATAAGCTTGTCCTTTAAGAATCTTTATGGCCCAGTTGCAATCAAATGACATAACTTTTTAACTAGGAGCACAAATTCTGGGGCCAGACTGACTGAATTCTAATCCCAATGCCTCCAGTTTGAGTATGAGCTATATTAATGAGATGAATAAAAAGTGTTGCATATATCTCTTATTGCTCTGTTCATTCAAATATCCATGCAGGTTTTTTTTTAATATAAATTCATCTATTTTAATTGGAGGCTAATTACTTTATAATATTGTATTGGTTTTGCCACACATCAACATGAATCCGCCATGGGTGCACACGTGTCCCCAATCTTCAACTCCCCTCCCACCTCCCTCCCCATACCATTCCTCTGGGTCATCCCAGTGCACCAGCCCCAAGCATCTTATATCCTGCATCAAACCTAGACTGGAGATTCACTTCTTATAAGATATTATACATGTTTCAATGCCATTCTCCCAAATCATCCCACCCTCGCCCTCTCCCACAAAGTCCAAAAGACTGTTCTATACATCTGTGTCTCTTTTGCTGTCTTGCATACAGGATTATCATTGTCATCTTTCTAAATTTTGTAATTGATAGATACCACATATAGTTATAAGGTATACAATATGATGAAGTGATATGTGTACACTTTATGAAATGATTATCACAATAAGGTTAGTTAATACATGCATAACCTCACATAGTTAACATTTTGAGTGTGTGTATGGAGAGGACAGTTAAAATCTACTTTTTTTAGCAAATTTCAAGTTTATACTACGGTATTTTTTTTCTTTTATTTTTTAATGCTGTTAAAGGTTTCAAGACACATAAGAATTTTTGTCCTTTGACTGAAATGCATGTACCTGTCTGAAGAGATCATTGGAACAAAACCATCTCTCAGATACATTTAAACTAGTGGCTTCTAACATTTTTGAGGGAGAGAATCCTTTGACACCATCTTTTAAATGTCTTATGACATTTGTTAATTATTTTTAAGCAGTGTGGGGAAATATTAATAAGACATTTTGGAAAGTGTTCAATACGTTTGTAGGGAAAAACAGGAAGTTTAAGAAAAAACAAGTTAACATTCTTAAGATCTAGATTCAGGTTCTAGAGTTCTGAGTTTCCCCATTCCGGAGTGCAGTGTATGGTGCACTCTAGAGACTTCACACTGATGTGTTTGTGATACCCATCCTAAATATCCCCAAATATGGAAAGTTGTAAATTATTACTTTTTACATAAATTTATTTATTTTAATTGCAGGTTAATTACTTTACAATATTGTATTGGTTTTGCCATACATCAACATGAATCCACCACAGGTATACACGTGTTCCCCATCCTGAAACCCTCTCCCTCCTCCCTCCCCATACCATCCCCCGGGTCGTCTCAGTGCACCAACCCCAAGCATCCAGAATCATGCATCAAACCTGGACTGGCGAATCGTTTCATATATGATATTATACATGTTTCAATGCCATTCTTCCAAGTCATCCCACCCTCGCCCTCTCCCACAGAGTCCAAAAGACTGTTCTATACATCTGTGTCTTTTTTGCTGTCTCGCATACAGGATTATCGTTACCATCTTTCTAAATTCCATATATATGCGTTAGTATACTGTATTGGTGTTTTTCTTTCTGGCTTACTTCACTCTGTATAATTGGCTCCAGTTTCATCCACCTCATTAGAACTGATTCAAATGTGCTGGGGTCCAGCCCCGGTGGATCCAGGGAAATTCGAAGCATGGACGGCGTAGGCAAGGAAAACTTATTTGTTTATTAATATAAGATTAGATTAGGTAGAAATAGTGTAGTAGGAAAATTAAGTGGAGAAAGAAGGTTGAATAACTTGGCTTATGGAGAAGGCCAATAAAGTTCCAGACAAGGAGCTTGCACCATCTACATTGGGCCACCAGGGCCCACTTGAATATCGAAGGGTGCCCCGCCTTAGGCTCCCTTTCACGTGGGTCTTAAAAGCCAGGACAAGTAAGTAGACTTGGTGAGCTGCCCCGCTCCAGATGTGAATTCAGCCTGAAATTAGAGTAAAGAGGAGAAGGGAGGGAGACGGAGGAAAAGAGAGAGAGAGAGAGAGAGAAAGAGAGACGGGGGAAGCTAGATTCCCAAGAAACTAGGCCGAGAGACTAGTCCAAGAAACTGGTCCATCCTTTATTGTTCAGAAGGCTTTTTATACTTTTGATAATATATGGAGATCAATGGGTAACACAAAGTTATGCAGCGTTAGCAGCCCAGATTCTTATGAAAACCAGACTTTTCTCTCTGCATACCTAATTGTATACATGAGTCTTAGGTGATTTACATCATCTTCTGGCCAAACAGGGCCAATTAACATTTTACGGCCTTTTTTCTGATAAGGGTTTGTTAACTAGGAGACTTATTTGTGTTGATCTTCCCAAAGTCTGGTGCCATTCTCAGAAAGCACTAAATAAAATTACATTCTTACATAGCAAAGATACAGCAATTTATAGCACGTGAAAGGAGTACAGTGACTTATAACAGAAGAAAAGCAATTAACTCAAATGTCTAGTGTTGCTAACATCAAAACTACTATATATCTTTTTCCATATCCTGTTTACATTGATTAACATCCTCCCAGGTGCCTAAAAGATAAAGAATATGGAGGCCTGGTGGCAATCATTGAGTCAACAGTGAAAACCCGTCACCAATATGATTTTTAGCTCTTTAGAAAAGGCTCTGTATCTTTAAGACACTCTAAGATTTGTGCCTCTCATGGTTGGGGGTGCTGTAAGCAATTCACAAGCTGTAAGAGGTCCAGGGGACCTGTTAGGCAAGCTAGAGAGCTATCAGAGTGGGTTTAACTGAAACATCCCTTTCAAATGCTGAAGACTAAAGCCCTGATTTGACTTTTTCCAGAGAATATCAGAAGAGCAGAGTGCAAAAGCTGGCAGATTTTTGGTTTTGGGGGTACGTGCTCAGGAAATTCCAGGGGGGGCTCCTGAAGCCTAATCACGTCCTTGCATTTTGTCAGGCTTCCTTCCTCATGACCTTGTCATGGGCGGGATTCCTCACGCTGGCTCCCAGCACAAATGTATTCTTTTTAATGGTTGGCTAATACTCCGTTGTGTATATGCACCACAGCTTTCTTATTCATTCATCTGCTGTTGGACATCTAGGTTGTTTCCATGTCCTTATAAACAGTGCTGCGATGAACACTGGGGTACACGTGTCTCTTTCAATCCTGGTTTCCTCGGTGTATATACCCAGCAATCCCATTGCTGGGTTATAAGGCAGTTCTAGTTTCAGTTTTTTAAGGAATCTCCACACTGTTCTCCATAGTGGCTGTACTAGTTTGCATTCCTACCAACAGTGTAAGAGGGTTCCCTTTTCTCCACCCCCTCTCCAGCATTTATGGCTTGTAGACTTTCAGATAGCAGCAATTCTGACTGGCATGAAATGGTATCTCATTGTGGTCTTGATTTGCATTTCTCTGATAATGAGTGATGTTGAGCATCTTTTCATGTGTTTGTTAGCCATCTGTATGTCTTCTTTGGGGAAATGTCTATTTAGTTATTTGGCTCATTTTTTGATTGGGCCATTTATTTTTCTGGAATTGAGCTTCAGGAGTTGCTTGTATATTTTTGAGATTAGTTGTTTGTCAGTTGCTTCATTTGCTATTATTCTCTCCCATTCTGAAGGGTCTTTTCACCTTGCTTATAATTTCCTTTGTTGTGCAGAAGCTTTTAATTTTAATTAGATCCCATTTGTTTATCTTTGCTTTTATTTCCAGTATTCTGGGAGGTGGATCATAGAGGATCCTGCTGTGATTTATGTCAGAGAGTGTTTTGCCTATGTTCTCCAGAGAGTGTTTTGCCTATGTTCTCCTCTAGGAGTTTTATAGTTTCTGGTCTTATGTTTAGATCTTTAATCCATTTTGAATTTATTTTTGTGAATGGTGTTAGAAAGTGTTCTATTTTCATTCTTTTACAAGTGGTTGACCAGTTTTCCCAGCACCACTTGTTAAAGAGATTGTCTTTACTCCATTGTATATTCTTGCCTCCTTTGTCAAAGCTAAGGTGTCCATAGGTGTGTGGATTTATCTCCGAGCTTTCTATTTTGTTCCATTGATCTATATTTCTGTCTTTGTGCCACTACCATACTGTCTTGATAACTGTGGCTTTGTAGTAGAGCCTGAA
>SJYO01037003.1:0-307956 GCA_006410555.1 Capra ibex | reverse complement strand
GGAAAGTCCCCAAATTTCTAACGACAAAGTCATTAATAAAGTGCGTATCCCGTATAAACAGAGAATAAGGTGTATGTTGTCATTGACTGAATTGTATTTGGTCACAGTACCGAACAATGTTACTAGACACAGCTAATTCAATGAAAGGAGCACTAGGTCAGTAATCCCGAGACCCGAAAGTGACGTCCCAACACCCAAATTAGGGACCAGTCCCTTAATTCCAGGGTATCTTGGACACCGTGTCTTTTTTTTTTTAACAGATGCTTCTAATGTTGGTGAGATTCCTACCCCAGTTTATTAGAAGTTAAACGGTCGTCGTCATGACATGAGACCCATGTCTCGGACGTCCACCCGGTGCTACTCCTGGAACCTCGAATAAGATTGACACTGGTATTCGGTGACCTCGTACGACTCGTCTGTCGACCGTACGAGACTAGATGTAAAATTTTATGCTAATCAAGCAACGACACACTTAGTAATACTTTCCTCATACCTCGTCCCGTATATGGTCTCTCTTGTCACCCTTTGTGCCCTCGTGTGTAGGTCACTTTCTGTCTGTGGTTTTACAAGCATCCTTGAAATAAGTATTGTTGATGTTTGACCTTTGTTGGGTTTAAAGGTGGTTGTCATCTTACCTAAGTATTTAACACCAGATTCAGTGTGCTGTCTTGTGATGTCTCTTCATAATTATTTGCTTAGTGTTGTACCTATTGAGTGTCTATGTTACAACTTGTTCTCATGTGTCTTAATAAATGTACTTCGAAGTTTTGTTTATATTAGAGACCACTATTACCAGTCTTATCACCAATAGACACCGTCCGACCCCCACACGGATCCGCCCGTCGTTGGTCCCACGACCTTCGCAACTACCCAAGAGCCCACATGTGTTTTTGGGTGTTCCACACGTCATTCAGAAACGTAAAATGATTGGCAATTTGAAGTGGTGTTAATTTTTCTTTTTTATGAAAGTTTCTTTAAAACATCTCTCTCTTTATGTCGATACACAATCAACCGTCATAGTAGAAGGTTTATAAAGACGGAAAGAAGGTTGCGTCCGCCTTCCTAGTGTGAGGAACCTGAACCATACCGGTACCCTAGAAAGGACCGGTCAGTCTCACGAATTTTCTGGACATTCACTGAACAGGGTGAAAAAGTAAAGGGATTTACTCGTCGGTGTGGGATCCACTATAGGTAAACCAGTCGAGCTCGGGGTCTTACTCCTGGTAAATCTCGTACCTAGTCACTTGTGAGAGAGACTTCCGAGTGTATCACTTATGAAATGTAAGACACCCGACCTGTGAAAGGAGACATTTAGGTGTTGAGACGGTCCCATCTCCTTTTCGTCAGTATCTATGCCGTCTTTGTTTGCCCATTCCGACAGAGGATTTCTTTGAAACAAATCTGCTTGTCCGACATCCTGTGTGGAACGGGTACCGGAAGTTGGGGACTGAATTCTCGTGGTCGGGAGCGGTCTGGTGGTCTCTTGTCGACCCTTAACACCGACAATGGCGTACCGTTGGATCGGGTAACTATGTCTTTATCCAAGACAAAAGTTTTTTAGATCTCATGACTTGTGACTGAATCAACCGTCCATAAGACCTTCAACGACGACCTCTTACCTTCTTCACTAAAGACGTCCCATTACGGACAATACCTTACCTTCTTAAGGGACCTCTCTTAGACCTTCCGTCTCTTAGATAGAAATTCTGTTCCTTTGTTTTATAAAATACCATCGACAACCAGGGTAAACTGTTTTGTCTGTCCTTTCTCTACTTGAGTCTTTTCTCAAGTAGTCAAACGTTCGTCTTTATGTTCCCCTATTTCTCTCAAGTGTTTGAGTTCATGAATGACCCATCCTTCTCCGATGCAGAGTTAATGTCTCTCTCTATTTTTACTCTTTAGGAAATACGGTTTCCAACTCATTTTTGGTCAAAACGTCGTTCCTAGTTTAGTGACCTACTGTTAGTGTAAATGACAATTTTAGAGACTTAATCAATTACCCGGAGTCCGATTTTCAGGTTAATTCTCCCATTGTGGTCAAGTAGGGAATTTGACCTTTTTTGCCGAGTGCCTATTTTCTCTGCTTCCCATACCGAGAAAGTGTTGTGGACCTTCGGGTCCACTGGGTCGTTTCTTCAAGTCTCTCCGTACTCTGGTTCCTTCGCTTCCTTGTCTCGTCGAGAGTCGTCGTATGTCACTCGTTTTTCGTGAAGGCCCAATGGAAGGATCCCCTCCACTGCGCACTACTCCTGTAAGACGTTCATCCTTTCGTACACTCGACTCATGGATCACTAGTCTTCCCGACTGACCCAGGAAGAAGATCATAAAACACTTTAAATGAATGAAATTTTAGGGTCTTCTCGGTCTTTGGTAGACATTTCCTTTTCTCGTCCACTAAAAGAGGGTCTCAACTACGAATGTCTTCCTTTTGTCTATAGTTGAGAATTCGTCCATAATAGAAAAAGACCATGGCTTACGTTGACTTCGTAACAAAATCAGGTGATGGTTCAACAGGTTAGAAAGAGTAGGTCCAAGGAAACATTCGGACGGAAATCTTTAATCTTTCTTTCTTTCTTTACTTCTGAAGATAATAGTTCCTCCATTTCTGTCATGATGTACCACCTAATACACTCATACGAAGTAAAATGATGAAGTTCAAATGTTCCCGGCTAATATCACAAAGGAGTTGTTGTAAGTGTGTCATTTATAAACTCGGTGTACGGTGCGTGACTTAAGTTAAGATCCTTATGTTAAGGGATCAGTCTTTCTTGAATCAAAGTAAAGAATTAACCGTTAGCCACCTATTCAATGGGTCGTTCGTCCAGTACCGTCTTGATCTTTTCCAGTTTCTGATGCTTTCCCGACGTTTCTCATCTCGTTTATAAATGAGTAGGTTTATAAATGACTTTTCGATCCGTACCACGATTCGTAATCTGCGTTGTCACTCGTCCGTATATGTACCAGGGGTCCGAACGTTTCGAGTGTCACATCGTTCCTAGTTGTTCTTCCTAGTTACTTCACACGATTCATACACCGACCCCTCTTTGTCCCATAAATCGTTACGTATCATCCCCGTGAATCAGATCTCCCTTACCTACTTCCGAAGGACCTCCTTCACCGTATATTTGACGTGGAAAAGGATTCTCGTCACCCACTTCGTCTCCTCACTACGTTGGTCTGAAGACCTCGTTAGACCGACGTCGCACTGTTCCCTAGTGCTGGTCTGTTCCCCTCTAACTCCCCGGTGACGACATCAAATCCATCCGACTACCGGACTTGGTCCTCTCATGTGACCTCTTGACTGCTTACAAATCCGTTGTCTGGAGTGTCTTTCCACACACACTCACCTACACGGCCTACTTCTCCCTTTCCAGTCTCTGGACTCAGACCCCGAGCCCGACACGGTTGACCTACCGACCGTCACCACCACGGTAAATGTCTGCCTCCCTGGTCCTCTCCTCCTCGTCCAAACCCCCTGTTCCAGTTCCTGTACACACTACGGATATTCTGTCGTTTCACCTGGACTCAATCGTTAGTCTATGCCCTTGGTCCCTTCCAGTTCTTTCCTCCGCAATGCGACCTCAGTAGACGCATGTCAACCATTGACTTCCCTACTTTCTTTCGTTTTCTAGTCGGCTCCTCTACTACATTTGTTCTATCGAATTTTGGTTTACTTTTTTAGGGTTCCTGTGTCTACAAATTCCCTTTCTCCACGGATGTTTCTTCTACCTCTTACGCATGAACCTCTACCAGAGAGGGGTTTCGGTTTGATTCGTTCGTAAAGCTCCTCCCAACCAGTCACCACCCTTCTCCCATCCGCATAACTGTTCCTGAACCCTTTGAACCATCTCCCTAGTCTCGTGTTATGCCTGTCGCCCTTATGTTTATAAACTTCTTTTTATCATCCTTACCCTCTATAACCCTGTGTTCTCAAAAAAATTTTTTATCATGAATGAGATTGATATAAGTGACTATACTGGCCTGGTCATTGTCGATAAAATATTTTGTATTGAACATTTCTGACGGTACGTCAATGTCTTAATGAATCATGTCTTTTGTCATTTTATGTGTAAACGAAGAATGTTTGTTCCGATTGAATGTATCGTTTAAGAGATAACAAGTCCCAATTAAATTTTAAGACCCGAATATAGAGGGGGTGTCAGTCACTGATGTCTTGATTAAAATACTAGTGGGATTCGTTTTGTATATTACCTTGAAGTGTTTTACATGTTTTGAAGTCATAAACTCCTTGACCTCAATCTTTCGTCTTCGTCAAAGGTCCAGAAGATTGATAGGAAAGGTATTGCGCGGACGGTTCACTTATGAGGTTTGACGACCTTTTAATGGCCGTCTACAAAAACAAGAAAAAAAAACCAAAAAATTAGACAAAGAGGTCTACAAATTCGAATGAGGGATAATTGGGTTAGAATTGAACTGGTAAGAGCGCTTCATAGAATCATTATATCTTGTGAAAGAAAAGACGGGATTACACACATTCTGTATTCTGTATACACCTTAATACACATTATCTTGTCTCGGGAAATTAGACCGGGTCACGGTTGATAACTAAATATTTACGATGACACTCGATGGTCTTAGATAGTCCCGGAACTGACATAGAATGGTCGGTTTAGACCTTACGACCTTAAGTAAAGGCGGTAGTTTACAATAGTTAATCGGATTGAACGGGAAGATTAAGACGAAGATGGCCATTAAACGGAAGAGGAAGTTTTAGTCTACTACATGAGTCCACCCCCCGCCAGACGACCTTGAAACCCTCCTCATTCAAAGATGACACGACACGATAGGATACGGGGGTACCCCTCCCACAGTAAGTACGAAGGTACGGTCGTCTTGAAGGAGGATTCCTTACAGTGTTAATTTTGGTCAGAGGAAAGGGGGGATGTAAGATTTCCTCCTCTATGACAGACTAACTCTTGGTGACCGTTCTAAAACCAAGATAAAACTAACGAGTCCCAAGTTAAGGAAGACTTAACAAATAAGACCAAGGAACTTAAACGACTTAATCACTGGTATCTCTGTACGTCAGGTTCTCAATGCTGTCCTGAACTCGTGTGCAAAAGTTTAACATGAACTCGTCTAGAGATTCAATCCAGGACAGGAATTTAGTAAAGTGTATAAACCGAAATGGCATTCTAAAAAATTGCCGATTGTATTTAAATTTTTACTGACAAAATCAGGTTTCGTCCACAGAGTGATTTTTCATACCTTGACGATGTTAGTCATTTATTTCGACGAAGACCTCTCAATTTTATAAAGGGGAACACGTCAGAATTTATGTGTTACACACTCTGTTACCGTCCAACTATTATTTAGGTAAATTTCAGTGTTTGTTGTAAACTATGTAGTGCAATTTTATTTCCTAACGGAAAGTCGTCTAAAGAAATATTTCGGTATCGTGGGTCCGGCTACCCTGTTTATTCGATTTTATCGAGTGTGGAGGACTAGGACTCTACGTTTGCAGAAGAGAAAGAGTAGGAAAAACTGTCCCGATTTGACAGATCTCATGTTTTTTCTTACTGATCACCCGTCGGGGATTCTCAGATATGAATGGTATCAGAAGATGTCCGTTCGAGTATTTTTGCCGTGGGCTGACACTTCGTAAGTCCCCTTTGACGGTTTTTAACCAATCAGACTAGAGGTTTGACATTTTCGGAGAATTTGGTCGTTAAATTTTGTTAAGAACGAGGAGACTGATTTTGAAGTGAGTTTGACTCATTTTAAAGGATAGTAATAGCGATGGTACCCCGTTCCCTTCCACTCTCTCCTTTATACAGATTTCATTCATTTATATAAATGAAATCTGAGTCTTTCTACAGATTTTTTTTTTATCAGAGGTTGTAAAACTATTAATCTGTTTTGTGGAGATGACATACATGCAAAGAGGAAACGTCTTCGAAGACGTCAACGACACACTCAAAGACGTTTGACCGAGTTTGTATATAAATTCTTCGACTATGAAAGTCTGATATGCGTAGTCTTAAAATTGTGAAAAAACCAATTTTATTCTCGTTTTCGAAGAAGCTCTGTGGAATTTTTGTCTGAAGACTAAGTTGAGTGTAAAATCATGATTTGAAGATTTTTAATATAGTATTTTCGTTTTCTATTACTGAAACGGTACTTTAAGTCAAAATCTTTTTTTTCCATAGACGTCCACAGTCAGGGTGCGACGGAGCTCTACCCCTTTTTTTTTTAGACAGATTTCGCACAGTTAACACTAGTTAAAACTACTTCTTGTACTGCGGAAGGGTGTTAGGTTTAATCGTGTGAACTTTTAGTTTGTCTACAAACGAAAATCTTAACCTAAGAACAACTCATAAAGTTACAACATGATGTTGTCAAATACCTAACCTAAGTAAAGAAGGAGAGTGTTCTAGTAGGGTCGCGCCGAGATAAAGTCACCACCGTTAGGCTTTGTCCCGCACCTCCACAAGCAGACAGTTTCCGACCGAGTTTCACACAACCAAAGCTCAGTTTATACTTTTTCGGAAAAGTGTCTAAAACGACGATAGTTTGTTCCTACGGTGGAATGTCCGTTGGGGAAACTATTAGCCCATTCTAAGGCGTCTGTCAGGTCGTATCTTGACGGGATTTAGAAACCAAGACATAAGGAGGGTTTCCAATCGTGAACGGACTTCAAAACACTCAAGGTGGGAATGACTTTATCCACGTATAAGTCCAAATTTCGATTTACCTAATCGTTTTTCGAGATTCAGGAAGAATTACTTGAACTCCAGGAACTTTACAGCGAGTTTGAGAAAAACATCCGCTGTCTAGTGGGGAGCTATGGAGAGTTCTAGCTCATAAAAAAGTAGAAGAACTTCTAAGAGAAATTCGAGTAGTTGGTGAACCGAGTTCCGTCGTTTTACCCAGTCTAAAAAAAGAAGCTGAACAGAGACTTCATTTAAGTCGAAGTGGAGTTTCCGTGTCTATACCAGTTTCCGCCGCCGTCGCTTCTGAGACAAGTGAGAGTCATCAAGCGACTAAAGAGCTTCCACCAGGTATTATAGGTGGTCCTTCGGCTTCAGTGTCTCGGTAAGGAACAGACACTTTACCTGGCAGCACCGAGGATAGCTCTGGTTCTTACAAAGATAGAGAAAAGAATTCCTTTTATAATCAAAGTTTCAGAAGGGAAAGGATTCGGTCAACAAATCTGTCGCAGGCAATTGGGAAAGTGGCACGAGACTAAGTCTAAGTCAGTCATTTCGGACTTTAAGGCCGGCGGAGTGCGGAGACCAGAATTAGTTTTGATAGGTAAGTCTATGCCGTAAATACTAGACTAATTGTAGGTGTAGCATCCTCGAGTTGTCAAGGTTCACTTCTTTAGGGCTTATCACCTAGTGTAAGGTTGTCAACCCCGAATGTCGGAAAAGAGAGTACATACTGTGGTCAGGACTCAAGAGTGGTTAGTAGGAGTCTCACACCCAGCACCAGTCAGGTTGGTACGCGACGTCCGATTCGGGCCGGCAGACGTCCCGGAGTTCCTAACGGCGGTACTCCCGCGGTTGTGACTTCACTACTCAGTTCAACTAATACCAGTCTTCGAGAAGCACGTGAAGGTTTAGCACCGACTGCGGCGCCTGTTTCTGGTCGTCCATCAAGAGTATCCGGTGTTTTCGAACCAGCAGGTTCCGTTCCCTTATCCGAAATTTAAGGAACCGAGCCAATTTTTCAACTGACGCATCTAAGACCACTTACAGGTCCTGGGAGACGGCGCACCAGAGACCTCTATTTAGCTACGGTAGGTATTGCGGATGCACCAGCCCGTCGTGCAGAGAGTCGTAGTGGCGGTACGTGGCCACGTGTTTCAGGGGGAGCGGGGTCGGCGTTGGGAAGTTCCGGTTCTCCGCCCGCTCAGGGTCCGGACGTGCTCGATAAGAGACGAGGCCTCACTCGCCCCGCCGGAGGGCGTTCAGCGGGGCTGCGTCTGCGAGGTGGTCGCGGCGCGCGAGCAGGAGGCGATGTATGGCGAGCATCATGAGCACGAGCCGGAGCATCACGACGAACTGCAGCCCAAGCGGGCAACGACGCTGGTCCGCCGCTGTCTGGTCCGTGTCCCGCGGGAGCGGGAGGCCTCCGAGGTGGTGGTCCATGGCGACCCAGGTGAGCCGGGCCTTGCGGGCTCTGAGCAGCTAAAGGTAAAACGAGGAGAACCCGCAGTAGGTGTAAAGTGCCTCCGGTGTCCTCTACCCGGCTGGAGACCCTCCGGCGTTCGTTTCCCCTTCCTCCTCGTCTTCTCCCCGGGGTTCGCGGAGGAGGCGAGACGCGGTCTAGTGGGGTCGCCGCCTGTGGTTGGACCCCGTGGGCGCGCAGGAAAGGATAACCGACCTCTAAAGCATAGGGGATCGGGGTCCGTCCTTGGTTATCTTTTTCGTCCGTCGCTAACGTTCGCGCGTCCGCGTGTAGGAAGATCGACGATCCGCTTGCCTTGGGCACAATCCCGCCCTGATTCTTTGGCCTTAGTGCCCGAAGTGCCCGTAATCTCGACGGGTTAGTCATCGAAGGACCAGGCCTTCATTGCGATGGCGGGCTCCCAATCAGACCTAAAGCAGTTGTCCTAACTCCCTTCCTGCACCCGTTCTTTGACATACCTCTAACCGACCTCCATGAAGGTCACTCGAAGTGCGGCACTGGACCCTAGCAGACCGCGGTCTTACAGCGAACATCGCCCCCAATAGGCCTCCGACCTGCTCTGTCACCACTTGGCGTAGCGCCGTCCCCTTCAATAGGTCGCCGGTCGATTACGGTAGTTCCTTTACTAACTCTTGACCATGCTTCCCTCAGTTCCGAAAGAGGTTCCGGTGATGTATTGCCTGGCGACGATGGCTACCGCGCCTGTGCGGAGGGACGGGACTTGGGTTCTTACACCAACGCCGCCGCCTCCGGGTCCGACGACAGACGAGGGGAGTGCACAGGAGCTCGCAACAGCGCTCTGAAATCCCAACTACCCCCTCGTTCCTGTCATTTGGTCATAACAAAATTACTACGATAATTGATTCTTTGGGAAATTTTTGATATATACGTCTTCCACGTTCAAAAACTTACAGATTTTCAAAATATTAAATTTAAGGAAAGAAGAAAGTTTGCCATAGTCAAAGAACGAATAAGGACTTCAGTAGGTAGATGCAAGTTGTCATGTTAAGTGAAACTCAATATAAGTTTGAATTAACGACCCTAAAATCCTCTCTTGTCACTTGAATCCCAAATTAAACACTAAAAGGATAATAACGGTCCAATCGAGTGAAAGTGAAAAGTGAAAGTACGTAACCTCTTCCTTTACCGTTGGGTGAGGTCACAAGAACGGACCTCTTAGGGTCCCTGCTCCTCGGACCACCCGACGGCAGATACCCCAGCGTGTCTCAGCCTGTGCTGACTTCGCTGAATCGTCGTCGTCGTCGTCAGGGGTAAATCCTAAAAATTTTAATTCAATAAAATTAATCTCCGATTAATGAAATGTTATAACATCACCAAAACGGTATGTAACTGTACTTAGTCCGTACCCACAGGTACACAAGGGGTAGGACTTAGGGGGAGGGTGGAGGGAGGGGTAGGGTAGGGAGACCTAGTAGGGTCACGTGGTCGGGACTCGTGGGACAGAGTACGTAACTTGGCCCTGACCACTAGACAAAGTGCATACTATTATATGTACAAAGTTACGATAAGAAAGGTTAGTGGGTGAATCCTAAAAGGATGGGAAAAACGTCTCAGTGAAACTTCTAGGGAATAGAAAACCCCCATAAGGCCCTTAAGACTTCAAATCTTGACAGTGTGTTGGTAACACCTCCCTTCTCCAATTTTTGCACCTTTCTTCCAATCCACATTTGATTTGAAGTTTTTCCTGTCTCCGAGCATATGGATTTACACAGTCTAGAAAACACAACTTTACGTAACTACACCCCGAAAGGGCCACCAGGTCACCGATTCTAAGGCTGGAGGGTTACGTCTCCCGACCCCAAGTTAGGGACCGGTCCCTTGATCTAGGGTGTACGACGTTGATTTCTAGGACACACGACGTTCGATTCTGGACCACGTCGGTTTATAAAAAATTTTTTTACGTAACTACAATTATGTTAGGTATGCAATTTCCCCTTTTTTTTACAAGGTCAACCTTCCAAACATTTCCCTAAGAAGACTTTTGTATTTGTTGGTACCCCCATTACTTTCTTGTCACCCAGTCTTTCCTGGTGGTCTTCTTTCCTTCTCTTAGTCTTCCACCTGGTTTCTTCTTCGTCCCTTGGACTCGTAACAGAGAGGAAAACTGAAATGAATGTATCAACCGTTTCCGACCGAAAACAAAGAGGTTAAAATCTTAATTGATTGTCGTTAAATTCACACAACTCCATGGCAAGTCCTTGTGATGTGTGACCGAATGTGAATTCTTCAATATACCTCAGATCGAGACGACAAAAATTATCTGTTCAACTCCACCGATTTACTTTGAAGTTAAGTCCCTGAGGACTCATTCAAGAAACTATAAATTCATTGAAGAATAGAATAAAGACTTATTTATTAACAGAAGGATTCCTCCTCCATTGAAGAGAAAGAGTACGTCGGGGTCCGACTAAATAAAAGAGAACGAGATATCTACGAGATACGAACATCCGATAAGAAACTTCCCCATTATTCCACATAAATTAAAAGACGTCGTAGTAAAAAAAGAAAGAGGATTGTATATAAAAGTATTTCTCCGATCACCTCTTTTTGAATATCTTAAAAAATGAATCACTGTAAAATATTCCCAGTACATCCTAGGACCCCGACTTATTTCAAACTCATTGTCTACCATTAATCAAATCTTGATCTCCTCGTCTTTATAGCGACTTACAGGATAACCTTCACTACCGACGGGGGAGAGGAGAAGAAAGGGAGGGAGAGAGTGTTGTACATTCGACTATTGTAACACCAGAGTCTCGGAAATTCTGTTTTCTTTTTGTGTAAGTAGACAGAACATAAACAGACTTTAAACAAGAATACGGAACTAAGTAAAATTTTATACACGTAACCTCTCATTGACGTCTGACTATTTAATGATAAAAAACAAACTAAACGGTCAAATCTACGTTTTAGGTGTTCATAAGTTCACCAACAATTTCTCCCTCCGGACTTCAACTAAGTCTAAGTTCTGTTACCGTGACCCTAGTCCCACTCATTTTGGAGTCTCGTCGTCCTACAAACACACGAAGAACACAACGTAGACGTCCTTCACCACCTTGAAACGGGACAAGACCTTCGAAGTCCGAAAATACCTACCCTAACAAACTCTTGAAGTTGTGGTTGTTATTTATAAATAACTTATGGATAAGGTACGGTCCGTCACAAATCCTCTCATTCCTCCAGTCCCTAGTTCAGTACTCCGGCAAATTTCCAACTCACAAGACTCGTCTCTCTTGCTATGTGTGTTTTTGCCGTTTTACTCTCGAACGGACTGTACGACTTCCTGATCGTTCCTCGAACCCCACGGATCTTGTCCCACCACCCCCCTCACGTTCTCATCGTCCTCTCCTCCAGACTTCCCCTTCGTCCGACTCGTACGTCCTTGAACACCCTGGAAGACGTTAGAAACCGAAAATGAGACCTACTCCTCCCTATACTAATCTTGTAAAACTCGGTTCTCCATTGTACCAAACCGTTCAACATATTCTTGAGAAGAGAGACGTCACACCTTTTATCTGACATCGTCCTGTCCTGTCTTCGTCACTATAAGAAACAACCACTACTACTTATTTCGAGAGTCTTAAACGACCACGTCCCTCATTCTCTCTCCTCAGTTCTTACTGAAGTTCCAAAACCGGACACGTTTATCTTTTTCTTCGACGGTAAATGACTACCCTTCCGATACTTTGTCCGCCTAAACCCTTCTAGTCTTTAAGCAGACCCCCACACAATTTAAATTCTACGGACAATCAACCTAGGTACACACGTAAACTTCACGTTTCATCTCCAAACGCGACCTCTATTTTTAAACCACATAAACGTAAATTACCATAATTTTCGGTACTCTGAGTGTGCTTCTCTTTGAACTGTACTAATCAGTAATCCCTTTATCTTTATTTTTGAAGTCACTCTAGGGTGAACTGTAGTCAATCCTACCAACAATATTAACTAATCAATTATTTTTGTAACAGTGGTATAGGACGGACGGTACACGAAGTCTGTCACCCCACAGTGAGGGCCTGGAAAGAAGTCTATACATTCGAGGGAGTAGGTAATTTGGAAACCACAGAGTCTTTCCTTTATAACCGTTCCTACAACTCTGTAACCTCGAGAACATGTAACGACCACCCTCATAGTTTATCACGTCGGTGACACCTTCTTTTAATTTGTTAACGGTATACTAGGTCGTTAAGGTGAAGACCCAAACATGGGGTTTCTCAACTTTCGTTCCAGAATTTCTCTAAACGTGTGAGTACAAGTATCGTTGTATAAGTACTATAAGGTTTCCACCTCCGTTGTCTACTCACCTATTCGTTATATACTATTTATGTATCTTACCTTACAATAAGTAGGAATCTTTCCTCACTTAAAAACTGTTTGCGATAATGTACCTACTTGGGATTTCTGTCCTACGATTCACCTTAATCGGTCAGTGTTTTCCTGTACATGATAAACAAAGGTGAATGTACCGTATGGATCGCATCAATTTAGAAATCTTAGTCTTTCATCTTACCACCAAGGGTCCCCGAACCCCCTCCCCCTTACCTCTCGAAAACAAATTACCCATGTAAAAGGTAAACCCCTCTAAAGTCTCAAGACCTGTACCTTCAACCACTACCAACGTGTTATAACACTTACATGAAGTATGTGGATCTCTCCCAATTTCACCATTTAAAACAATTAAAAAATTTTAACGTTAATTATAGATTTAAAAATTATTTCCTCAAAGGATTATATCATTATTAAAAACATGTTAGACACTCGGACGTACTCTAGTAGTTCTCTTACTCACACCTGTCTCGTCTCCAGATCCCTACCTTAACACCTAATAGACGACAGTCCCCTCGACTCTGTCTTCGTCGTCCGGTCCGACTCTTGGTCCAATCACTTCTCCTCCCTCACGGTCCCGGAGCATTAAGACCTCGGGTCTCTCCTCCGAGGACGACTCAATCTTGAGAAGAGGGTTCTCGTAAAAGAAGGACCTCAGTCAGTTCTTTTCCCTTTAAGTCTTTCTAACCCTTTTTGCTCATTGTATTAGTAAATGAACAAAGAAACGTGGAACATCTTTCTTCTAGAACTCTAACACACACTCTCCAAGTGGTGTTCATTTGACGTCAGGAAACTCCTAAATCGAGTATAAAGATGGATACCGAAAGCTCCACTCCATTCGACTCCTAACTTCGTCTCATGTTTATAGGAGGACACTATTGTAAAGACGGTAAACAGTCGGATACAAAGAGTTGTCCAGTCATTCTATATGAGAAATGAACAAGTCAAGTCAAGTCACCGAGTCAGTACAGGTTGAGAAACGTTGGGGTGTCTGACGTGGTGCGGTCCGAAGGGACAGGTAGTGGTTGAGGACCTCAAACGAGTTTAAGTACAGGTAACTCAGCCACTACGGTAGGTTGGTAGAGTAGGAGACAGTAGGGGAAGAGAAGGACGGAAGTTAGAAAGAGTCATAGTCACATCAAAGTTTACTCACTCGAGAAGTGTAGTCCACCGGTCTCATGACCTCGAAGTCGGAGTCGTAGTCAGGGAGACTACTTGTGGGTCCTGACTAAAGGAAATCCTACCTGACCAAACTAGAGGAACGTCAGGTTCCCTGAGAGTTCTCAGAAGAGGTTGTGGTGTCCAGTTTCGTAGTCAAGAAACCACGAGTCGGAAGAAATACCAGGTCGACAGTGTAGGTATGTACTGTCGACCCTTCTGGTATCGAAACTGATCTACCTGGAAACAACCGTTTCCTTGCAGAGACGAAAAATTATAATACATAGAGGTCTCTGTGGGTTCAGAGGACTACCTTCTTCTGGCATGGTGGATGGTTCAAAAGAACAGGGTTTAGTCTACACTTAGAGTCCGTTATCAATCTAGATTCATGGTCATATGGTTTTCATGTCTCTCACTCCCTCGTACCATGTCCCCCGACTCTGACGCTTTAGTGCACTATTTTTTGAACAAAGGATATTTCATTTGACGTGTCCCCTTCTTTCCGTTTCTTCCCTCGTTCTTAGTTCTCCAATCCCCCTAAATTCTCCGTATACTCGGTCGAGGTTGCACATCTATAATGAACCTAGGACTAAACGTATTTGATTTTAAAAAAACTCTGTATTAACTTGAGTCTAACTAATAAACTAAAATAACTTTTTAATGACAATTAAAAGAACTATATTTTTCAAAATACCCCAAAATTAAAAAACTCAGGATTAGAAAATTTAATATAAGACTATGTAGATATTTACTTTAATATACCGGATAGTACCCCTGAATACTGTATCTTTTACCTATTTCTATGAAAATTCTGATTGTATAAAAATACTGTTATGAGACCTTTCTATAGCAAGTCATATGCATCCTGATGTATTTAATATTACCCATGCATGACAAGATAATGAGTATACATGACATCAGATAAATTTCCAAAGGACAACTTGTAAATACGAGAAACGGTAAAAAAAGTAAGGATTACGAGACCACTTGTAAGTGTACATGTCACACAAAACAAGTCAATTAAAAGAATCCTATTCAAATATCTATATTACAAACACTCATTTTTATACGTATATAAAGGTCATTGAACATAATCGAAGGATAACGACGAGGGGGTTTACTGGTGTTAGAATCACCAAATTTTGTTGTGTGTAAACAATAGAATACCAAGACCTCCATCCCTGTACCTATAGTGACACGATTTTAGGTCCACAACCAGTCCGTCACAAGACCGATATAAGACCCCCGAAACCCTATGGTCTCTTTGACAAACCCCCATCAATAAACCCCCCTACTCTCCCTTCCCTTCCTTTCCCTTACCTCGGTTAATAAAAAGTAAAATCCGGAAAAACATCAAAAATTTAAAAAATAGTACACTTACATAAAAATGAAACTAAAAAAAAGAAAAAAATTAATTTTCCGTCGAAAAATACTGGGTCAACGGTGTTAAGACTAGTTTAGGTCCACCAGACTTCGTGGGAGGTCGAGTGTCACTAGGGGTTCAACAAGTCCTTCCTCATCGTAGTCTGACACTTGGAACTCCAAGGGGACTGAAGTTCATCCAGAGTCCAGTCGGGACCGTTTCGTCAAAGCAAGACTGGAACGTCGAAGGACTCAGTCAAGGATTCGGGTCCCGGAAGACGTCGGAATCGGGTCAACATCCTATAGAAACCCCAACACTAATTTGTCCCTTCTAAATGACTCCCTAACGATACACGGTAGGTACCAAGAGTCGGGAAACATACATAATTGGGAAAGTGTGAACTGTTGAGACTTTCTCATCCAAGACAATAATAACGGGACAAACTGTATAACCCTTTGACTGAGTCTGAAATTCTTCACACCGACCTCACATGTCGACCTTTCACCGTCTTACCCCTTGACTCGGGACCGTCAATCTGAGGTCTCAGACACAACAATAGGAGAAGGGGGTCACGGACATGTTTCCGGGGACTTCGTCGACCTAGTAGACGGTCACCGACCGAAAGAAGTACCACAACCCATCATAACATCATAACCTACATAAAGTACAGAAAGGAATAGTCTTAGAGTTTTAGTAATTTTTTTTAGTTCAGAGTTTTAGTAAATGTATAAATTATTACTTTTAATCCTGAAGAGATATTGAATCTACCATTTCTTGGACGGACGTTACGTCCTCTGGACCCAAACTAGGGACCCAGTCCTTCTAAGAGCTCTTCCCTTACCGTTGGATGAGGTCATAAGAACGGTCTCCTCAGACCACCCGATATCAGGAACCCCAACGTTTCTCAGTCTGACTTGACCCACCTTTAATCGAGTAGTGTTAAGTGGTCCCTTTGGGTCGATCCTGGACCATTAGAGACTCGGACTCGGTACCAGGAACAATTACTTGACTTCGACGGTGGTGACATAAATGACAAACGAGTCTACATCAGTGTATAGTGTTACGAATCCAACACAAAAAATTACGACACTACAGGACACTTTCCTCTATGTCCAAGGTTTCCCGGTCACTTAGTTAGAACTAAAAGTCCCCCTTTTTATCAGCAAATTTTTTTTTTAAACAAAGTAGAATTAACTTATTAATTTTTAAAAATAAAGATTTGTAATTTAACGAATGTCTTTTGTCAAAACTTATGTCAAATGTTGTACCAGTTAAACCTCACCAAGGTAATAGGACAAAGACTTCCGTCGAAATTTTAACAATCTTCTGTTCAGTAACTCTTATAATTTATACGGATATTGAGATGTGGACTTGTGTCAACGACAATTGCAATTAAGAACCAACACAAAAGAAAAACCTGAAAATATACATATATAAAAAAGGGGAGAACAAGATCATTAATACGACGTCTAAGGTAAACTATCGAAGGAAAAAAAAAATTGTACAGTAGTTTACTCACTCGTCTCACGAGCAACAACGGCAAACAATTATGTTTTGTCTTCTCGGTTAAATCCATTGAAGAGGGAATTACGCTCTACCCCCACTACCCCGCAAAGAAAGTGAGGTACAGGAAAGGAAGGAATCCGAAACCGGTCGTATTCGGTGCACCGAGTGCAGTGGTAATGTTGGTTTTGTCGACTGCCCTTCACACGCATGTCCATATCACGACCGGAGACGAATCACATGTCTAAGTAGGTCTTTGTACGAAAACCGGACGTTGAGTTGCATTAGGACAGATTTGTTCTTATAATGGACAAAAACGGATCTAGAACCCATGTAAAAGAAAGGAGGGAAACATAATCAACTATTAGGTTTCCCCACCAACATTCATTATTAGAAGGAAGCACTTGAACACTTTCCATACGACATTATCTAATGTTCACGGATCGTGGCCCAGACAATGCGGCTCCTCCCGACTCAGAAACCCTCGACCCTACAGTGAGACGGGGAACCGGGAAGTCGTCCCGTACCGAAACCGGACTAATGCGCCGACACTCCCCACGGTCTCCTGACACTGAGGAATCGACGGAGACTAGGGGTCGGCGTGTACTCACGGGGACACCTAAGGAAGGGTGTCCACGGGTGACCGACAGAGAACACGACCGTGTCTTGTCCTTCCCCTAAGTTCCTTAGTTTTAGTATGGAGACGAGAGTATTGACAACCGGTCATGATCACTTTCTACCCATAAGTTTAGATTAAGGACGGTTTTTTCTCTGAAAAAACGAATAGTATGTCTCACAATCAAACATATCTTTTGTCGAAGTCGTCTCCCGTCAAGACAGACAAAGAGTCGGGAGAGGGTGTCTACTCACACACGGCAGTACCTGCTACCTCGTAAAGCTAGACGTCGTGAACCACGACTTCCCCCAACTGATCTACGTCTAACGTCGTCGGGATCCTGGACCGACCCGACTATACTAATCTTAGAGAAGAGTGTTTATCCCCTCCGCGAACACTCACTTACAGAAGACTTTATCGGACCCCGTGTCCGAGGTAAAGAAACGGAGACCTCACAATACGGGGACGAACCTTGGAGAGTATCGAGGGGGACACACCGTCCTACTTTAGGTCTCAGAAGCAGTATCGTCGAGTACGTGAGGGGTCCACGAGTCAGGTAGAAAAGTCGGACAGGGGTGTCGGCACGACGATGTATAAGATTTTGAAGACACGAAAACAGATAGAAAAGGGAAGGACCTACCTGAAGGAACGGGAGAGGTGAACTCTTCTGTCGTCAGATCCTGAGTCCACTTCACAGTAGAGAAGACTCTGTGAAGGAGGGTAGGATGGGGTCCGAGTTACAAAAGGAAGAGACCTGGTGAACTGGGGAACAGGGTGTGAAGTCCCTTGTTAGACAGGGGAGTGCTTTAGTTCTTTGAGGGTTCCGGACAGAGACAAAGTCCTACAAATGTCCGGACTATGTACTATCGGGAAGTTATTTACTAACGTCTTAATAACTTTTTTACAATGACAGTAGAATCCGTCACAGTATTGAAAACAAACATCGGGTCTTGAGTCTTTGATTTTTACGTCATCAACCATTTGTTTTTTTTTTATCCCTAGAAAGGGGGGAAGAAACCATGGGTAAATCCTACCAATACCTTCATCTTTTTCCCTCCTTCGACCATTGAGCCTATTGTATATTGTACCGATATAAAATTAGACAACAACTACATTGAATGAAAAAATGAGAAACCCCTTCATAGAGAAGAGATAATCGATGGTCATAGAAAATACAAAACACTATCTCGAGTAATGAGTCTACCTTTCGACTTTCGCGGAGGATTTGGTACACGTCCGTTAGTTCCCTGGGTTTAGTGCCATTCTTACCATGTGTCCTACACTGTAACAACTCTTTCGAAACATATTTATGACTTTATTTTCCGTTTCAACAGAGACTCAAGAGTTTCCTAACGATATTACTTATAAATGATCAATTATCTTCGGAGTTATATAGTGGGACATTCTTTCTCTTTACTACCAACTAAAAATACTGTACCGTCGGACGGGTGTCGGAGAAAAAATATTCTCCGACCCTCTAAGAAGATAACTCTACCGTCTTTAACCACCGTCCTATCGACGGTAACTTTCTTGGAATTTGTACTGAGGTCTTCTGTTCAGGTCTCAGGATTGGAACGGTGAGTCGACGTCGCACAGGTCTCCGTTCAGCAAATTACCGGCAAGTAGAATGAAACGAGGAGATTCTTTCTTTCTACCGTGCTCCTTATAGACTGGTGAGTAAGCTTCCCGTGAACTCATTGTGTCAACACAGTAATTAGTCCTCTTTCCGACAATTCGACGGAATAAGGACACCACCGCACAAACCACACGAAGAGAAGGTCCTAGGGTATTTAGTGGGGTGATAGTGCAATGTACAGGGTGGGGACGTGGGGGTCGGGGTCAGTCCCGTGTAGACGAACTTCCGGGGTTCGGGACCAGAACTACTCCGTCCAGCCCCCGCGTCGTTACTCCTTTACTTGCACATGAAACGTAGAGTACAATTCGCCCTAGAACATGGACCCTGGTGGCATACTAAAGGTTCTTGGGGGTTTTCTAGATTATTAATAAAGATCAAACGTCTTCAAAGTATGGTACACCACAGTATTGCCAAATATTCAAATAGAAACGGGGTGATTTAGGACACGACAAAACCCGTCCTGACACATAAAATAACCAACAGAATAAGGGTCGTGTTCCGTTTCTCGGACTGCACCTCCACCTGGGGTTACGGATAGACTCTTCAGTCACTCAATTCACCCTCCGAACGAAAGAGAACAATTCCGTCGGGACAGAGGACGGGACAGAAGATTGTGAATCTTGACACGACCACCACTTGTATCAACCTCAGAGACGGAATTCTGGTACGACACGAAGGTATATGACGACACTTAAATGTTTTTTGTAGTTGGAAGACAAGTCCACCTCCTGGAAAAAATGTTGTATAGGTGCTCCTCCTTTCGAAATTTTTTGGGTTCGCTTCTCATACCTTTTTAAAACCTTCAACAGCCGTCCATGTCAGGTGTTGGTGTTGGACCCGCACCCAGAGACTCAGTGAGACAGTGGTCTCGTCACACAAGGCCACGAATCTTTACCTCTTCTCAACGTCTCGACTTACCACTCGTCGTTATGGTCGGGCATCTAACAAAGACCAGTTTCCAATCCAGTTCCAATAAGAGAGAGAGAGAGAGACTTTCTCTTATTGTCACGTCCTGCACAAGTCCGATGTAAGAGTTCTACAGAAATTCTGTCGGATATAGAAAACTCAAACACTTTTATTTTGATATCCGTTCCTTCTCTTTTACTTAAGACCCAAAAGACAGTACAGGGGTCCTCTCTCGTCAACAAACGACATAGACACTTCCCAGAAACCACCGTCCGTTTTGTCTGACATCGATTGGATCCGGGTTTTCTTTAAGTAACTTTCCGATCCTCACTGAGTCGTTCATCTTCTTTTACATCTGTCGACGAAGAACTTCTCCAGTTCTTCGTTCCACCGAAGTCCCCAAATTACATCACAGACGCAGGGTTGACAAAAGTAAGGAGAGGACTCAGACGAGTTCCCACAGAAGACCCTCTCGCGTAGACTAACCGTATCGGACCCAGGGGGGAAGTACACGGGTGTAGACACCCCTCCACTAAAGAGCTAACTGTAAGACTCTTTCCTATATGTCCACCTTCCCCCTCTCCACCACAGGGTTTCCTTTCTCATCCCCGACAATTGTCCCTCTTCCCTGGGTCCCGTCCACTTTTGTCGTAGTACAGGTCCTAACTGAATTGGACGCTCACGTCACCGACGTCGCACCGAGAAACTCGGACACTCAAGAACTCAACGTTGTCTCCACACAATGGATAAAGAGTCATAACGATGTTTTAGATTTCAGTCATTTTGTACAGGGAGATTATTCCACCTTACCTGAAACAATCTATTTCAAGTGAAACAATTATTTCACCTTACCTGAAGGTGTAGTTCAAAGAAACGAAAAAGGGGACCTCAGTATACTTAGTCATAGTCTTACAATTAATCGAGGACCTTTATCTCCGTAAGACCTACTGACAAAACCAAGATCCACACCATTCACTTGACAATGACTTATTCACGTAAAACGATCCGTGTTAGGAAGTCAAGGACCCCGGGTACCTCCCTCCTCTTCATTTACCCTCGGTCACCTCTTTTCCGACTCTCTAGGACTTCGTCCTGGAGCACCCCTCCTTCTGTACCCACTTCTCTCCCGACACAATCCCAGAATCTCTCTTGTCATGTCCCCCACAAATCCGATGTAAGAGTTCTTCAAAAACTCCGGTGAGTCTACTCAAACTTCCATTTTGATCCGTTCCTCCTCTAACATGACTTTATGGGAGCTCAGATCAATCGTTACGTACCTTCGTTTTCCCTTTGGATAAAAAACAAGTAAAGACGGTGTAAATCGTTACTCTAGAAGTACGTCAGAGACGACCAAATAAAAGTACACCCGTTTTGTACTATAAACTTCTATAAAAACATACATGCATAGAAACAAATCAATTGGGGTGACTAAATTGACGTCCCCTGAGAAGGAGTATACCACGTAAACCGAAGAGAAAAAATGATAAAACAAAAAAGAGACGGTCCATACGTTATGTGTTAAGTCCGTAACCAAAGAGTCAATTTTTTCATTCAAGAATTAAATATTTCCTACCAATACATAATATTTTCTTCTTCCCAACAAAAAAAAACAAAAAATTCTCAACCGACACCTCTGTTCCAGTACCATAAAGTCAGTCGGGACAAGACAAATAGTCGTTCCACTTTGTCATCGACTGCAGTCCTGGGACGGCTTACGGTGGTAGCACCTGTTGTAAGCGAGGTAGAAACCTTTACGACAATCGGCCATACGACTATTGAACGTAAAAATTTTTAGAAGACACAAGACAGTGTAATAAAACCTTAGACAAATGTGAACGGACTTCTCAAAAGAAATTGGTTCATGTCCGAACAAAAATACGAAGTCCGAACAACAGCACGAAGTCTAATAAAGCATATTAGTCACGAAGAACCCACGTGCAGTAGAGGATCCACCAGACCGACGTCTGACACACAAGAGAGATCCAGAGACAGAAGTCTTGTAGAGACCACATCTTCTTAAGACAGGAGGTAACAAGGACGAACAGGACATAAAAGTATTAACAGTGAACCTAACGTACATAATGGTGAGTCGTAAATAATTAACGGAGGGTATAAGACCCGAAACACGGTCTTCAATTTCTATGTTTCTGTTCATTTTACAAAGACGGGAACTTCTGTAGGGAACGAACACCGTTCGTCACAGCACAGGGATCTAGAAGTGCCAGTTTCGGAGTCGTCCTTTTAACGAACATAAGATCTAAAGAGTACCGTGAGGGCAACTACCCACTTTCGACGACAAAGGTTATGTATAGGCATCGAATTAGAGTCCCGAAACGTTTCGGGTTTCACAGACGCAGTATTAGACTCCCCTGTCATGATTCACGGAAGACATACGGTCCGTCCGGGGCCTTCGACCTCCAGTGTCTACTTACTCTGGCGGGGACTGAAGCGGAAAAGGTTGTTAGAATTTTCGCCCTCGTCATCAGGGTGCTGACAAAAGATGAGGTTTCCCCTGTTTAATGAGTGGGAAACTTGTTTTGGTCCAAGGATTGATCTCTTGTCAGTTAAACGAAAATTAATGGGAAAACAATGATTAGCTCACAATTTCTTAATAAAAAGGTCACACGAGGGTCTCGTTTGTCTCTCAAGACAACTGGTTTAAAATTCTGGGTTACTTTGAAAATTCTCGAGGAACCGGTCTAAGATTCTAAGTCTTAACCAATAATCAATAATACTTTGAGAATCTCTCATATTCTTTGACCTTTAGGGTGCCTCCTCGTCGAGGGTTTTCTCCAAAGGTCTTTTGGTCGGAGAAAAAACCCCTCTCTCCCGGACGACCAAGCGACACACCCCTTCGTACCCTTCGACACGAGACGTGTCTGAACCTCATGTGTGGTGACGGACACCTCGTAGTCGGTAGGAAGGTCGTTCACACATTACTCGAAGACGAGGAACGACCGGTGACACGACACCCCATCTCTACCCTCCTCCCTTATTTCGTCCTTCCTAAGAACGGGAGTCTGCTAAGTATGAGATTGACCCTTCTGCGTCCCTTATTAATAAGGTAAGTAATCACTGACGAGTCACCGAATTTCCTTTTCACTTTCCACCCCGCAGAGGACTCTAGTCCCTCTCTCTAACAGTACCTTCCGAGAAGTTCCTCCACTACGGATCTATGCCACCATTCCTCCTTAATTGATCGGCCACACACACGGTTCAACGAAACCAACACAAACACGCTCGGGTACGTGACATCGGGAGCCCCGAGGAAACAGGTGTCCTAAGGGGTCCGTTCTTATGACCTCACCCAACGGTAAGGATGAGGTCCCCTAGAAGGACTGGGTCCCTAATTTGGCCACAGAGAATACACAGGACGAAACCGTCCGTCCAAGAAATGATGATTAACGGGACCCTCCGGTTCGGTCGTCTCCCTTGCAAGGTCGACCTCCCTGATCGTGAACCCTCCGGGAGTCCGTCTTTACTCACACCGAGTACCCCCCTGGAACAAAGTAGAATTATCCACGGGGACGAGGGGCATTTGTGACCCCCCGTGGTGTGTCCTCGGACAGTACAAGGGGTAGTCGTTTCATTCTCTAAGAGTCGTCTCTACTAAAGAAACCTTAGAGTAGAAACCCTGACTCAATGATTCCATGTATTTCCAAAGTCGTTTTATTGTAGAGTCTTGAACTGAACGGTACAGGGCTGTCACTGCTAACTGTATAGTATTTACGAACTTTTATCATCGATCCACCCACTTACCTACCGATCTACCCACCTACTCTCCAACCTATCTGCCTACCTACCCACCCGGACCTGCTAGAATTACTTGGTTCAGAGACCCTAGGAACCGTCCCAGTCAAATACCCTTCCTCGGGACTAAAAAGGTTGAGACTAAGAAATATCTCACAAACTTAAAAGGTCAAAAAACTTTTCGGAGTTTTAAAGAGAGAAAAGGTTGGTCTCTTAACTATCTTCAACCTACACTCCTATTTTGGGAACGGAAGTTTTACTTACCGATGTATAGGTTACGTTTGATAAGTCACTTCTTCACGTAGAAGAATGAGAAGTAGTTGGCATTCACTCTTTCTCGATACACTTCTTTAGAGCGGTGTCCCTTGAAATTCCCCGGTACCTCCTTTAAGAATAGGTGTCCAAACTAATGTGGGTCCCATTGGAATACGTCTTTGCACCAAATTAATCCTTCATCAATGTTAAAGACGGGACTCAGAGGAGTCAGGAGAGTGTCCACGAGTCCCAACCGACGGTCAACACCTCAGACCAAGAACGGAGACTCTCCTACGGGTTCTCTCCCGTAGGGTCGGGGACACTCGGTCACGTCGGAGGAGGGACGACCGAAGCCTCGGAATGGTCGTCCGGGTCCCGTCTGGAAACAAGAGAAGAATGTAGTTCTGGGTGACAACCTTTAACGGGTCGTCCCGTGTCCCTCCCCCATAAAATCCACGTCCGTCACAAAAAAGGAAAAAAATTAACTTCATATCAACTAAATGTCATAACATAATCAAAATCCATATGTCGTTTCACTTAGTCAATATGTGAATGCATATATAAAAGTCTAAGAAAAGGTAATATCCAATAACGTTTTATAACTTATATCAAGGGACACGATATGTCATTTAGAAACAACAGACAAATTGTATGTCACCACACATAACCAATTAGGTTACGAGGATTAAATAGGGAGAAGGGGGAAAGAGGTAACCACAGGTATTCAAACAAAAGATACAGACACTCAGACAAAGACAAAACATTTATTCAAGTTAACATCATCAAAAATGTAAGGTGTGTTTTCAGTATGTTATTAAACAGAAACTAAATAAAGTAAATGGTATAACGACGTTTACCGTTATAAAGTAAGAAAAAATACCGATTATAAGGGTGACACTATATATATATATATATATATATATATATGTGTATTTACGAATGTTTTTATATGTGGTGCAGAAACAGGTGCGTAGACAAGTACCTGTAAGCTCAACGAAGGTACAGAAACGTCGACACTTAAAACCCACGTAAACATAGAAAAACTTAACCCCAAAAGTAAAAAGAGGTCTACAACCTAATTTACCATTGAGATAAAAATCAAAAAATTCCTTGGAGACATGACAAGAGACATCACCGACTTGGTTAAATGTAAGAATGGTTTCCACCTCCTCCCAAGGGAAAAGAGGTGTGGGAGAGGTCGTAAATAATAAATATCTGAAAAATCTCCAATCCAGTCTGAGAATACATACAGCTAGTGAATAGATGTGTGACCCGTCCGAGGGAGCCCACCGTCCCTGTTTCTTGTGAGGAGGTCGCACAGAGTTCAAGTCTTTGGAGTCGCCTCCCGGGGAAAACAATCCAATGCGTCGTGTCGCTGTAGTGGCTCCGTCGACACCATTGCACCACTCGTGAGTCTTATTATCAGAGGAACGAGTACTCTAGTGACGGAGAGAAAGTAACCTTTATTTCTCTCCACTGGGTAGGAGGCGAGGTGGTCCAGTCCTGTCGTCTAGCAGTCGTCCGGTTCTCAGACCCCTCTTTTCTCTCGGCACAACAGACTCTTATCTAGAAGGAGACTAATCAGAATAGAGAGGTCGAAAGTAGGAAAAGATGGGAGAGTTCGGATGGAGTAGAGGATTTAATGAGAGTCGTGCGTCAGTCTCTAAACATGGGGGACTTTACGGACCTTTTACGTGAACGGGCATTCAGAGACAAGTCGATGGGGTCACAACCTCGAGGGACTCGGTCACACCGACGGCGGAGGGGGTGGTAAGTCGTGTGGCCGAGGTCACCACCAGGAATGGCGCCCCTCGACCTTGATCAAAATAAGTGGTCGCAAACAAAGGGACGAACATCGGGTCTCACATATAAACGTCTTACTCCCAGACTCGGACCCGACGGTCCCTTCCCACTCCTTCCCTCGTCCCTCCGTCTTACCCGTCAACGACGACGGGACCCCTCTCCTCTCCGGGTGCGGTGGTCACTCCACGACCCCCTAGTACTACCATTTCCCCTCGCCTACACCTACAGTGGGGTCGGCACGAGAAGGACTCGACTACAGGACCGTACCATAACGACACGTGGACAGAGGAGTGGGAAATTCTGGCTATCCTCGATTGACGGAAAATAAAAGATCTAGCAGACCATCTCAGTCGAAGGAATTCTTTTCGGTATCTTTGCCACATACGTCGCATAAACGGGTTTTCGTGTGTGGGCAAGGACATGGAGTCCATTCCGTCGTGACTTAAGGAGTAGGTTTTGAGCATCCCTTCCCTTTAAGACAGGTCGACAGGAGAGACTTTCTCGGCACCTGAACAATTAATAATCGGGTCACTCTCACTCGGGGTATGGGATGACCGTGTCCCACAAGGCAAGAAAAGTGTCCATTTTCCGTGTCAAAAGGAAATAAATAAGTGAAGACGACATCTTAGGGTGGCTCTCGGAGGGAACACGGTCCGTCATACAATCACTTTGTTTCCACTTGTAGCGGAACGGGGACTTGGTTCTCCTTGGACGAAATTGGACCGTCTCTTTGGGAAAAGAGGATGCCCAGACAGGTCGCGGGAGATGGCCGTTGTGAAGTGTGACGGTGCGAGGGAATAACCTCGAACGTCACTATCTACGACCGAAACTGGACTCCGTCATTCGACTACCGTGTCTGAGATTTGACTGAAAACACGTCGTAAAATTACAATATTTCAAGAGAGTGTATATAATATAAAACATATACAAAAATAGAGGTGTATTATGACTTGTCAATTCATCCCTGTCCAAGCACCAATGTATACCCTCTTGGTCAGGACTCTTCAATTGTGTAACAACCGACCCCTTAACAACGCCTCTGACTGTGGACAGTAACTACTCAACAATACATGTGCTTATAACTTTGTGAGACCAGATATTTCAAACCCATTGTTTTCTGTATAATTCTCCAACGACCAGTCGCTTAACAATTTGCGGAACCGGCACTCAATACCTTACTCTTTAAGGCGACCGAGACCTCACTACCATCATTGTCGACTACCTACTATTTACACGGCCCACGTACGCTTCACGAAATGTACTTAAATTAGGGTCGTGCATAATCCAGGTTAAGTGCCCGTACCTTTAGCTCCGTATCTTTCTACGACATTGGATGGGCGTCGGCGAGTCGAGAGTTCATCGTCTCAGTCGTAAACTCGGTTCCAGTGAGCCTAAACTGGAACTTCAGAATTGATGCCGTAGTAAACCGGAGGGGTTCAGAGGACGGGTGGCGTTTCTGGCTCACTTAAAGGGGGCGCAAAGAGTGACACAATACATTGAGAAGAGGAAAAAGGACGGTCAGATCTTTAGTCGGGGGTCTTACACCTGCAGTTACACGTGGGGTGCTTCGTGCTTCAAGTGAAGAACGTGCTCCTCTCGTAGGACCTCGCCGACGTCGTCGTGTAGCTCCTGTCCGAGGACCCGAGGTTGCGGAGGTCCTGGATGAAGTGGGTCCACCCCCGTGGAGGGGTCGAGAAAGAGACCCCGGAAACGGTGGCTTTTACACGGGACAGTGGGTCCTCGCGGGTCTATAAAGTGACAACGGAATATCCTGAAAGATGAAGAAACTATTAAAAGAAAAAAAAAAACCGGTACAGGACGTCGTACGTCCCAGAATCAAGGGACTGGTCCCTTAGTTTACGTACGGGGGACGTCACCTTTGAGTCACAGAATTGGTGTCCTGGTGGTCCCTTCAGGGTGAAACTATCAACAGAAAGTCGTGGAAAGAACTTGGGTTGAGACTTCCAAGTACCACAATGGGGACTCGGACCTCAACATTCCGGAACTCAAGAGAGAGACAGAGAAAGACCCTCGGAATCTGACGGAAGGATCCTTCTCCCCGACAGATTTTGTCTCACCCCGCGGAGAGGGGACGTAAGGGGTGACCTCTGTAAGTCTCCTCCGACTAGGGGGTATAGACCCCGTCTCACACCCCCGTCCCGGGACCCGTCCCGGAAATCAGTCCGGAACAATGGTGACACACTGACTGAAAGGGACTGGCGGTGTAGAGGGAGTCATTTCTACCTCGACCAGTAGGGGTGTGGGTTCCTGTCAATATTCACCAATCACTTGTCGTTCACCTTTTACAGACCAGACCCTGGACCGTGGTAAGTTGAATGATGTTAATAGGTCCAAGATTGTCGTAACTAATATTTGACGAGGGGAAGAGACCCCGGAGTCAAAGGGGTAGACATGTTATTCGTCACAGACCAACGTCGAGACTCCACTGACGGGTCTCATCACTCCCACCCAAGTAGTCTTCGGTCGCCTGTGGCGTTCATCTCTTTACCTCGGAAAAGGGGGGAATTCAGTGTGACCCAGGACGTTCGTCCTTTACCCGAAGACACTCGGGACGAAGAGACTTTTGAAAGTTTTACCGGTTCGTCCACTCTCGGAGGGGTCCTTGTAAGTACCAATGGACGTCTCTCGGAGCTGTCCCCCACTACACCCGAGGTCGTCACTCGTCTCACGGGAACCCCGTCGGCGCGGACGGGCCCCTGGACGTGCGGACGTCCAACAACGCCGGCTCGGCCCCCACACGCACTCGGGAGTCTCGCCCACGACTTTACCTTCCCGAGGCATTGACAGCCACCAAAAGTAGGTAACAACGACTGAGTCGGAGTCACGGGAACTGACGAGGGAGGGGTCTATGGGCGTCTTCGGGGGACTACCCGACGACCCCAACGTCGTCTCTTCCTAAGGAGGGAAGTGACTCCGTGGGTGCCAGATCTCAGGTGTAGGGTGCACTCTCTTTTCGTCTGACCCCTCCCCCCCCCTAAAACAGGGTCTGAACTCGGAGTCTTTGCACTTCCTTCCTTACACCACGGACCCGGGGTTCCGACTCTTCCTTAATCCACCCGTCTTCCCCTGGCCCCACGTGTCCCACAAAGACCGTCTCCTCTCCTACTCCTATGTCCGGGTTGGCCCACCACCCGCTCCCGACGTTCTATTGTCCACAACTCCTAGACTTACGAGTCGCACGACAGTCGCAAGAGGTACGACCGACGGACTACCCTTAGTGGACCCGGGAGGGGCTTGGTCATTTAGACAGAGTCCCCACCCAGACCCGCGGCCATCAAAAATTTTCGAACCGGTCCGTACCCGTACGTATCCACCCCAATTCGTTGTGACCCGTACACACTTCCGGATACGAGTGACGTCTCAAGTCCAGTCAAGCTCCCCAAAATAGTCGTTCCATTCCTCACATCTGAAGTCACACTACCCTTACCTGTCCTAGACCAGACGTTAAATGCCTCTCGAGAGACCGACGTCGTACCTTTCGCCTACCTTTGGGTGTCGCTGAACCCGTTTCACTCCTCCCTTGGACCTGTCTCCTGCACGGAGACTAGTGACTAGTCATCAACTTTAGACCTTTACGGTCGTGGACCCGGAACCAACCGACCACCCTTCCCCTCCTCTCCGGACCTCCTTCCCCAAGTGGTCTCAGGGCCCCCACAGACACCGAGATGGTCCTTTTCTTGGAGAACTGAAGGGACGAACAGGACAGGACGGACTCCGTCTAAACAATCTAAGGTAAAATAAAGGGCTCTATTGAGACGCACCCAAGACTGGGCACACAGAAATCTTCCTTCCACCCAAAGACCTAGTCTCCTGGGTGGAGACAGCCAGCCAAGTGACAAGACCCACTTCCAGAGGTTTGAGTCTGACAGGGGCGAGGGGACCCCAGGAGTCTTGTGGAAGAACGGGACCGAGGAGTGAAAAACCGGGACCCAACGGAAGGAGGAGGAGGGGTCGAACCTGGAACGTGAAGCGAGGACCCCGGTCCCGTCGTCATCGGGACTAAACGACCCAACGGCAAGTCACACTTTTAACCCTTGGGACCACCACGAACACCAAACAAGGTCGAGGCAGTACAACCTACTCCACAAAATGAAAAGGCCTGAAATTTCACTGACAGACGGTTCATCAAAACAATCAAAGACGGAGGGGTTTGGGTGAACACCTAACGTGTCCGCCTACTTCACTCATGTACCGTTCATTCATAGCGATACTACTCTAAGTAGACCCGAGTCGACGGCTGACGGACTAAGGAAGTAGTACTTCCAGCGTAATCACTAATCAAAGTGGTAAGGAACTACCAGTAACGGACTCGGTCAATAAAACAATTCTAACACTCTAATACTAAAAGAACTAAAATAGTAAAGAAGAAATAATTATTTGGTTAAAAAAAGACATCGTTTATTAAAAGTGAGCAATCAATAATCCAATAGGACTTCATGTCAAATACGGTCTTTCTTTTCTACTTACGACTCAAGAAACGGAAACCACTAGTCAAACGCCCCTTCACCCAACCACAGGATCGTCACAGGCAAATTACTGAAAAAAGAGGGATAGAGTAGCGAGAGGAAGGACGAAAGGAAAGAAGGAGAGGTAAAAAGAGAAAGAGAAGATCATAAAACAGTATCGACAATTGTTTGTATTATTAAGTTGATCAACATCAATTTAATGAAGTAGGAACTGGTCGATTTTGGTGAAGTCCGACCCCGAGAACAGGAAAATTGGGTTAATGAACTTAGAAACTATTAAAGGAACAAAGACTATTCTATCCTAAAAACATCCGAGTGGTATATCAAAGGGTCGGGTACAGGACTTTAACCGGTGAAAAGGTTTCTTGACGAAATAAAATCACCCTTTACCATAAATCTTTGACATTAGACCCTAACTCCCCGCCCCCACCCCCCCGCCAGGAGTAACGATGACCCACCAATGACGAAGGTCCGGAATGGTCACGTGCCTTCGTCCTTTATGTATATAAATTTTTATCTGTCAGTCTTCCACCAACGGTCTTCGATCCCCTCTCAAAGGTGAACCCTCCTACCTACATCCACTACCAACGCGTCACAACAGTTACATGAATTACAATGTCCTGACATGTGTACTTTTACCAATTTATTTAAAATACAACACGTATAAAATGGTGTTATTTAGAGAATACCGTTGTTTTTTACCTGTTTTTGTACTCGAAATGTACTCATAAAAATATAGTTTGGTTAAAAATTTAACATTCCTAAAACGACTTAAAAACTAAAATATAACGGATAAAGACAGAAATAATGAAAAAACCGGTACGACACACCGTACAGCCTAGAATAAAGGGACTGGTCCCTAGATTGGGTCCGTAACCCTTGATGGCCTGGTGGTTCCTTCAGGGATATAAACACATAAAAATTAAAGCATGAAGTTTAAAACCAGTCTTAAGGAAGATATTATTAAGACATCACTATTAATATGGACCAAGATCGAAGACGAGGCAAAACCCCGGACATGAAGAGACGAATAAGACTTAGAAGGGGGGTAGAAGAAAAAACCGTGTCTGAAATAACGGTCCAGAATGACCGGGGAGACCCCTTCGCCATTTTAGGTGTCGCTTACACTGTAGGGGTAGGTGACGACCTTCACCACTGTCTCACATACGGGTGGTCTACCAGGCGTGTCTGACGGCCCTTGTCTTCGAGCTACGGAAGGACGTCGGACACTCGTTCCGGGACAGGTCAGTCGGGGGCCGACAACAGGGTCTCGTGTCCTGTCTACGAAGATCATCACCCTGGTCCGTCGTCCTACTCCTCTACGAACTTGAGGGTCGAGGACGACTTCACCGACGCTTCTCAGTCCGGAATCTCCTGCCACGTTGTTACTCCTGACGTCTCGACCGGCTCTTCTCTCCCGGGAGAAGGTCGGGGCTCTTGGGGTCCATACTAGAACCCCCTTTCCGTCGACCGGAAGAAACAAGAAACTACTTTGACGGAAGATTGAACTTGACAGTGTTTGAGGAACGTGGAAGAGAGACGGACAAGTGGTGGAGGGAGGTCGCCCTACCAGGTGACAGACGGAAACTGGTGTCGAACTCTCAGTGGGTAGTGTCATCGGAAACTTTATGGAATTTACAAGTACTAAGGTTTGTAATAAACTTTTGTGCAGTCTTTTTTTTTTAGTGTAAATAGTAAATTATCACTTAAGATCATTTCGGAGTTGTCGTCTCCACCGACCCTTGCCCTTGGATTTTATGGACCTCCCAAGAAGTAGGAAGAGGTTCGATAACAGTGAGGAAAGTCTTCTTCGTCTCAAAGAGTCAAATTCAATACTTTGAAGGACTTCGCGTACCCGATCACCACCTCTCGATCTCTCTCCCCCTGTCCTTGACGACCTGGTCATTGACAGTCAAATTAAGAAATTTAACCTTATATAAACGAAATATTAGAACACAAAGACGACATGTTGTTACACTTAGTCGATTAACACATGCATTTGGGGGAGGGAGAACTCGGAGATGGGGGTAGGGTGGGTAGATCCAGTACTGTCTCGTGACTCGACTCGAGGAACAAGATATATCGTCGAAGGGTGGTCGATAGATCAAACGAGTACCATTACATAAATACAGTTTGGATGGGAGGGGAAGGAGGACACAGGTGTGCAGACAAGAGACACAGACACAGATAAGAACGGGACATTTATCCAAGTAGACATGATAAAAAGATCTAAGGTGTATATACGGAATTACATGTTATAAACAAAAAGAGAAAGACTGAAGTCAGACATACTACCTAAGACACCGGTAGGTATAGAGATGTTTACTGGGTTAAAGTAAAGAAAGATGTCGACTCATTATGAGGGATATATATTTGTGTATGGTGTAGAAATAGGTAAAGAGACAACTGCCAGCAAACCCAACAAAGACACAAAATCGACAACGTTCATCACGACGTCATTTGTGACCCCACGCCCATAGAAAAACGGAATGCCAAAAGAGCCGTATCATCCTAACGACCCAGTATACCATCAAGACGAAAATCAAAAAATTCTTTAAAGGTATGACAACAGGTGTCACCGACACGGTTGAATGTAAGAGTAGTCGTCAACTTCTCCCAAGGGAAAAGAAGTGTGGGAGAGGTCGTAAATAACAAGAATCCAAAAAATTACTAACGGTAAGACTGACTGCACTCTACTATGGAGTGACACCAAAACTACATGTAAAAAGATTATGAATTACTACAACTCGTAGAAAAGTACACGACGAACCGGTAGACATACAAAAGAAACCACAGGTCACATGTGAGACACCCACGAGATTCCTGTAGAGTGACCTTAGACATTCCATGTATAAGGAAAGAGTCACACACGTCCGTGACAGGGACCTCGAGACCCACTTCAGGAAACGGGTTCCGGTACACAGGTGGACCACCGACTGGTGGTTTTGGAACCGAGATTTACGGGTGACCTTGAACCCGGACAATGAAGTGGGACCAAACGAGTAAAGGTTCAGTCAGATCGTTCTGCTGAGGATTCCTAAACAAAGGTCTCCTATTATTTCCTACGATTGTGAATGACTCGTAGGCGACACACGGTCTATGAAACGTAATCGAGTCAAGTACTAGAATTGTCGGGACGGCCCTTCACACTGTAAAGACAAAATAGTGAACCCTTCTATTGCGACACTCGGTAACTGACGTGTCGTTTCTTTAGAAAAATTTGGTCCTTGGTCTCATATAGTGAGGAAAGACTTTTGGTGAACCCCACTTTGGTCGGACCGGTGGGGTCGGGTAGTGAGAGGAGGGGAAGCACCGGGAAACCGGTTTAATCAGGGAACCGCGTCCTCGAGAAACTGGAGAACAGTGGGTCCAGAGTTGAGTCTACAGTGGAGAGTGGTCTCTGTCAGAAACAGGTAAATTAGATTTCAAGAAAGGAAAAGGGTAGTAAGATAATGGAACAAAATAAAAGCAGTATCGTCAACAACGATGAATTTTACTAGAAAGAGGACAACGACAAACAGGGTGGCCTTTCCGTCGTACCACTCCCGTCCGTGGAACAGCACCGACATATTCCAACCATAATATACTGTCACTACCTGCCTCCCGACTTATTTACTCTGCACCGCTCTAGTCGTGTGAACGAGCTCCGGGACGTCCAGAGACCCGACTCGGTACAGGTCACCGGGGAACGAACCCGGGGTCTCCACAGACTCTTCGTCATAGGTCCTCTTGTCTGACTAGACTCACCGAGGGAGTACCCTTCCACGGGGGGACGTCATACACGTCTAAACCGTGTATCTTCGATGAAGGAAGAGGTTTTACGCTCTGTTTTGAACTGACTGAAATTTTTGAAATTTCTATCACAACTGGACGGTCAAGAAGTAGAGGAAACGTCTTTCTCTGGAGCCCTTCTGAGACTACACCTCTACCACCTCCTACGCAGGGCTTTCCTCTACTGTCGACGAACATGGGGGTCCTCTTCCTAGTAGTTGGAGTGGTCGCAAGACTCAGAGGTCCTCCTCTAATGGCTCGCCCCTGTACTCTCATGCATTCACGGCTCCGGCGGACGCGGAGGGCGCCGGTCTTGACGAGACCACTTCTAAACCCTTTACGTCCTTCGCACGTACAGGACTACCAGAGACGTCACGCGACTAACTTCGAACGAAAGAAATGATTAGGTACCGCCGTAGTCGAAGTTCTAATAGTCGTGAACCCTCTCTTCTCTTTTTCACTCAGAGACCAAAGTCGGTCTCGCTTAGTCATGAGACCAATTTAGTCCCTTCATTCTCATCTCACCAGTAAATTTCGCCACCAGGGGTAGGAAAAACCGTGGTCCCTGACCAAAGTACCTTCTATCATAAAGGTACCTGACCCACCCTCCGCCCCGCCCCTCACCCCTTCCCCCCTAACACACTCCTACTAAGTTCACGTAATGTAAATAACACGTGAAGTAAACATAGTAATAATGTAGTCGAGGTGGAGTCTAGTAGTTCGTAATCTAAGGTTTCCAACCCCTGGGGACTAAATTTCTTAGAAGTCAAACAAAGATAGAATCGATTTATGCCCCATACGACACCGACTCTCATGTGTCCAAGACCTCCCGGGATCAAACATAGGTCCGTCGATGGTACACACGACACACTGGAATCGGAAAGACACGGAGTCAACAAGGAAAAGACATTTTACTCCAATTAAAATGGTAACTTCTAATGACCACGAGTAATCTCTATCTTACATTCACTTTGTGAACCATGTCTCATTCCTCAGTTATCGATAAAAACATAGGACTTCTATTTCACTTTTTAGTAATAATAAAAGGAGTCTTTATCGAAAGTCTTGTGGGTTCAATATCTCGAGGTCAACTCAGGGACAATGAGGATTTACTACAAATACCAAAATCTTTACTTTTCTCCCGAGTAGTGGAGGACCCCCATTTAACTACGGCCCTGACTCCAAACACTGTCACTGAACAGGGATTATCTTCAGGACTGGGGTGAGTTACCCAGTATCAGTACGAGACCCATCCAGACAGCAACGACCCGCCACAACGTAGACTCAGACACGTCAAGTCGGGACAGGAACGGTAAAAAGTAGATGACGTGTAAAAACTAATTCGTTCAACGTAAAATATCGTTACAACTTTAAATAGAATTTTATACTGTTGGACCTAATTGAAAATTTACTTTACTTACCGGCTCCTGGTTAAGTCCCGGAAAAGGTGACTAGGAATCGGAATATTTGTCGACAAGACCGAGTCTACGGGGAAGGGAGAAGAGAGTCAATGGTGAGCAACCTTACTTCTCTCCGGAGTCAAACGGAAAGGAACGATTAAGAAAGAGTAGAAGCGTGAGACCCGGGAACAGACAGACGTACACCCCTTTCTGCACCCCAGACGACGGAGCCCTTCCGACGTGCAAAGGACACTAATTCCGGAACGGTCAACATCTACCACGACGGTTGACCGAAGACTGAATACAAAGGCACTTCTAAACAAGGGGAACGAAGAAAAGGGAGACAATGACTGAAAGTTCGAACCTCGAAAATTTTATTAAAAATTTATTACTTTCCTTCCACCCGGTACTGAACTAAATAAATCGTCAGAGGGAGTGTCAACAAAATTAACTGTCTGAGGAAGTCTAAACCTTAAATGACTCAAAAGAGATTCTCAAACATAAGGAGTACGTTTCGTCCGATAAATTTTCAATATTAAAGTCACTTAAAGACTTATCAACGTTTGATAAAAGCCATTCCACATTTAGATTAGATATGGTTCAAACCAATCCAAACCTCAGGTAACGATTCCACTACTACTTAGCTTTACAAGATTTTAACATACAAGTACGTATAATGGAGTAAATTAAGATCTTATCAGAACACTCCCTCCGTCTCGTCTACGACAATAGAGACAAAATTTCTATTTCTTTACCTTCCACCTCTCTAATCGGACCCACGGACAAAGCACCTCCGCCCCCCCAACAACGATCGGGTCGGACGTCGTCCCCGCGACCAGGTCCCGAATGTACGTTTTGATCTAGTCGACGAAATCTAGTGCACCACCCTACTCGTACGGTGCACTAGGGACTAGGGAGTCTGACTCCGACAAAGGTCTACTCGGTCCCGGCCCAAAAGGTCTCCTCAGGACTAGAACCACACCTCTCATCCCGACGGGAAACCTCGGTTCTCTTAAGCAACTTCGAGGATAGTGGATATGGTAAGGCATCGGTCAGTCTTTAGATAAGTGGAAACACCCCATGGAAAACGTAAAAGGCACTTGACCACGAACACAATGTCGGGAATGAACCGACAACACTACTTGTGGACTCTGTAGACTCGTTCCCCTCCCTCCCCTGGAGACTGAGTCCAGGACGGACACCGTAGACAAATATGTCGGGGTCGTCCCTTCGACCAACTCATGCGCCTAGGGAGACTTCGAGCCTAAACCCCTTCAGCCGATCTGGGACCGACATGAGGGTGTCTCGATACGGGACCGGGTCCTTTCTTCAGTCTACGAAAACTAGAATTCACCGGACCCGGTCGAACTTCGTCCTGAACCTAAGGGTCGGTCTCCAACTCCAACCCAGTGTCGTCACTATCACAGTTCAGGATCTGTGATCTGGTCACCAGTAACTGTTCCGGGACCGGGAAACCGAAACGCCCATTTCTTAAGGGTGTTTCTGTCTTTCGGCACTTTGTTCATTTCATAAATAATTCTCCTTTTTCAATCCAGGTCCACCTATTTGTGTCGACATGACTGTGACTCCCCTGAGTCTGACAGCGACTCAGAGCGGGAACTCCGTCGACCTTAATGACAACCCCCGTAAAAAGGAAAAAAAGAAGCCGGTCAGTCAAACTAGACGGACCAAGTCTCGGACACAAACCATATAGAGTACACACGTGTGTGTAGACAGTCGGTTCTACCTGAGGTATCTTCTCCACATTGAATCGTAGCGAGGGGAAAACGGGATGTTCCGCGAAAGACAAGTCCTTCCAGAGGAAACTCTGACTCTTTTACACACCAGAGAATAGACCCCTCCCAGGTCGGAGGAGAGACCTAACAGAACGACAACTATAAATCCTCAAAGACAAGGGTCCCTTGCTTGAAGTCAACCAGTGTAGATGGTGGACGGAGTTTAGGAGGGACTCTCTGTATCTGGGGTTCTTTAAAAATAGTCCTCTATCTATTTCCCATTTTGAAAACATCGAAGAATTCGACCGGTCCCGAAGCATCTGGGATACATCGACCCAAGTACCTCGCGAGAGGGACAGAGGAATTTCCCGAGGTCCAACGAGAAAGTCGTCCCACACGACTGACCTCAGTAAGCAGTGGGGCAAGACACTACGGGGTCTCTCTCGTTTGATGAATCTCTTCGTTCCTGATTTCTGGTCATTTTCTGACAATGTTAGTCTGAGTTCGTTCCCATCCTAGACCAATATGTCCCAGTCGTATAGAAACAATTAGAGACCGAATTTTAAATCATAAAAACAGATAAAGATTTTATTTTCGAGACTTAGACAACCAGGGTCCGGTGGAGGAACCTGACTTTCGAGAATCAACGTCTAAACGTTGTCATACCTTTTGTTACCACTTTCAACAAGTCAGCTCAGGTTGAGAAAAGTTGAGGTACCTGATATGTCAGGTACCTTAAGAGGTCAGGTCTTATGACCTCACCCATCGGACAGGGAAGAGGTCCCTTAGAAGGGTTAGGTCCCTAGTTTGGGTCCAGAGGGCGTAACGTCCACCTAAGAAATGATCGACTCGGTGGTCCCTTTGGGTGGTTGTCTCGTGACCCGTTTTATATTTAGTCATACCGACTCTTCTCCTTCAAACATTCTTTTACAACGATTCCTTTCCCAATCCGTTCTCTGTAATCTTAAAAGAAGTTAACCTTTTACTTGTTAAGACTGGGACATGTAATGACAAGACTCAGATCCCAGAGACCACCTTCTGGTAAAAGGAAGTCCTTGAACCAATTTTAAGGAATGCCCTACCTGAACCCCATTCGTTTAGGTCGAAAGGTAGTTGAGTCACCTTCTTCGTACTTAACCACGTCACGCTCGGTCTCTCGAGAGACAAGTAGGACACCTATTCCCTTTCTCCACATCTTTTCGATTCAGTTAATTATCGAAGTAACATCGTGGTCAGTCCGGTATTAACTCAGTGGGTCACACCCGTCTCTTCAAGTCATTTAAGGTTCTCGTTCTCACTCTCGTCTCTTCTGTCATCAATAGGTTTGGATGGTCTTGTGCAGTCAATAAGACATTCACCTAACCACATGGGCTTCCGTTTTCCTTCTATCATCGACAATGAATCGGATCACAGATTCTACAGAAAAACAGGAAAAACTAATTCTCCAAATCCAGAGCCTCACCGAATAAGTAGGTGGACCTTAAAAGTCCGACAGAACCCAGGAGACCCAGGACATCTCGGTACGAAGACTTGGAAAAACCGTGGTCCCTGGGCAAAGTTCCTTCTGTCAGAAAGGTACCTGGTCCCAACCCCCCGTCCCCTACCAAGTCCGCCATTACGTTCGCTACCCCACGTCGTCTACTTCGACACGAACGAACGGGTGGTGGAGGACGAGACACTGAGGCAAGAATTGTCCGGAGTCTGGTGATGACGAGGTGCCGGGTCCCGAACCCCTGGAGACGATATGTCTGAACCTCTTTCCCCACCTAAGTGTCCCTACTGACCTTACACCCAGAAGTCCAAGGACATTGTATAGCCACCTCTGTCCAAATTAGGACCTGTCTACTTGGGTCGACCACTGGGGGACCTCAAACGACATCCTCAGGAGCCGTTCTAAATCATTCCCGGAAAGGTAAAACCCTCATCGATCAGAGGTCCCCAAGTGAAAGATCCAGAAATTTTCATGGGTTAGAGGTCCCATTGACCCTGACAGTAGACCTCTCCTGACGTGAGACAACGGTATCAGAACAGATCGGAAGACCTGGACCGGATCCAAATATTACATAGACTCTACTCGGACCCAAAGACCCAGTCAATCGTACAGGTCTCATTCCTTACCGGAAGACACACAGTAAAACGTTCCCGAATTGAATCACCATCAAAGTCCTCGACGGGACTGGGAACCGTCCGACAACCGCCGTCCACTATGGTGTCGAGATTGCAAAGGACTGTCAAACGGGTTCCAAAACAAAACTCATGCTAATAGGACAAGGTGAAAAGGATTCCTGACTCCAGAAGTCCTGTCTACCTCCACCGTGAAGTAAGGGTTTCAGACGTTTTAGACAACACACTAAAAACAACATTTGCTTCCAAGTAACAGTGAGACTTCCACTACCCGTTAGACTTAGATCTTTATCAAACGAAATCCTCGTGGAATCGGTGAAGTCAATGGAAGAGACAAGGTAATCCCTTCCGGAGGTAGATATGTCAATCTCATGGATATTTCTGACCATTCATAAACTTCGGGACCTTTCTCCCGTAGACTCACTTTGGATAAACGTTAGGAGAAGACCCATTTAGGGTGTAACGACCTGACCCGACTGCTCCCCTTCCGAACTGAAACGGAGGACCTAATACCCACCACGTTTCCCGTGTCGGAGCTCAATGAGAAACTTAACAGAGGTCCTCGGGAAAGGGACATTTTTGCACCTTTTGTCGATACCCGTAACGCAGAGAGGGGTCTACCTCTCTTAGTACAGCGGGAAATCATTAAAAGGCCACCAACCTCTTTCGTTGCTCGACAAAGACTACAGACACAGTGGTCGGTAGACAAGGGAAGTAAAGGGGGAGACAAAGGACGGATCCAGAGAAGTCTTTAACTCATGGACCCATATTGTAATCTTCCCCCTTCCCTATCCTAATTTCGGTAAAAACAATACCTGTAATCCCGATGAAACGAGCGAAGGGTCAGTCGGGACAGTAAAGGAGTCTTTTAAACTCTTCAAGGGAAAACCACGGGTACCGTCACTTACGGACGATGTACAAAACCAAAAACTTGACGAAGACACTCTACATCTTAGAGTCGGGGTGTAAAATGTCCCTTTGAAGAACGTAAATCTTCAGAAGAGACAAAGGTCTATCCCGTACATTTTGCTTCCGTGTCAAACTCAGACACATATCCAGATATTAAAAAGGAAGGGAATCCTAATTCCGAGTGTAATACCGAGAATCGAGTCGGAAAACCCGACTCCACAATCCACCGTTTCTAACACGACGAAATTATGACATCAACGAGTGTCATCGTATGGGACGGGAGGACTGAGGTAGAAATTGCATTGACCACAATCGCGAAGGAGGCAAAAGATACCGGACCAGATGTCCAGTCTAGTCGTCCGTGTCTGGACCAGTTCCCAAAACTCCGTTCTTACACAATCGAGACCCGAAAACCACCCGTAATTCCATCACCCCAACTCACACACCGTCTAAAACTCCCAAACAAGACCTCTCAGTTCCCCGTTTCGGACCATGAACTATTTCGAGGGAAGATCAAACGGACAATAGAGATTTCAACGACCATGAACACTCCTCAGACCTAAAGTTCACCGACAGGTTTCTGTTCGAACAATCCAAAAAGACGGTTATTAGGTCACCGACGATGTCGGACCTCCGTCAGTCCGGTTTGAACCCGGTGTCTCAGATCAACGAACTTTTTCATCGGAAATCCGACTCCGTGAAGGGGATCGAAGACATATTCCTGGGCGTTCCGACAGGGGACGGAAAATCGGTACATATTCTACTTACCGAAAAGGTTTGGCTCCCCTGGGTCTCGTCCCCGAGACCACTCCCGGACGAACTATAATAATTTTCTGAAGAGGACAAGAGGTAAGGTTTCATTGTCAAGACATAGACCCGGAAATTACCGAAGTATATCCTCGAATCGGTAATCAGGTTTAGGACCTTAGGTTTGACATGTTTTAGGACGGTACGAGGTTTTTTCTACCTCTACAAAGAAACAGAAATCTCATGAATCCGGATTCTATCAAACAAAAGATAGACCTCTGTCAACAGATGAAGACCTCACAATTTATATAGGGTCTATAAATTGAACAACGGAGCACGGAAAAAGACTCTGAGATCGGGGTCCGGGGTTCCTTTAATCCCTAAGGCTACGATAAACTAGACTTCGGAGGTACCTCCCGGAGGCACAATTTTATAACAGGTTCATGACACCTTACTAGGGAAGAAAATCCACGCAGAGGGAATCAAGGAAAGGATCCCGGACCCGCTTGTTCACCCCCAACAGGACTTTAGAGGATCTGTCATGACAGGCACACATAACAACGTAAACCGGACTCAGTCCCAATCAGGTGGACTTCCGTTTGTCTGTGACTCTACTCCCTACTTGACCATACGGTTTTTTTTTCGGTAGAAACTCAGATCGTGTCGTTTGACAAACCGCAGAGGTCCTTAGACCCGATCATTCGACGTTCCGAACCGGCATTCCCCTATATACCCCGGCGACCTAGAAAGTGACGCAATTCCAGAACGCGACATGAGACAAGGGGTAAACCGAATTGTCGACCGTCTTTTCTTCGTCACTACCTCGGACCTCCCGCGGGCCTCCGGCGCAGAATTCTTAAATCGACGTACCCCAACATTTGGGAAGAAACGAAGGTCGAACTATCTTATGACAGAGGACAACCCTATCCGTCAAAGACCGGATTTTGACTAAGAATGTACAACCGGTAAACGCCGGGAAGGTCACTAAGGAAACAGGGTATGACTTCCCAGACGACAAACATCTTATACGGACCCTTATCCTGAAACGAGAACACCGACTACAATCTCCGTTTTATTCCCCGACGGGTCCAGGAGGATAGGCCTCATACCGGGACTCCTTTGAGTCTTCCAGAGAGGGTTCCTCTCCCCATCCTGTGAGCCATGTCGATTTTTCCGTACGCTTTAGTTGAAGACGAGTTCGACCGTTCACTCTCCGGGTCATTTTATCACCCACACTCGGAAAGGGAGTTGTAGGTAGCGTCACGTCGAAAACTTCCTTTCTTCAAGTCGCACTCCTTAGTCCTGTCCCAATCACCGAGGGAATAGTTAATTTTGTAGCTAAAAGACAGACAGTACAGTTCCTGATGGACCCCGAGGAACTACCTCTATCTACAGAGCAACACTCCCCTCGGTGGTCTTAGGGGCCCGGTGGAGTCTGCAGGTCGTACCGGTAGAGTCCTCGCCCTCGGGATGAAGGGGAAGTCCTTCCTCACTTCAGAGAGAAGGTCGCTGAACAAACAAACGTCAGACCCGCGTCGGGTCCCCCTAGAGAGACCGTGAGAGCCCGGGTCACCGGGTGACTGAACCAAACGTCGTAAAGGGGACAGCCACAACGGAAACGTGTCTATCAACCTGAAACAACCACGACAACCCAACAGGACTCCAATGTTCCGTACCCACTCTCGTCACCGGCAGTCACAACCGAAGGGAGAAGGAGGAGTCGAACTAGAGGTGATAATTTATGGGGTTTCCGGTGGGGATTCTCAACCCCGTACTCACACACACCCGGTTTAACATCGAAGACCTCAAAGGCGGATTATACTCCCCGTCTGACCGACTACTTCACGACAGGGTCATCCCTGACCGGAAGTGTTCACCTCCCTAGATACAACCACATAAAAGATTTTCGGAGTGTGTGGTGTACACTTTCTTCCTACCTGAAAGAAAAAGAAGAATCCAGTAAAGAACTTGGAAAAGTATCAATCGACTGAAAGACTATGTGAAAGAGTAGGGAAGGTTATCTGTAACCTATTTAGGAAGAACCGAAGACAAGGAAGGGCCCTTAATATTAAGGTTCTCCCAAGGACTAGACTGACGCAGAGGTGAGTCTCGTATTACAAACCCAACCAGAGACCGTTAGACCAGTCAAGGGAGACCGGACGACAGGTCTAAGAAACAAAAAGGAGTTTTCATGTTACTCATCTGTCCTGACGAACCTGTAGGAAGGCCAATTTAGTATCTGGTCTCACTCCTGCATTCTGGTAAGTTGTTTGAATGATCCCAGAAGTCTTTTACCCGGGTCAAAGACAGACATGACCCGACATAGTCAATTTCTCCTGTGCGTGAGACAGGGAAAAGGTAAGCGGTGAAGAGACTGTCCCGTATCAAAAGGATTCCGACGCACTACCCTTCGAGGTGACACTCAATGGGGTCTCCCTGATCAGACAATGAAGAAACCTCATTGTCTCCCATACTTCCCTGTATCCCTCCACCTCAAACCCTAACCAGTCTCCCTCACCCTCTTCATCCACTGAGACTTTTTCATGTCTACGACAACAATCCTCACCCCCCTCGATCTAAAGGGGGGCTCTCTACTTGAATGGTCCCCTAGTAGACTTCTCAGTCCTCTCAGAAGACCAAGGGGTCCAAAAAGCATATACACGACGGATTCATTCGTGTAACGCGTCCCAAACTTAATACTCTGGGTATATCCCGCTCTACAACCATTTCCTGGTACTTTCGGACTTGTGTCCCTGAGAGTGAGGTGAAAGGATAGAACACCGTCATTTCTAGGTCAACGTCTTACCGTAATGTTAAATCTTTGGGCAAAAGTTCCGTAAAAAGAGGTAAGGGGTCAAATATGTTTCTGGTCCGGGACGCTGTCATCCCGGAAAAAAACCAACGAGTCAACACAGACTGAAAAACGTTGGGGTGTCTGACGTCGTGCGTCCAGAGAGACAGGAAGTGGTAGAGGACCTCAAACGACTTTGAGTACAGGCAACTCAGCCACTACCGTAGGTTGGTAAAGCAGGAGTCCCTTCGAGAGAGGAAATAATCGGGAAGTTAATTTTACAGGTGAAGAATTGTTATGTGAGGTCTCACAAAGAGGACCGAACCTCCCCCTAGGAGGGTACAGCTTATCGGACGTTGGTTTTTGCTCTCTCGTGAGGACCTTACCTCACACCGTAGGACCTTTACAACTGGTCCTCTGTATTCGGACTTCCCAAAACCCCGCAGGGACTTTAAGAGAAGTTTGGACTACCCTAAAGTATACAGAAGAAGTGAGAGACCAACCAAAGACCAGGGGTTCTATGGGACGCGTCCCGTGGGTTGGGTCGTGTCGACCGCTTCCCGAAAACTTGGTCACATCTGTCCAACGGTCCTGAAGAGAGTTCCTAGACAACAAATATCTCGAATACAGGATAGTATTCGGAAGGATACGACCTCAAGTAAGGGACTCTGACTCGTTGATGTTTCAAATATAATATTAAGCCCGAAGACCATCACCGGCCGGACTATCCGACAGACATCGTCACACCTCCGACGGTACGGACCTCACTTCCCCCATCCCATCTACATTTCTCCTTAGGAACCTCTTTAACCTCGACCCACGATACCTTCCACCGTACCCCAAGTTCCGAACTCCCGGTCCTTCATCTCTTTAAGAGTTTTCATTTAAAGACCTGTAACTCCACTCTCTGATCTGGGGACTTCTTAGGGTTTAGGAAACAGGATAGAAGGACCGTCGATTCTATCTTAACTCTCCTGAAGGACCGCCAGGTCACCGATTCTGAGACGCGGAGGTCACGTTCCCACGGGTCCAAGCTAGGGACCAGTCCCTTGATCTAGATTGTACGGTGTCGATTCTCAAGAGTGTACGGTATTGATTCGTCGGTTTATCTATTTATTTATATCATTACCTTTTTTTTTCTTAACCCTTAGCAGACCAAAACTAACTGTGTCTACCGCGATTTAATCCGTCACCGTCCCTACGTCGAATCCTTACTATAGGTCCTCTAGAAAGGTATTTTCCGACGTCTCTTTTTTGTATTCTTTGTCTGGAAAAACAAGTTCATTTCACCCTTTCTTTTGGAATCACCTCCAAAGACATGCCTTTTCAATCTCTCACTCTCACTCTGGGGAACCCGAGGACGTACCAGCCTTTAACGCAAAGACGACACAGGACTTCCTATCATAGTCGACAGTGGGTTTGTAAACTTAGACGTGTTGGACCCTATAACGGGACGGTAAGGGTCAAAACGTCCCTTTGTATAACGACACTCACCCGTCTACAATGCCGGACACCCAGAACTTTCCCTTCCCCTATCACTCTCTTTCGTTCGTTCTCATTTTCGGTGTCGACCCGTTCGAGACACCAAATGGAACTGAAGAGTTTAAGGGCTCAAAGCCGTGGTTTGTGCTAGAACCCACCGGAGCCGGACGTCGACGAATCTCGACCCGAAGCCAAGGGACCGGCCTCTAACTCCAACCCAACGTCGTCCCTCTCGCGGTCTACGAGCGGTGATCTGGTCACCAGTCATGACCGTGTCGTCGAAACGTCTACTTCTTAAGGGTGTTTCTACCTTTCATCACTTTGTTCACTTCATAAATAATCCTCCTTTTTCATGTCAGGCACACCTATCTGTGAACCCGTCTGAGTGTCAACGGCTCCGCACGGGAACACCGTCAACTTAGTGAAAATACCCCGTAAAGAAGAGCAAAGGAACCGGTCAGTAAAACTAAATGGACCAAATCTCAGGTTTAAATCAAATATAGAGTCCTAGGAGGGTATACACCCATACGTAAAGAATCGTAGAGGAAGAACCTCTTCCTTTACCGTCGGGTGAGGTCATGAGAACGGACCTTTTAGGGTACCTGCCTCCTCGGACCATGTCCGATGACAGGTACCCCAGCGTTTCTCAACCTGTGCTGACTCGCTAAAGTGAAGTGAAGTAGAGAATCGGTTCTACCTAAGGTGGGTTCTCCTGACACCTATCACTTGTAGTCAACCGTAGAGAGGGGAAAAACTGAACGTTCCTCGGAAAGACACGTACATATTAACCCCTCCAGAAGGGACCACCGAGTCTACCATTTCGCAGACAGATGTTACGCCCTCTGGACCCAAGGTGGGGACCCAACCCTTTTAGGCGACCTCTTCCTTTACCGTTAGGTGAGGTCATGATAACGGACCTTTTAGGGTACCTGTCTCCTCGACCATCCGATGTCAGGTACCCCAACGTTTCTCAGTCTGTGCTGACTCGTTGAAGTGAAAAGTGAACCCAAGTTCTTACTCTTTATACACCAGAGAATAGAAGATAGACCCGTCCCGGGACGGAGGAGAGACTCGAAAGGACGATACGAACAAAACTTCAAGGTCAGGGGTCCCTCACTCAGAGGATAGCGAAATGGGACGCCCTCGGGTAGATGAAGGACGGAGTGAAAGGAAATCGCTGTAAAAATCAACGTAAATAAACACATCAATAAAGTAATACCACGGCCCGTCTCACGGACCGAACCCCTGAGTCCTCGAGAAATAACTTCCTCACTAACCCTTCTCGGTGGAGTCTCCCCTTTGGGACCCTACAGTCCCAACTTGCGAGGTAGTCTGTTGGGAGAACTCAGACATAAATAGGTAGGGAGTACTTATGTGAAAGTTCGTTGTTCACTCCAATGAAAGACCAGGTTGTAGGTCAGTGGACAAGGCACCTTAATCCGAGTAGGACCTAATCATTGTTGGTTCAATGAATAACGGTCAGTGCATTAAAACTAGGTATTAATTCCTCCTACTCCTTACAGTATTCAATAAACGATTGTGAATTTAGTCTTTTACACGAATGGTAAAATAGGTGTCGAAATAGAAGAACCAGAAACCACGTGTCAGGACCCAGAATTACATATGTGAGAACATACAAACAGTGGTCTACTTTCCAAGAAAACCAAGTTCTTCAGACGAGTCGTCTGTAAATAGTCTACAGAAGAGACATGTTTCATACGACACGACTAGGGACTCCGTTTTTCGGGTGACTTATTCGAGTTTGGGGACTGAATTTCCTCAGGTACGACAACACCCCCCACAAACCATTTAACGGCCGACTCTGTATTTCCAACTTACTCCCTGTAAGACCCTGTCTCTGTCTTCCGGTGCAGTCGGTCCCACTGTAAAACGGACCCTCCCGACGACCTAGACGACTCCGTCCCGGTCTCCGGGACCCGGGGTCCCCGACGCCCGTCCACTCTCGAACGAGGGCCTCTCCGGGATTCCTCGGCCTCCTGACGAGCGGGAAGGAGACCCGTGGAAGTGAGCGATTACGAGTCTCTATACACGAGTTCTAAATCCCACGGGAACACTTGCACCTACACACCAAACCGAAACTTCGTGTCTCCTAAACCAGCGTAGAACCACGACCATCTCACTATCCCTCTACGGGAGTCTGGGGGTCACGACACCCGTATTGATCCCTCCTCGGGACGCACAGAAGGAACGGCTGGAGACCGGACTCATCTCGGGACGGGGACCGGTCCGACGCGAAACCATCGACACCTACGCAGTCTCGAGGGTACTTTTTACACATACCTTTTTAGAGACTAGGAAAAAATCACCTAATGTGACGAAGAGAAAAGAGGTCACGGAGTAATAAGTTCTAATAAACTACAAGAGGTCGAAAATTTTATTAATAAAAGGTGGATGCGTCTTGTAGGACATCTCTGTAACTCAAAGGTCACCCTTGTCTCCCCTTGTGAATAAAATTTTAACCCTTTTATTCGGAGAAAACCCCTCCCCCTCGTCTCTCACAACGTCTTGAATACATTGTCACGTCCTTGAGTGTACACCACGGACTCAATTTTTTTTTTACTACATCTCCGAATAACGGCAGGGATCTGGGAACGGGATAACAGAGGTTGGGGAGATAAGGGGAAAAATCACCACCCCGAAAATGAAGAAAGTAATTTACATATAAATACATGAGTCCACGTGTCAGTGAGTCTATTTAATCATCTACGTTTTAACACGAATATTTTGGATCCACCCTCGATGTCCCCTTTTGTACTTGTTGTGGCCACAAATTTCTTTGTCGCCACAGACTGTGGTGACGAGTTTCTTCGCTGTGGTCACACGACGGAGGGCAGGGTCGGAGAGGGAGGAGAGAATCCCATCGATACTGGAATGCAAAACACTAATAATAAAGGAAAGAAAATAATCTTAAAATGGTGGGTACAACCATCGGGATGTTTTGAATAACAACATGTCTAACAATTTGAAATATATTTCCCTTTATATGACATAAAAAGACGTCACATATATTTATGCGTGTGTGTAACGATTTTAAGTAGGTAGAACGATGTGAGACCAAACGAAAAAGACAAATACTATCTAAGGTGAAAGACTAAGACGGGACACAAATTAGTAAGTAAGACGTCACCTTCTTGTACGTCCCCTGAAGTCTCGGGGGTGGAGACGGAGAGTCTGGGGTAGGGGAAAGGATCTGAACCCGTCTAGTACTCGAACCGTGTGACCGACCGTTCGAGACACATCCCATCTGTGTGTTTGGCCGACCGAGGATTTTCACTGTCAAACAGAAGGTCTACCCAACGATTCACACACCAGGGAGGTCGTCACATCTGTCAACGAAACGAAGTCAAAAAGAGGTCACAAACTATAACAGTCCGAAAAATGGCCAAAGAACCATCACTTTACCTCAGATAACCATCAAAAGTAAACGTGAAGGAGTCGGTAACTATTTCAACTGAATTCATAAAGGAGAACCAGTCACGGACAAAGATCGAAAGACGGGTGCAAAGACAACCCAAAAACCAGAAAAGACTAAAATACTCGTAAAATATATTACACTTGCAATTAGTCAATATACTCTTGTAGAAGGAAGTCAAATCCCAAGTACACCACATATAAAAAAATACTTACGAACACACACACACACACACAACGAGACAACCAGGTTGAGAAACACTGGGGTACCTGACATCGGGTGGTCCGAGGAGACAGATACCTTAAGAAGACCGTTCTTATGACTCTCACCCAACGGTAAAGGAAGAGGTCATTACTTAAGAGGGGGGTATATATATATTAAAAAAAATTTTAAAATATAACCTCAGATCAATTGTACAACGCAATCAAAGTCCACATGTCGTCTCGTCAAATGTAAGGGTGATTTTACAATCTCCCAAGGAAAGAGAGGTGTGGGAGTGGTCACAAATAACAACCATCTGAAAGACTACCGACAAAACTGACCACACTCCGTTATCGAGTAAGATCAAAACTATACATAAAGATTCGTTATGTATAGGTACATATACCTCTATATATATATAGGTATATATATATGTGTGTGTGTATATATAGAGGAACCCACCCACATATATATACCTATATATATGGAGGAAAAAGTTTAAGAAAGGGTTAAATCCAATAATGTCTCATAACCCGTCTCAAGAAACACGATATGTCATCCAGGAACAACCAACCAACAAAATATATGTCGTCATACATGTACAGTCAAGGTTTGAGAGTCAGATAGGAGGGGGGTTAGGAAGGGGAACCGTGGGTATTCAAATAAGGGAGTCAAACATTCAGACAAAGACAAAACATTTATTCAAATATAGTAAAAAAATCTAAGACTTATATTTACTATAGTATACTATAAACAAAAAGAGGTAGACTGAATAATACGAGTAAAGGTGCAGGTAAGAACGGGGACGTTTACCGTAATAAAGTAAGAAAAATTACCGACTCATCATAAGACAACAGAGACACACACACACACACATAGTGTAGACATAGGTAAGTAGACAGCCACAAATCCAACGAAGGTACAGAACCGATAACATTTGTCACGACATCATTCTTAATACCACGTACATAGGAAAACTTGGTACAAAAAGAGACCTACATACGGGTCCTCACCCTAATGACCTAGTATACCATCGAGATAAAAATTAAAGAATTCCTTGGAGAAAATCAAAGAATTCCCGAAGGGACTAGTGAGTGGACCATTTCTTAGATAGACGTTACGTCCTCTGGGACCACGCTAAGGACCCAGCTCTTCTAGAGGACCTCTTCCCTGTCCGATGGGTGAGGTCATAAGAACCCGAAGGGACCACCGAGTCGACCATGTCTTAGACGGACGTTACGCCCTCTGGACCCAAGCTAGGGACCCAACCCTTCTAGGGGACCTCTTCCCCTACCGATGGGTGAGGTCATAAGACCGGACCTCTTAAGGTACCCGACATATCAGGTACCCCAACGTTTCTCATCCTGTACTGAGTCGTCGAAAGTGAAAGTTCCTTGGACGTATGACAAGAGGTATCACCGATACGGTGAAACGAAAGGGTGGTTTCACATCCTCCCAGGAAAGACAGGTGTGGGAGAGGTAGCGAATACCAAATATCTGAACTACTGGTAAAACTGACCACACTCCGTTATCGAGTAATATCAAAACTAAACGTAAAGATTATTAATCGCTACGACTCACAGAAAGGTACAAGGAGAACCGGCAGACATACAGAAGAAACCTCTTTATAGATAAATCCAGAAGACGGGTGAAAAAACTAACCCCTAAACCCAAAAACTACGACTGAGCGTACTCGACAATTAAAACCTCTAATTAGACAACAACCAATATAGTAAACGTCTATAAAAGAGGACAAGACATTAAACAGACAAAACGAATACCAAAGGAAACGAAACGTTTTTGAAAACTCAAACTAATTCAGGGTAAACAAAAATAAAGATAATGAGATCCTCTACCCAACTTTATATGTAACGAGACTGAATACAGTCTCACAAAACGTATACAAAAGGAAATTCTCATAATATATCATAGGTCAGAATGAAATTCCAAAAATTAGGTAAAATTTACATAAAATCACATACTACAATTTGTTACAAGATTGAAGTAAAAAAATGTACATTGAGAGATCAAAAGGGTCCCGACAAATAACTTCTCTGACATAAAAAAGAGACAACACATCAGAACGGAGAAAACAGAGTCTAATTAACTGGTATCCATGCACCCGAATAAAGACCCGAAAGAGAGAACAAGGTAACTAGATATAAAAATAAAAACACGGTTATGATATAACAAAACTACTGACATCAAAATGTCATATCAGACTTCGTCGAGGTAAAAAGAAAAAGTTCTAACGAAACCGATAATCTCTAGAAAACACAGAAGTGTGTTTAAAATTCTAAAAAAACAAGATCAAGATACTTTTACGGTAACCATTAAACCATCCCTAATGCAACTAAGACATCTAATGGAACCCATCCTATCAGTAAAAATGTCATGACTAAGAAGGTTAGGTTCTTATACCATACAGAAAGACAAACAGTAGAAACCAGAGAAAGTAGTCGTAGAATGTCAAAAACCTCAGGTCCAGAAAACGGAGGAATCCAAATAAGGATCCAAAAACAAAAACAAAAAACTACGTCACCATTTACCCTTACAACTAAATTAAAGAGAACGACTAAAAAAGCAACAATTACATTTCTTTACGTTGTCCAAAAACCCACAAATAAAACATAAGACGTTGAAATGACTTAAGTAACTACTCGAGGTCATCAAGAGACCATCGTTGAAATCCTAAAAGATACAAATCATAGTACAGTGGACATTTGTCACCGGCAAAATGAGAAGATTAAACCTAAGGAAAATATACATAAAAAAGAATAACGACAGCGATACTGAAGGTTTTGGTACAACTTATTTTTACCACTCTCATTCGTAGGAACAGAACAAGGACTGGAATCTCCTTTACGAAAGTCGAAAAGTGACAACTCGTGTTACATGCAGCAAAACAGTATATACCGGAAATAATACAACTCCATATAAGGGAGACACGGACGAAAGACCTCTCAAAAATAATATTTGCCCACAACTTAAAACTTCCTTGGTAAAGGCGTAGACAAACCTGCTAGCACACAAAAAAAACTAAGTAAAAGCCGACATGGTACGGAAGTAACGAGACACACCCGAAAGGATCGACGTCGCTCACTGTCGACGAGCAGTGACACCGTGGACCCGAAGAGCGACGCCGCCGGAGAGACCAACGTCTCGTATCCGACATCCGTGCGACCGCAGTCATCGACGCCAAGGACCCGAGTCAGTAACGCCGAGAACCCGAGAACGCCGTGTGTCCGAATCAACGAAGAGTCGTACACCTTAGAAGGGCCTGTTCCCTAACTTGGACACATCGGACGTAACCGTCCGCCTAAGCTTTGGTGACCTGGTGATCCCTTCAGGACTAATATACCAAAAATAAGAGGATAAACAGTTACACATAGTGTGACTAAACGTTTATAACTTTTTAGGAACGAAGGGACCCTATTTAGGGTGAATTAGTACCACCCTAATTCGACGGTGGACCGTCGAGTTTGTCCTTTCTTAGACGGGTGTTACGTCCTCTGAACCCAAACTAGAGACCCAGTCCTTCTAGAGGACCTTTTCCCTTGACTGATGGGTGATTCCATAAGAACGGACTTCTTAAGTCACCTGTCTCTCCTCGGACCACCCGATGTCAGGTACCCCAGATGTCAGACACTTCGTGACCGGTCCTGACTCACTGATCTCTCTCTCTACCGAGAAAAGTACATAACAACCTAAGACAAACAACCATAAAAGACCCACTGAAGACGTAAATACAAGTGGTCACTATGACCAGTCATGAAAGAAAAAAAACACCATAGAAACAGACCAAAATCATAGTATTACTACCACAAACCCCCACAAAGAAGGAGACGTTTAAAAACCCTTCTCAAAGTCTTCCTATCCACAATTGAGAAGAGGTTTACAACACTATCTTAAGTGGTCACTTCTTAAGTGGTAAGTACACTAGGACCTGGAAACAAACAACCCTCGAAAAATTAGTCAAAGTAAAAGTCATGAACACTAACCAGACAAGTATAAAAGACAAAGAAGAACCAAGTCAGAACCCTCTAACATGAAAAGAGTCTTAAACAGGTAAAGAAGATCCAACAGGTAAAATAAACGTATATCAATGATGTTCATCAGAGGGTACTAGGAAACATAAAGACACTACAGACATTGAAAAATTAAAAAAATTTTAATAAATGAGCAAATAAAAAGTGTTGTACCCCAAAAACAACGGCACACGTCCGAAGGAGATCAGCACCACCGAAGAGAACAACGTCTCGTGTCTGAGATCCACACGTCCGAAGTCGTCGAGGTCGTACACCCGGGTCATCTGCGACGTGTGTCCGCGGTCACCAACACCACGTGTCCGAATAAACGGGGTTCCGAACACCCTAGAAGGGTCTGACCTCCAACTAGCGGACACGGGACGCAACCATCCACCTACGAGTTGGTGACCCGGTGGTCTCTTCCGGGAGACAACATAGAAAAGGAAAAAGCAAAGATTAAAATAACTAAATTTGGGAGAGGGAGAAAAAGACCTACTCAGACCGATTTCCAAATAGTCAAAAAAATTAAAAAAGTTTCTTTGTCGAAAATCGAAGTAACTAGGAAAGATCAAGAAGAGACAAAGCAAATAAAGACGAGAGTAAAAATACTAAAGAAAAGAAGACGATTGATACCTAAAACAAACAAAAAAGAGATCAACGAAATACAAATTGCAATACAACAAATAAACTATAAAAAGAAGAGAGGACCTCATTCTAACATAACGATATTTGGAAGACAGAAGCTTGACGAAAACGGCACAGGGTAGTCAAACCTTAGTGGTACAAAAGTAACAGTAAACAGAGATCTATAAAAAAATAAAGGAGAAACTAAAGAAGTCACTAGGTAACTAACAAATCATCGTATAATAAATCGGAGGTACATAAACACACAAAAAATGTCCAAAAAAGGAGAACACCAACTAAAGATTAAATTGTCGTAATAGTTGAGTTTTTTTACGTCTTGTACTCTCAACGTTTAAAAAACCCCGGTTTACTTTTATATCGGAGCCTCTGTCGTAAAGTCCATCAATACTCTTTGACGAGGTTTATCCACCCCCCCTTCCAGTTATACATACACTAAAACCACTTACCCCTAATGTACGTCAGTCAGTGTATAAAAACGTCTTCCAGAACACTCCCAATGACTATCAGTGCTCCTCGTCTGCAGTGGTACTTCCTTAAATCACGAAAAGATCTATACTCCTCTACGTTCTTGACCTGAGTATTTTAGTCGAGGACTTTTATGGATTAATAGACTTCCGGACAAGACGGACAAAAAGATCTCTTGTCTCACAGAGTAAGGACTACGAGGTAGGACTTGAGGGAAGGTCCCCACAACTTCCAGTCGGTGTACTAAATTAGGAACATCTCCGTCTACCGCTCACGGGTGCCGTTCACGACAAAACATCAACTGTCCGAGGAAGTACCATTATTTAAGCAAGGTACCACGATCCTTCCACGTAAGGATCTACCACTTCTAAAACTACCATCTGATGAGTCACACCAGAATACTTGTCATTAATTTCTAGAGACCTGGTGAGTAGAGAAGAAGATCAGAAAAAACCAGGTTCTTTTTTTAGGGAGAATAACGTAGAAGGGTATAGACCTTAATATGATCATGTCAGTAACTAGTGTATGTCTTAATATTTAAACTAGTTGACGAAGTTCAACGGAGTCACACAATCAGTAATTCAACACAGACTGAAAAACACTGGGGTACCTAACATCGACCGGTCGCAGGAGACAGGTACCCTAAAGGGTCCGTTCTTATGACCTCACCCAACGGTAAAGGAAGAGGTCCCTTCAGAATTTTGGGTCCCTAGTTTGAGCCCAGAGGACGCAATTTCCACCTAAGAAATAGTAGACTCGGTGGTCCCTTCGGTAGTAATAGAAAAACCTCCGAGTCAGTGTGTAAACCATTATGTTTTTTTACGATTAGAACATTCTGTCCGTTTTACGGTTATTATATCGATTAGTGAAATTATCTCAACATTCATTTATAAATTCGGTTCTCGAGGGGTGTGGTTTGACTATAAACTTCTCGAACAGTTCTGATGCCACACCCAGTGAATTTCGTATTAAGACTAAAAAGTATACCAAGGAATTTACACAACATACTTTCCTAAGTACTTACTTTGTGTCGTAAGTCAAACTTAATACCGTGTCCACACAGGGACTCTACGACATTCCTGTAATGTCCATTACATTTAAAACCAAAAGAGTAGCATGTCTGGAGTCTCAAGTTGTCCGAGTATGGGATCATGACAGTAAATTTCGGACAACTTATTTACAACAATTCCGAAACTATACTGGCTAATGTAAGACGTCAGGATGACTTCCGTGTTTTTATCAACAATTTACCAGTATACTCACCGTATGTCTAGAGATCTGACCGACCCCAGTAGAAACTTAACAATACATATACTGAATACAGGTACCCTGTACATCCCATGTAAAAGGATAGGTAGGGTCACCTTCGGTTCCGGTATTTAATCATGGTGTTTAGGTGACTCAAGGTAATGAACGTTGGATCACTGAGAGACTAGCAGACTGAGTCAAGGTGTGGTTAGTAACAGAGATTCCCATTAGTATACATCCGTAACAAGTATTCCGTGGGTCGGTTTAAAGGATGATAATGATCCGAATCAAACTAAGTGGGAATCATACTAAATTAACAAGGGTTGTATCTCCTCGAAAATTTGAATTTACTATTATATTTAGGTAGGGTATTAACACCTTCCAAAGGAGAATTATCTACTGTTCAACGCCGAAAACTAACTCTAAATCGAGCAACAAGACTAACTCAAACTCACTGCGATTTCCTTTTAAACATAGACACCGGTCCCAGTCTCGCCCATAATAAATAAAGTACTCATCGGACTTGTCCTAACCAGAATGAAGATTTTATTTAAAGGAATAACGATAGGTCAGTCTTGGAACCTTCCCTCTTTAGATGGTCCCATTCGGTCTTCATTAACCGGTGTTTGGGTTATTCATCTAACTAAAAATTTTAATCGTATCCTACCACGGGTACAATCCTTCTGTAAACTAAGTATACGTTTCCAGGTCCTTCAGTCCTTTTGATATTTACTAGTATACACAGTCAAGGTCGTAGGACCCATTCGACAGACGAAGCGTACAGTAGAAGAGTAGGACCACACTCATATAAAAGAGGAAATAAATTCGTAACAAAATTCCACTCAAACTCCAGTCGTCAGGAGAGATGCCTGGTCAGACAGTGTCCCGGGGAAAAATTCACCTTTTACATTTAGGTTGTCAGCCAAAGGAAACCAAAACGACGCGTACTCGATCAATTCTCACGGACCACTCCCGGAGAGGTAGACCCAACATCACTCAGGAAATTTACTGTAGAAAAGGTTATATGTATTAGACAAACGTGTAGTACCCTATAGACCAGAAGTAGGTTTTTATCTAATGATACTATTTGAAGTCTTTGTTCGAATTTTACGAGAAAATCCTCAAGTCAATTCGTAAATGTTATTATATTGTATAGGGGAAAATTATTATATACAAGTATTTTAGGAAGTAGATCAGAGTAACCAGAGGGTCACCATTAAAGTTTTCCTATGTTTCCGACAAAGGGTTTCCTCTTAACTAAAATCCAACTCCTTCTGGTCACCTTCCCCGAAACCGGTTCCATTCCTTATTCATAGATCTAAAATCGGCTAATCATAAATGAATAAATAAAAAAGGTCAACTAAAAATTAACAAGGTAAACATGAAAGAAGATCGGATCTCCGGACCCCCACCATTCATGTCACCTTTACGAAGTATTAATCGGGTCAAAACGTTTAAAAGAACTGTTAAACACGTTATTTTACCCGAGGGGATAGTGATATATAAAGATGTCCCTGAGGGGTTTACCCTTAGTGGGATCATAAGTAAACGAATGGTCGACACGTAAACGAGAAGACATACCTTTACGGAGTCGGGTCACTCTTTCGTACGTTTAATATTGTTCATGTGCGACCATTGGAGCTCTCCCCGGTGAACCTACTTAAGTTAGACGGTTTAAAGTCTGCTCGGCCGTCTATTACCTTTTGAAGGGACTCTTGATACATTACCGAAAGGACTCAACATAAAACCTATAAACCGTGTGGATCTTATTTAAAAGGCTCAATATCACTTCCTCGCGAAGGTTTTTATGACAAAATGGGGTGGGATGACAGAATTAGACTCAAGGTCACTCAATCGAATGCTTAAATAACATTTTACCCCATAACATACGATTTGTCTTATGTCGAAAGGTAAACCCGGATAGGTCTCGGGAAACAACCTCGGTATGGAATGAGGAAAAACAAAAGTACAAAGGAGAAGAGGAAAACCACGACAAGAATTTTTAAATCGTCCCACAGTCGTTCCAATAACCCTCCGACTTTTCTCTTTGGGCGACAATCAACTGAATAGTAAAACGTCTCGACGGCAGAACCGTTGCACTAGTCGATGCCTCAAGGGAAAACGAAGACACCACAGTCAGAGACTGGACTATGGAACTACTATCGATTACGTGAACCATCTTCTTAACGTAGGTCATTAAGACGTAGAACAGGGGACTCCTTCAATTTTTGGGAGACAAAGGTTTCGTACGGTTTCAGGACACGATGGGGTTTTCGCAACACCGACAACCACATTTATAATGCCCTAAAGGGAACAGTTCACAATCCGAAAACAATCACGGTAATTAAGTCGAAGAATCCGTCTTCTCTACAATCCATTCCCTGGTAAGAGTTCCTAACCATGACCTCTTTGTCGTTGTATTGATCATGGTCATGTATTGACCATGAAAGGTACTCCAGGAGTCTCTATACTTGGTAGTCACTTACTATATTTTAGTCCTAATAGGTATCACGAAAGGGTCTCTAACTAGGACCCTCTATTGTCTAACAGTCCATTTTGTTATGTTAATACCAAAAGTAGTAATTGTAGATTAAGGAGACTATCGTTCCACCGATCTACTTCGAACAACACAGACACTTCTGAATATAAACCACTCTCGTTCTATCAGAGTACCCTTCAATTAGCTGAACGACTTATTACAACAAACACTACTTGCAAATCATTCTGAAGGTGTCCCGCTCCTTGTTTCTACCAGGTTCTCACTGAGTACTAATAGAGGTGACACCAACCTGTGTCGTGTCGACAGGGACACTGTCGGACCTCCTCTCCCCTCTCCGGGGACCGACGACTTGGATCGAACCGACATTATCGGACGACCGACCGTCACTCCCGACACCACGACCCGATCACGAGGGTCACGTCCGGGGACAAAGCACTTGTTTCTCCTCCTTCCCATCCAGTATTAAAGTCACGGGGTCCCGCCCCGGAACCGATCTTCAAAAAAAAAAAATTCTAGAAGTACCGAAGTTTTACAAGACGTAAAGTCGTTTCTCCAAGTCTAACCAGAACAAACTTATCTAATATATGATCAATTCTTTACTTCCCACCACAGTAGACGTATAGACTCCAATAACTATAAAGAAGGTCATTAGAACTAAGGTCGAATACGAAGAAGGTCGGGTCGCAAAGAGTACTACATGAGACGTATATTCAATTTATTCGTCCCACTGTTATATGTCGGAACTTCATCAGGAAAGGACTAAACCTTGGTCAGACAACAAGGTGCAGGTCAAGATTGACAACGAAGGACTGGACGTATATCCAAAGAGTTCTCCGTCCAGTCCCCCAGACTGGTAGAGAAAGTCTTAAAAGATGTCAAATAACACTAGGTGTGTCACTTTCCGAAACCGTATCAGTTACTTCGTCTTTATCTACAAAAAGACCTTGAGAGAACGAAAAAGGTACTAGGTCGCCTACAACCGTTAAACTAGAGACCAAGGAGACGGAAAAGATTTTACTCGAACTTGTAGACCTTCAAGTACCAAGTGCATAACGACTTCGGACCGAACCTCTTACAGCTCGTAATGAAATGATCGTACACTCTACTCACGTTAACACGCCATCAAACTCGTAAGAAACCGGAACGGAAAGAAACTTTAACCTTACTTTTGACTGGAAAAAGTCAGGATTTTTCGGAGAACTACTGTCACTTTCTCCTCTCACTTTTTCAACCGAATTTCGAGTTGTAAGTCTTTTACTTCTAGTACCGTAGACCAGGGTAGTGAAGTACCGTTTATCTACCCCTTTGTCACAGTCTGAAATAAAAAAACCCGAGGTTTTAGTGACGTCTACCTCTAACGTCCGTACTTTAATTTTCTGTGAATGAGGGACCTTCCTTTCAATACTGGTTGGATCTATCGTATAACTTTTCGTCTCTGTAATGAAACGGTTGTTTCCAGGCCGATCAGTTCCGATACCAAAAAGGACACCAGTACATACCTGATAGTTTTCTTGGGGTTAAACTGGTAAAATCCAACTCTAGAGGAAATCAATATCAAAGGTGTAAAGTGATTCATGAAAGTTTATACTCGAGGTCCATACTCGAAACATGCGCAACATGTACTTCGACCGAACCCACAAGCAACCTCTAAACAAAAGACTACGGGAAGTAAAGATACAAACTCTCTCAGATAAAGGGTAAAATTCAACTTAAACAGTCCCCATTGTAAATGATTACTTCAGCACACCACCCAGTAACACGACAAACACTCGAATTGAGGAAACCCTCAGTGGAAACTCAGCAAAGTTGGGAGAAGAAACAGAACCAAAAAGAGGGAACCTGTCAGAATTCTGGTGGCATCCACGAACCTAACGACTTACCGGTTAAAAATAAGTACTGAGGACCACTCGTTCATAAAGTCAATTACTCATCAAAAGGAATACACTGGGGACGTACCAATACTCTTGCGACAGAGGTGGTAAGGACATTTGAAAAGTCAGAGGACTCTTTCGGTATTGACCGACTCTCCTCAGAACAAGGTAAAGAAGTCTCAAGTGAAAAAAACGCCCCCCCCCCCCGAAACAAAAAAAATTATATTTAAATAAATAAAATTAACCTCCGATTAATGTTATAACATAACCAAAACGATATGTAGTTGTACTTAGGTGGTGTCCACATGTGCACAAGGGGTAGGACTTGGGGGAGGGTGGAGGGAGGGGTAGGGTAGGGAGACCTAGTAGGGTCACGTGGTCGGGGCTCGTAGGACATAGTACGTAGTTCGGACCAGACCACTAAGTAAAGTGTATACTATTAAATGTACAAAGTCATGGTAAGAGGGTTTAGTAGGGTGGGAGCGGGAGAGGGTGGCTCAGGTTTTCTGACAAGATATGTAGACACAGAGAAAACGATAGAGCGTATGTCCCAATAGCAATGGTAGAAAGATTTAAGGTATATATACGCAACCATATGACATAACCACAAAAAGAGAGACCGAATGAAGTGAGACATATTATCCGAGGTCAAAGTAGGTGGAGTAATCTTGACTAAGTTTACATAAGAAAAATTACCGACTCATTATCAGGTAACACATATACATGGTGTCGAAAGAATAGGTAAGCAGACGGCTACCTGTAGATCCAACGAAGGTACAGGACTGATAATATTTGTCACGACGCTACCTGTGACCCCATGTACACAGAGAAAGTTAAGACTAAAGGAGTCACACATACGGGTCGTCACCCTAACGACCCAGTATTCCGTCAAGTTAAAGGTCAAAAAATTCCTTAGAGGTGTGACAAGAGGTATCACCGACATGACCAAACGGAAGTGTGGTTGTCACATTCTCCCAAGGGAAAAGAGGTGTGGGAGAGGTCGTAAATGACGAACATCTGAAAACCTATAGTCGGTAAGACTCACTGACTGGTGGTAACACCAAAACTAAACGTAAAGAGACTATTACTCACTACAACTCGTAGAAAAGTACACAAACAATCGGTAGACATACAGAACCTCTTTACAGACAAATCAAGAAACCGAGCAAAAAACTAACCCAACACATAAAAAGACCTTAACTCGACGTCCTCAATGAACATATAAAAACTCTAATTAAACAGTTAACGAAGTAAACGATAATAAAAGAGGGTAAGACTTCCGACAGAAAAGTGGAACGAATATCAAAGGAAACAACACGTCTTCCAAAATTAAAATTAATCCAGGGTAAACAAATGAAAACGAAAATAAAGGTCATAAGACCCTCCCCCCAGTATCTCCTAGGACGACACTAAATACAGACTCTCACAAAACGGATACAAAAGGAGATCCTTAAAATATCAAAGACCAGAATACAAATCTAGAAATTAGGTAAAACTCAAACAAAAACACATACCACAATCTTTCACTAGATCAAAGTAAGAAAATGTTCACCAACTGGTCAAAAGGGTCGTGGTGAACAATTTCTCTAACAGAAAAGAGGTAACATATAAGAACGGAGGAAACAGTTTCTATTCCACAGGTATCCACGTACCTAAATAAAGACCCGAAAGATAAAACATAGTAACTAGATATAAAGACAGAAACACGGTCATGGTATAACAAAACTACTGACACCGAGACATCATCTCGGACTTCAGTCCGTCCAACTAAGGAGGTCAAGGTAACAAGAAAGAGTTCTAAAGAAACCGATAAGCTCCAAAAAACATAAAGGTATGTGTAATACTTTAATAAACAAGATCGAGACTTTTTATGGTAACCATCGAACTATCCCTAACGTAACTTAGATATCTAACGAAACCCATCATATGAGTAAAAGTGATATAACTAAGAAGACTAGGTACTTGTACCACATAAAGAGGTAGATAATCACAGGAGAAACTAAAGAAAGTGGTCACAAAATATCAAAAGATATATATCCAGAAATCAAAGACACTTTCACTTCAGTGAGTCAGTACAGACTGAGGAACACTGGGACACCTGACATCGGGTGGTCCGAGAAGGTATGTACCCTAAGAGGTCCGTTCTTATGACCTCACCCAACGGTAAAGGAAGAGGTCCCCTAGAAAGACTGGGTCCCTAACTTGGGTCCAGAGGACGTAACGTCCGTCTGGGAAATTGGAGACTCGGTGGTCCCTTCCGGGGAATCAAAGAAATCCATCTATATAAGGATGCATAAAATAAGACAAGCAACGTTACCACTTACCTTAACAAAGGAATTAAAGAGAAAGATAAAAGAGTAATAATCACATATCCTTACGTTCCCTAAAGACACACAACTAAAATATAGGACGTTGAAATGATATAAGTAACTAATCGAGATCATTAAAAGACCACCTCAGAAATCCCAAAAGATACATCTCCTAGGACAGTAGACGTTTGTCACTCTCAAAATGAAGAAAAGGTTAAACCTAAGGAAAATAAAGAAAAGGACGAGACTAACGACACCGGTTTTGAAAGTCTTGATACAACTTATCATCACCCGTGGGAACTGAACAAGGACTGAAATCCCCTTTACGAAAGTTAAAAAGTGGTAACTCCTGTTACAAACGACACCCAAACAGTATATATCGAAAATAATACAACTCCATACAAGGAAAATAAGGACGAAAGACCTCTTAAAAATAGTATTTACCTACAACTTAAAACAGTTTCCGAAACAGACGTAGATAACTCTATTAGTATACCGAAAATAAAAAGTTAAACAATTACACATAATGTAACTAACTAAACGTCTATAACTTCTTAGGAACGTAGGGACCCTATTTCGGGTGAACCAGTGCTACATATTAGAAAAATTACACAACAACCTGAGACTAACGATCTTAAAACAATTCCTAAAAACGTAGATACAAGTAGTCACTATAACCGGACATCAAAAGAAAAAAACACCGTAGCGACAGTCCAAAACCATAAACCCACTAGGGTTGTCAAAGATAATGCCGGCGGTTTAACTCCTTTTCACAGTCTAGTCGAAGAACGGATGGACAAGTCAGTTCTGGTGGGTGACAGGATGTCGACTCGGTTTGGACCATAGAAAGTCGGCTCGGGGGATGGGGTGGGAGGGTCATAGAAGGTCGACTCTCTCGTCCATGAACAATGTGTGACAGTGTATTTCGAGTCTTAGTAGTCGGTCACACCCTCTAGACTCTTGACATTCTCTGAATTGATTTAAGTAGACCTGAGAGGTTCCTCTGTCTCCCCATGTTCCCCGGTGACGACCATGGGTCCGAGATCAAGGAGTATTTTAAGTCCGGTTCCTCCCTTCAGGTGAGACCCAGTGACGCACCCAACGGTATTTTGACAGTTTACGTGTTGTACTCTCAACACTCAATTCAAAATAAACGCCGTTTTACTCCTGTCATCGGACCCTCTATCGTGAAGTCCATCAAGACTCTTTAACGAGGTTTCTCCATCACCCCTTCCAGTTCTATATATACTGAAACCACTTCCCCTTCATGTACTTCAGGTCAATAAAAACGCTTTCCAGAGGACTCCCAATGACGATCAGTGCTCCTCGTGTACAATGGTACTTCCTTAAATCACGAAAAGATCTATACTCCTCTACGTTCTTGACCCGAGTATTTTACTCAAGGACTCGTATTAGATTGAGAGACTTTGGACAATGCGGTCAAAAAGGGGTCGTGTTTCATGGAGTAAGGACTAGAGGTGGGGAATGAAGGAAGTCACCTACAACTTCCAGTCGTTGACGTCGGGTGCACTGAATTAGGAATGTCTCCACCTACCGTTCACGGTCAAATATCAACAGTCGTAACACCAGTCTTTTCTACGAACTATATTAAAGTCAAAAGAATTTAAACGGTTCCGGAGGAAACCACCGGGTCGGACACTAGTAAGGACCTCGCACAAGGAACACGTGTACTCTCCTTACATGCAAGACGACGTAAACCTACCTTACGAGATATTTATAGTCAATTGAGATTACACAGTAAATTCCAGACACAATGGAACAACTAAAAGACAGACTTATTAGAAAGGTAACTACTTTCACCCCACAATTTCAGGGGGTGATAATAACATAATAACAGCTAAAAAGGAAGATACCAACAATAATAAACGGAATATATAACTCCACGACCATACAACCCGTGTATATATAAGTGTCAACTATGTCGAAAAAGAACCCAACTGGGGAACTAACAAAACATCACGAGAAGAAAGAAACAGAGAACATTATCAGAAATAACATTTCAGGGAAAACAGACTATGGTTATATTTTATAACTATATTTATAACTATGGCACCGAATGAAAGGTACCTTATGGAAAAAGACAGGAGAGTGAAACATACACAGGGATCTAGACTTCACCCAGAGGACATCTGTCGTATATACATCAGAACAAAACACAGTTAAGTCTGACGAACTATATAGTCAGAGATATATTTCTTCTAACAAAATTTAACGACCATAAAATTAAAGTTTACGTAAAGGTTATAGGACGTAAACAGTCATAGGAAAAGAGTGTCAACGACCAAAACTATAATATAGACGTTCGTAGACTAAAGGATGGAAAATAAAATGCAAACGGAAATGATCACTCGAAAAGGCAATTACTAAAAGAACAAAGATCAACACCGGAAAAGACCGATCTCTTCAAGGAATTCGTAAACAACGTTTCGACCAGACTACCAGGATTTAAGAGAATCGAAAACACACAGACATTTCAAAAACTGAAGAGACAACTTAGACTCATTCCCGAAACGACTCATCTGCTGGGAAGTAGCAACATCCAAGAAGGGAAAGAAGTGAAATTTATATGACACGGTCAGGAAAGACCGGACGTCTCAAAGACGACTCTTCAGTCGACTATCAGAATATCCTCGAGGGAACATACAAACGACAAAAAGGGAGTAACGGAAAATTATAAAAAAGGAAACAGAAAACAAAAACAGGTAAACCAACCAAACAGAACCAGACAAGGAGGAATACAAATAGGACGGAGCCTGACAGACGAAGGACCTGTGCCCACTAACAAGGGAAAGGGTACAATCCCTTCAAAAGGTAATAAAGAGTCCAGAAAATATATAAAGAAAAGGAAGATCCTAGGGATATTACACTTACAACCACGTAAATTACAACAGGGTCTCCAAAGAATCTGGAGTAGAGAAAAGTAAGAAGAAAGAAATAAGACAAGAAGCCGTCATTAACGGTGATAAGACAGAAGATTGAGTGAGCGGACAAAAGTCGAGTGAGAAGAAGACGAAGTCAATAAGACAATAACTAAGGACGGTCACATAAAAAGTAAAGTCACTAAGATAACAAGCAGAGACAAGAAATCAAGAAGATCCAGAAACAATTTGTAAAGAACACAGAACTAGACACAGAAGTAAAAGGGACCTAGTAGAAATGACAACTATGAGAAAAAGGAGGTCACCTAACGGACGGAGGTGAAGCGAATGAACAAGAAGACCCAAAAATAGAACAATTAAGTAGACCCTGTGTAACCAGATGAGATTAAAACAGATGGAAGGACACTAAAACCAAAGGTAAAACGTTCGACGTCCCAATATTAAGAAAAACGAAGACAGGTGGGGGACCACCTACTCAGAACAGATTCTCCGAACACGTCCGAAGGACTACCCTCCTCGACCAAGAACGGGGGGCCATCCTCCTCGGGTGACCACTCACCTCGACCTGCAACAAGGAGACCATCCGTCCTGGTGCAGTCCCCCACGCAAATAACTCGTCGATACACGAGTCCTCCTAAAATTCGTCAAATAGGGTTGGACAACCGACGAATCGGACTCCGTAGGGTCGTGACCTCGGATGTCCGACAACCCACCTTCGCCCAGAATCACTCTTTTACCGGGGAAGGTTCTCCCGAGTGTGACCACGGAAGACACAGGAACAGGGGTGTCACTTGGTGTTGACGGGGGGATGGAGACGGCCTCTGGGAGGTTATGACCGTCCATGTAACCCGGGTCAGAGAATACTCCAGTAATGAAAAAAGGGGACCTAGAAACATATGAACTCTAGGACACGTGTGGGAGGTTCTCACCCCAAAGATAAAGGGGGTCAGGACACCTTAAGGACAGTAGTTTGGGACTACTAGAAGTTTGGGTCTAAAAGACCCCTAAGGATGAAGGTACGGTCTCGGTGTCCAACCCTTCGGACTACACCCCAAGTCTTGAAAGTCAGGAGACCCTTTTGAACACCATATTAATAAAAGGTCAAACACCCAACGGACGGACATCACACACTCTAAACTAAAGTAGTGATAACACGGGGAGAGTGACAGAACAAAACCGAAAAAGAAACCTACATCCCGTAGAAAAGACTGTCCAAGGTCACCAAAAAACAGTCACCAACAACTCATCAATCAACACCAAACCTACAAAGTAATTCTTCTCCACTCGAGTACAAGAAGAGACGGTAGAGTAGAGGAACTAAGGAATATGAAGTCAATAAGGAACCACATTCTTACCGACCCAGACGTCAGTGAGATGGAAGGAAACCTCAGAGGAAGTCGAAGAGGTCAAGGACCCGTCGACACACACAAGTCAAGAGACTGTTTCCCGAGGTCCGAGACAACGGTTGTGGAGTGGGGTTTTTCTACGATCACCCGGTCGACACGGTGATGGATCCGTCACCGACCCGTGAGATCTAGCACTTCCGAAAAAGTACTTGTCTTTAAGAATCTAAATTACACCCGTCTAAAATACTCAAATAATGTACAACCTAAATAAAAAAAAATAAAAAAAATGTCTACTCCGTTATTCAAATATAAGGAAAGGTGATGTCTATCCCAGTAAATACACAGAGTCTGGACTTATTTTATGTCCATCGTTAGATTTAAGTTAGTACTGTTATTTTATGAAAGGTAAAAGGTTCATACTACCATTATTATATAAATGTGAAATTTTTTATAAAAAAGGAGTAAAAAAAAAGAAAAAATTTTTCTGTCTTGTACGAGTTCTCATGTGTCTCACACCTTTTTTAGTAGTCAAACAGATTCTCTAGTTTGTCATTATATTTTGTTACAAGAAAATGTATCAGTTCGGTTAAGTTCTTATGGTAGTCCCTTAGATTGTACCACAAATGAAGTTTCTACTGTGAGTTCCTCAATAAATCTTATGATACGGATTACATGGATAGTTCTTCATTCGTGACGATAGATTTAAAACACCGAAAATCATAGAAGATATAGGTGGTGGTGGAGGAGGTATACCTAGAGACATTGGAAAAGGTGGTATCGGAGGAGAAGGTGGTATTAGAGGGGACGGAACCTTTGGAGGAGGAGATGGTCGTGGAGGGGTGGGGGGAGGGGGAGGGGGGGGNGGCGGAAGGACAGAGAAAACGGTTCCGCCGTAGAGTCCCCCACCACCAAGTTAAAGTAAGCCGGCAGGAGGGGACAGTCCGTGGGAAGGGTAGTCGTGGAATAATTACCGTATACGACAGAAGAGGGTCGACCTAGGTGATGAACAGGACTACTAGAAGCTGTCTAGAAGTGCCCGTCGTTCATTTACACGGTTCCAATAACAACAGAACCCACTGTTTCGTATTGCGAATCCAACCATTTAAGAACGACACAGCAGACAAAAATTGGAACGAGGTAGTCTGGTGGGTTTCCTGACGTGACAGTGTAGATTAGCAAAGTAGTTGTAGGCGGCCGCCGTGAGTATAAGTGAACTTTCTCGTAGTAACTAAGAAAGGTCAAAAAGGCGGACAAGGTCTAAATTTAGTTAAAAGTCGTCACCAAAAGGGTGTACTAAAAAGACCTGAAAACTCTCTCATAGAAAGTGGAAACTAAGGTGAACCAAATCGTATTCGCCTTACAGTCTTCAACAACCGAACCCTTAGGGTTCTCATAGCGTCTATCGGACTTGAAGGACTATTTAAAGTGATAAAAATAGATTAACTCTTAAAAATGTGAAGAACAAGACATCATAGACATTTCGAACTTCGAGACATGAATTTTTAATGTCATCAAAGTTTGTTAGTAGGAAGAAAAAATTCGTCAGAAATTATAGAGGTCTATACTCATGTCTTATACCTGTACGGTAAAGAAAATTTTTCGGTGAATAGAGTTCGACCTTCGAAAGATCTAGTAGAGAGGGTCGACTTCACTATGAAAGAAGGTTCAACGTGTCACTAAAATAAACTCTCGAATTGGTTTGTGTCTCGAGACTTTTAAGTCCACTTCTGTCAGGTGAGAGACGACGGAAACATTCACGAACGAGAAGATTGTCACCAGGGAATATGGGGTCGCGGAGATCTCATGGGTCGTGCAGGGGGAGGTAGCATCCAAGCCCTGGACCTAGGCCGGGAGAGTACCAGGAAGCCGGGCTTCGACAAGGAGGCCTAAAAAAAAAAAAATTACTTCGTATCAACTAAATGTCACAACACGATTAAAGACGACATGTCGTTTCACTAAACCACTATATATGTACAAGTGAGAAAAAATTATAAGAAAAGACAACACCAAATAGTATTTTATGACTTACATCAAGAGACAAGGTATGTCCTCCTGAAACCACGGGTAGGCAAGACATATGTTGTCGAATACAAATGAGTGTCGGACAGCGAGGGAGAGAGGGGTCGGGGAGGCAGAACCGAGTGTCCGGACAAGGGACATAAGTCCTGACCCGAAGTGTCCGTCCCAGTAAACACAGCATCGACTCTGGGGTGCACACTCGTTACGGTCCTCGACAAACAGAAAGGGAAGGGTCGAACGAGGTGGCTCACGCTACTACAGACCAACGTAGGTACGACGGCGTGTGCGTAGTGCAGTAAGAAAACACACTGACTCCTCACAAGGTAAAATGCACACGGAAGAGATAGGAAAGTAAACAACTATCCGTAACCGAAGGTACAGAACCGATAACATTTAACGCGACGACACTTGTATTCCCACGGTTACATAGAAAAACCTAATCTCAAAACACACCTAAATCGAAGGGACCACCGAGTCTACCATTCTTTAGACGGACATTAAGTCCTCTGGACCCAAGCTAGGGACCCACCCCTTCTAGGCGACCTCTTCCTTCACCGATGAGTGAGGTGATAAGAACGGACCTCTTAAGGTACCTGTCTCTTCGGACCACCCGACGTCAGGTACCCCAATGTTTCTCAGCCTGTACTCACTCGCAAAGCGTATGTGACTACGTAATTCAGAGGTGAGAACTGGTGACTTTCGTCTCAACGACCCAAGTCCCAAACCGTGTGGAACTTCCATTACAGGTCCTACAAACAATGTTCTCAGACTATAGAACAATTGAAAGACGGCCAGTCGGTCACTACAGGAAACTGAAGGTCGTGTCTAACATGGACTACTCCCCAATTATGTAGATTCACAACAGTGTCCCACTCGAACCTATGGAGTAATTGTTCGTCCCGACGATGACGGGTGTCGGTCGAACCGGTAGGGTCCCGACGTCTCAGGTAAACAAAACCTTTCATTCGGTGTCCAGAGACTAGGTCAGGGTCGAAAACCCAGTCCTACGGATGACCGATTAGGGTTGGAGAAGTACGTGTAAATCCCATTTCCCGAAAGGGTGCAAACGTTCGGGGTGACGACCACGAGACAATTTGAGTCGGAAATCTCGGAGTCTCCGGGAAATCAAATAACTACCAGGAATAAGACAACTTCCCCAAGGAAAGAGGAGGGAAATCCCGGAGTATAGTCCCAAATCGATATCCCGACAGTAAATCTTAGGTCTATACTGTCTTGGGTCGACAGGGTTCTTTCGGAACCTCAAAGAACCACCAACCTCTACCATACGTAATTAACGACAAACTAGATACCGGTCCCAAACAAACGGGGACTCCAGTTTTGTTTAGGATTTGTAACTTGAGCAACGACACTTTAGGCTCGGAACCAACCTCTCTGAAAATAGGTGAAAAACGGTCTTTTAAATCCTGGGATAGTCATAAAACTAGACTTAGTGACGAATAGTTACAGTAGTTGTCTAACATCGTCTCAAGAGAAGAGTTCCGAGTCAAGGGAACTAAGGGAACGATTACGTAAAGGTTTTTCTACCTCCGACAGGAACTTTGGGACCCCTTCGTGACAGGTCCGTATAACCAATCGGGGGTCCCACAGTCCCAGGGAGGTAAGTTTCCGTCTTTCCGTAACTCTTAGACTTACAACCCCTTAGGTCTCTCTAAGTAGAAACAGCAGGTTTTGTCTTTAGGACCCACAAGGGAACAACCCACTCCTCCCACACACCCAAACCGCGGTCCCCCATTTCTCCCTACTGACGGAGTGAGTGACGACGACTCAGAACGTGGTCGACTATGACGGGCCGTCCGTGGGCCTGTCCTTCTTAGCCCCGCGACGTCCCCCTGACCGTCCTAGACTCCTCCGTACAACATCCTTAAACGGCTCGTCATCAACCTCAGGGGAGTCCCGGAGTCCGAAGTTTCCTATAACAGAGAAGGTACCCACAAAAGGAGTCCGGAATTTAGAATAAAAAATAACCCCCTCGTGTAAAACGGGAAGGACCGTGACTCCATAGGGTTTGATGTCCTAGATGAACAGTTTAAAGGACTTCCTACAACACCCCCTATAAAACTACGGGTGGTCCACCCAGGAGACCCCAACGAGTGTATACGTAAGAGACAAACCTAAGAAATGGAGGAACCTGAAGTAGGACAGGATTCTAATACATCGTCTAGAGTGGGCTCCTCCCCCGACCCGTAAGACCGTACATGTCTTTCCTCACTCATTACTGTTAGGTGGGCTGCAACTGCAACGTCCGCGCCCCCTCTCCATTTGGTGGAATGGAAATCGACCGGTTCAGTCCCGTCCATAGAGGTCACAGGTGACCTTCGGCGAAAGAATGGACGGTATAGCTTCTTCAGAGAGACCTCATTACTCCCACCTGTTCACCCTACACCCTGGCCGGTCCGTGGACTCGGACAGTCAACCCCACACCTCTAACGAGTGTCCTTTGACCCCGGTCAGTCCCAGTGGGGAGACCGTAGGGTGTCCTCCCAATCCTGTCGGGGGGAGGGCCACGGGGGGAAAGTCTGTTTTCCGTACTGACCAAGTCTGGGTCCACCAAAGAACCACCACACAGGTCGGAAGAGTCCGGAGGTACCAGGGGAGTTCCACCACCCACTCAGCCTCGGTGGTTTTCGAGACAAAAGACATAATCGGAGAATAGAACTAACCGGAGGAGGCAATTCAGAGCCAACAATATCTGGAAATGTCACCCCAAACCCGGGTCGGAGTTCAAAAACAGTAAAAGAGACCTATAGTCCTCATCGGACTCACTATTTTACGTGCCGGTCATCACAGAGGGAATTCTGAGTCCCAGACATAGCCACAGGAAGGGTTCACAGAGACAGTGACCGAGTCCTTCTGACGACCCCAAAGTAGAAAAAGGACACATTGGAGAGTCCGGAGTATTATTAAATGTCCGAAACCGTGTGGAAAAGTGAGGAAGACTATCTGTTCATTACATTATAGAGTAGGATCGGACCGGATGTGCTAACAGTGTTAACCTAACACCCAGTACAAGACCCCAATGTATGGGCGGGGGGGGCGGGGCGTGGGGGGGAGGTGGACCACCTAACCACCGGCCATCCGGTAGACGATAAAGGGACCGGAAAAAGTCACATACGACGAAAAGTAGGCCCCACGTCGTCACCCGGTCTTATTGGGACTACAGGACGATACACACTCTCTTTCGGTTCGGGTCGGACTCTTTAAATGGGGATTTGAACAGTCCCAAGAGACTCTTAGACCGTTTGGAGAGGAACGTCTAATTGGGCCAAGGAAATTCTAGAGAGAAACCCCTACGGGAGGTCCCCGGGGAATTTCGTAGGGTGTCAATTGACCTTCAGTCCTCTCAAAGTAAATCTTAAACGATAAACTTTTAAGACAGTTTTTCAAAATTTTGTGGGTCCATCTATCCTAGTATCCAAAGACACTTTGTTAGGAATGAGGAACTCGATTCTACCCTTTTTTATTTTTCAGCTACATCTAGTGAATTTCCGTGTCCTTGAGTGTGCTAGACAATAGTTTTCCCGTAGGTCCTGTCGAAAACAAGAGGATACTCTCTCTGGTCAGGTCAGGGTGTGGTCAGACGAGAATTATTTTAGGTAAATGGATCAATTTAAATTAGGTTGGAATCTTTTAGGACTGGTGTATGTTTTAAGAAAAGAGTAACGAGGTGAAGACGTTTAGCAGACGGTGAAAGATATCGATATGTAACACAGCACAAGAGAGGGGTAAGTCTCTCGGTTGAGGTCCTGTTTTCGTAGAAAAAAGGAAATTTGTTTTAGACAAAGGTGAGGGGTCTGAAGGAAAAGACTTACGTGTGTAGGATGAAAAGGATTCGTTGGTCCTTGACTGGGAACGTAACCGTAAATAAGGCAACAACGACAAGTCAGTGAATTCATCACTGAGAAACCCTGGGGTACTTGACGTCGTGAGGTCGAAGGGACAGGAAGTGATAGAGGGTCTCAAACGAGTCTGAGGACAGGTAACTCAGTCACTACCGTAGGTTGGTAGAGTTGAAGACAACAGGGAAAGAGGAAGACGGGAGTGAGAAAGGATCGTAGTTGACCAGAAAGGGTCACTCAGTCGAGAAACGTAGTCCACCGGGTTCAAAACCTCGAAGTCGAAGTCGTAGGCAGGAAGGTTACTTATAAACCCCAACTAAAGGAAATATTAACTGACCAAACTAGAAGTACGATAAGTTCCCTGAAAGTTCTCAGAAAAGGTCGTGGTACTAAACTTTCGTAGTCAAGAAACCGCAGGTCGAAAGAAATACCAAGTTAGGTACTGATAACCTTTTTGGTATCGAAATTGATATACCTAGAAACAACCGTTCCCCTACAGAGACGAAAAATTATATGACCGATCCAAACAGTATTGATAAGAAGGTTCCTCGTTCATAGAATTAAAACACCGACGTCAGTGACAGACGTAACTAAAACCTCGGGTTCTTTTACTTTATACTGTAACAAAAGCGTAAAAGGGGTAGATATACGGTACTTCACTATTCTGACCTACGGTACTAGAAACAAAAAACTTACAACTCAAAATTCGGTCGAAAAAGTGGGAGGAGAAAGTAGTTCTCTGAAGAGAAGTGAAAGAAGGTAATTTCACCATAGTATACGTGTAGACTCCAACAACTATAAAGAGGGTCGTTAAAACTAAGGTGGAACACTAAGTAGGTCGGTCCGTAAAGCGTACTACATGAAACGTATATTCAATTTATTCGTCTCACTGTTATATGTCGGAACTACATGAGGAAAGGGCTAAAACTTGATCAGACAAGGTACACGCCAAGTTTGACTACGAAGAACTGGACGTATGTGTAAAGAGTCCTCCGTCCATTACACCAGGCCATAAGGGTAGAGAACTTCTTATAAGGTATCAACCAACACTGGGTGTATCAGTTTCCGAAATCGTATCAGTTACTTCGTCTACAAAAAGACCTTAAGAGAACGAAAAAGACACTAGGTCACCAACAACCATTAAACTAGAAACCCAGAAGACGGAAAAGATTTGGGTAGAACATGTAGACCTTCAAACGTCAAGTGGATGACTACTTCGGATCGAACTTCCTAAAACTCGTATTAGAACGACCGTACACTTTACTGACATTGACATGTCATCAAACTCGTAAGAAACCGTAACGGAAAGAAACCCTAACCTTATTTCTGACTGGAAAAGGTCAGGACACCGGTGACACTCAAAAGGTTTAAACGACCGTGTGACTCACGTCGTGAAATCGTCGTCGTAGAAAATTCTAAACTTTATTGAGTCGACCTTAAGGTAGTCGAAGTGATCGAAACAAACATCATTACGAAGGATTCCGGGTGAACTGAAGTGTGAGCTCCTACAGACCGAGATCCACTCACTAGTGTGGTAGCACCAATAGACCCAGTACTTCTAGAGAAAACATGTCAAGTAGACACATAAGAACGGTGGAAAAGAATTAGAGAAGACGAAGACAATCCAGGAACGAAAAAAACAGGAAATAACACGGATAGAAACGTACTTTACAAGAGAGTTATAGAGGTCAAAAGAATTTCTGTAGAGATCAGAAAGGGTAAGACAACAAAAAGAGACAAAGAGACGTAACAAATGAATTCCGAAAGAATAGAAAGGAACGATAAGAGACGTTGAGACGTAAGTCAACCCATAATAGAAAGGGAAAAAGGAAAGGGAAAGTAAAAAGAAGAAAAGAGTCGAAAAACATTCCGGAGGAGGTTGTTGGTGAATCGGAAGAACCTAAAGAAAAATAAAACTTACCAAAACCAGTGGTGGAGGACATGTTACAATTACTTGGAGACAGGTATCAAAAAGTCCGTGAGACAGATCCGTGAGATGGTCTAGATCAGGGAACTTAGATAAGTAGTGGAGGCGACTTATTAGTATTCCCTAAACTAAACCAGTATGGACTTACCGTATCACAAAAGGGTTGAAAGAAGTCAAAATCGGTCTTAAAACGTTATTCCTCGACTACCAGACTCGGTGTCAGACGTAGTCCAGAACAAAAATGACTGACATATCTCGAAGTAGAAGTCGACGTTTCTTATATTAGTTAGACTAAAGTCATAACCGGTAGACCACTACAAGTACATATCTCAGTAGAGTACACAACAACCTTCTCCCACAAACGATACTGGTCACACAAGAGAACCGTTTTGACACAATCGGAAACGGGACGAAGTAAAACATGAGTTTCCGGTTTGAACGGACAATGAGGTCCATAGAAAACCGCAGACTGAAAATGTAAGGTCAACGTATACTGATTTTCCTGTAGAAAACCATAATCAAGATCCTACAGAACATCCAGAAGTATCTTATTAAATTGAAATTGAAGAAGTCGTAATCACCAATCCCGTATCTGAAACTAACAACACTACGACTTACCAAACGGAATCTTTACTTGGTTCTAGTAAGACAGTAAAACTCTAACGTTGGTTCATGACGTAAAGTCTGAGAAAACAACTGATACTCCCGATGAGGTAAGGAAGATCCGAATCGAGTCAACCATTTCTTAGGCGGACGTTACGTCCTCTGGGTCCAAGTCAAGGACCCAACCCTTCTAGGCGACCTCTTCCCTGTCCGGTGGGTGAGGTCATAGGAACCCGAAGGGACCACCGAGTCGACCATTGTTTAGACGGACGTTACACCCTCTGGACCCAAGTCAGGGACCCAACCGTTCTAGGGGACCTCTTCTCTTGCCGACGGGTGAGGTCATAAGACCGGACCTCTTAGGCACCTGACGTATCGGGTACCCCAACGTCTCTCAGTCGGCACTGACTCGCTGAAAGTGAAAAGCAAGGAAGTCTCCCTCAGAACCGGTATCATCATCTATGTTACCAGTAGACTTAATTTAGGCGGACAAGGGTAGGTAAAATCAAGTGACTGAAGATTTTACAGCTATAAGTGAGAACGGCAGAGGACAAACTCGTGTAGATCAAATAGGACTAAGCACCTGGATTCTAAGGCCCAAGGAGACGTCATAACAAACGTCGTAGGTCTGAATCAAACTGGTGGTCTGAGTAGGTGTCGACCTACGACTACGACAACGGGGAAACCGAGTCAGAGAAGGAAGAAAGACATCGACGAAGAGGCGAGAGGGGTCATCATATAACCTGTGGTTGGTGGGAGCCCCCAAGTAGAAGGTCACAGTAGAAACCGGAAAAGTATGACAAGTACCCCAAGAGTTCCGTTCTTAAGGTATTTAACCATCTTTTGTAAAGTTCCACCGTGGCATGTAGAAATCAAAGAGAGAGTGTTCTGCTTTCATCTATTTAAATCTGGAAAAATCGTTAATTACAAGGTCATAAAATAGAATAAACTTTAACGGACCTATAAGTCAGTTAAGGATAACAAATTGAATAAAAATTTGAATGGTTTTAAACCTCCCTCGCAAAATCTACTTTCAAAAGTTTGGTACTAATCAGGATTCCCCAAATGGCCTTTCAAGAATAGGGTCAATGGAAATGAAGGTCTAAATTAGTATAGTCCACCAAAAAGGACAACTGTCTAAAATATTGCCTTTGCGACACGTGAACGACTAGAGATCATTGGGAGCCGTGTCACTCTCACAATGTGAGTTGTAACCACGGAGATTTCTGTCGAGACATAACTAATTCGTGTGTCCCAATTCGGTCTGTTCGGTCAAAGACATCTTGGTCTCCAGAGTATCAAGAGAGCGAACTTAAATTTTACATGGAGAGGCAAAAAGGGAGTCAGGTCCCCTAGCCTAGTTAGGTCCCGAACGACTCTCGTGTCTGTCTCGTTAATGTAGCGTCTCCCGCTCCTCCCTCTACGTCCGGGGAGGTCGAGTCCGTCCTCCCCTTTTACGCCCGAGGACAGAAAAGAAAGACAAGAAATTTTAGGATGGTTCATCGGGTCCCGACGGCACACCCGACACGAACATAAAGTTCCGACTTCACGAGGTGGCACGGGTGTCACAGTGTCTCTGACCGTCTTGTCGACCTGTCTGTCTTGGCATAGTGTTTCTGTCGTCGGTGTTGTGAATTTCTGTGTTTTTCGAAAGTCCTATTTCCGCGGCCACCACATCCTCACTCCTGACTCCTTCTCCATGTCCCTCCTCCCCGTCTTTTCCGACTTTTTGTCTCTCCCGACAAAGATGGGCGGGGACGTCCACCCGAGTCCGTGGTTCGTCGCGAAGGTCTTTCCCGGTCACTTCCTCCCCCGCGGGACAGGCGACGGTGGGCTACCGGTTCGGGTCTGTGGTCGGGCAACAAATAACAGACACCCTGACGCTGGGTTCCCACCCCGAGACTGACGCGTCACACGTCGTAGGTAGCACATCTCGTATGTCGTCAGACGACGACGTCAGAGAAGGGTCGTCCCGAAGAGAACCCCCGTCCTTTATTTCCACTCTCACAACCCTGTCAGTCTGAAGGTCGGTGATGTGCTGGGCTCCCACCTTGGAGACAGAGAGAGGACTTAGAGTCGCCCTCGGGACACCGGGCCCGAGGCACGTCCCACTCCGCTCGGAGAGGTGGAGACGAGCCGTGCGCGGTCTTCCTCGTCCGGAGTGTCCGACTCTCCTCCCTACGACATCGACGGACTGCAGGTGGGAACCTCTGCCTCCCTCCTGTCTCTCTCTCTCTCCTCTAAAGTCCTCTCCGTTTTCCTGTTTCCGCCCCCCTCGGCAACGGACTCACTCCATGACTCCGGGGGCCCCGGTCCTTCCGTCGGAATTTTGCTCCCCTACGACTTTGTTCCCCAGTCCACCGGTGAACAGTGGGTCCCCGTCGACGTAAGGACCAGGGTCTCCCCGGGTCTAGGAGAGAGGTCTTCCAACCGTTGTATAAGCCCGTGACGTCTTATACAACGGTTGGTCCCAAGAACCGGAGGAACTAGTCTCCGGTCTACTTTGTAAGTCCGCGCCGGAAGAACCCCGGGGACGACGTCGCCCCTAGTCTCCCTGTGTCTGTTTGTCCAAGGGAACCCGCGAGGGGTGAGTGAAAGTTAGATGCCCACAGGAAACGGGGTTTCACCCCGAGAACACCCGTCGGATAACATCCGAGACCAAAGAATTAGTTCAGACCGTGAGACACAGAAGACTGACCTCGTAAATCAGACAGTTGAAAATTGCCTTAATAACCATCTATACGTAAATAACGGTAAAATTGGAACAAAAGGGTCAACCAAAACCTAAAGGAGAAACAGGAGAAACAAAAAGGACAACACCAAACTACCAAAAGAAGACATAATATGAACACAAGAGAAGAACCAAATACTTAGAGAACATACAAAAAGTAAACACCAATAGTACGAAAAGTTCACAATTGGCGTAGGATATAGACGAACGGAATCCGACTCTCAGATCGTGTAAGATCCTTTACTTGTTTATATATATGTAAAAGAAAGGAGGGAGTGTAAAATACTAAAACTACAGGAAAAGACGTAGGAATACGAGTAGGAAAACCACAAAAGTGTCACCATTAATAACTATGACTGGTCCCAAGAATCGAAAGGAAGTAGTCACCTTTAACTGACGTCCGGTTTATTCTTTAAGTCCATATTCCGAAATAAGTCCGAAGACACGACCGACGTCCTCACTCACTTTTGTTTATTGTGCGAGGGAACACGTGAACGAGGGGTTCACCCCCTGTTCGAACAAGAATATACCCCACTTCCATCCCCACACAAGTCCCCAAGTCACCCCCCACCGAATCCACCAAAACGGGCGGAGAGACCACCACAACTCATGTGACTCCCGTACGTGTCATGGACGAAAAGAGCTCTGTGGGTCCAAAACAAGAACCGAGAAGTCTTTATTGTAGAGAAAAAAGAAAAACGGAAACAACATAGAAAACCAGGGCTTAAACGGGGTTGACATGTGTGTGTCCCAACAAAAATCAGGGTTCATCAAACATCGAACTCCTCTCCACACACGTCCCGGTTCGAAACGTTGTGACGTCGTTTCCCAGGGTCCAGGGTCCGGACAGAGTACTGAAAGTGTCTACCGCAAAATAAAAAAACAAAAATTAGACATACCGAATAAATCCACTAAACGAAAGGTTAACACTTAAAGATAAGAGATGTCTAAGAAAAGAGAAATCTCTTCGGAAAGATATAAAACCCGAAGGGATCACCGAGTCTACCATTTCTCAGACGGACGTTACGTCCTCTGGACCCAATCCAGGGACCCAGTCCCTCTAGGGAACCTCTTCCCTTATCGTTGGAAGAGGTCATAAGGACGGACCTCTTAGGGCATCTGTCTCCTCGGACCGCCCGATGTCAGGTACCCCAACGTGTCTCAGTCTGTACTGACTTGTTGATTGTGAAACTTATAGAGAAAGTACTATATAAATTGTAACGATATAAGAAAATCAAAGACCAACAGACTCTTTAACAGAAAGGATAAGATTTACTATTAAGACAACCCATCTGACAGAATCCAACGTCTAAAAAGGGAAAGTTCTGAAACTTATATAGAACGGTTAGGGAAGACCGGACGTTGAAAAGATCGACGTTGATAGTCTTTAGTCGTGGGGTGAGGTCATGAGAACGGACGTCTTAGGGTACCCGTCTCCTCGGACCACCCGACGTCAGGTACCCCAGCGCTTCTCAACCTGTGCTGACTCTCTGAAGTGAAAGTGAAAAGTGAAAGGCCGTAATCTCTTCCTTTACCGTCGGGTAAGGTCACAAGAACGGACCTCTTAGGGTCCCTACCCCCTCGGACCACCCGACGGCAGATACCCCAGTGTGTCTCAGCCTGTGCTGACTTCGCTGAATCGTCGTCGTCGTCGAAATGTCCCCAGGAACGACGGAAACAAAAAGAGAAAGATGGAAACATTAGAAAAACAAAAATTGAAAACGGTAAAAAGTTTGTCATACAGAATTCAAGTGAAACAGACCCTCGAAGAGACGAACGACATGGACTTATAGACAAAGGAAGAAGTCCAAACCCTTCCAAAGTCGGTATTAAAGAAGTTTTTGTAAAAGTCAGAGGAAAAGACAAGAAGGGGAAGACCTTAGGGATAATGGGTATCCAACCGTGGGGAAACTAACAGGGTACCCAAAGAGCACCCGAAGGAGCCACCACGGTCACCATTTCCCAAGGGGACGGTCACGTCCTCTACGTTCTCAGCGCCCAGACCAGGAACCCACCCCTTCCATCCTTTACCGGTCGAGGCCACAAGAACGGTCCTTTTGACGTGCCTGTCTCCTCGGACCGCCCGATGTCAGGTACCCCACTGTTTCTCAGTCTGTGCTGACTCGCACGTGCGTGATCTTAGATGGCCCAAAGAATATAACGAAAGTAAAAGAAAATTTTAAACCGAAAGACAGACGACAGGACTCACCCATTAAAGGTAATAAGGTCAGAAGGTCCAGTGAAAAAGCAAGAACGCGTAATAAATAACACGATAAGTAACGGAAATCAAGTACTCAAAAGACTGAAAAAGAACCGAGGCGAGACATCGAAGATCAAGGAAAACTATTACCAGAAGTAAAGACAACTGACTACACCACCAAGACAGTGACACACCACGGGTCGAGAAACGTGTGGGCACCTGGCGTCGTAGGTCCGAAGGGACAGGGAGTGGTAGAGGGCCTCAAAAGTATACGTGTGAGTACAGGTAACTTAGTCGCTACGGTAGTTGGCAGAGTAGGAGACAGGGGAAAAGAAGAAGACGGAGTCACAAACGGTCGTAGTCAAAATAGGTCACTCAGTCGAGAAGCGTAGTCCACCGGTTTCATAACCTCGAAGTCGTAGTCAGGAAGGTCTTCTCATAAGTCCCAACCAAAGGAAATCCTAATTGACCGAACTACAGGAACGTCAGGTTCCCTGAGAGTTCTCAGACAAGGCCGTGGTGTCAAACTTTCGTAGTCAAAAAGCAGTGAGACGGAAGAAGTCACAGGTCGCGAGTGTAAACATGTACTGTCGACCCTTCTAGTATCGGACCTAATACACCTGGAAACGACCGTTTCGCCACAGAAACGGAAAATGGTGTGACAGATCCAAACAGTAACGAAAGGACGGCCCTTCGTCAACCGAAGGTCAAAGTACCGACGTCAGTGGTAGGTGTCACTAAAATTTCGGGTCCTTCTCCCGGACGCGGTCACGAAGGTGGAAAAGGGGAAGGGTCGCTACCCTGACCTACGGCACTAGAATCAAAAGAGAATTGTGACTCAAAATTCTGCGTAAAAAGTGAGAAGACGAAGTGGGAGTAGTTCACCAAGACATCAGGAGAAGTGAAAAGAAGGTAATCTCACCATAGTAGACGTATAGACTCCAGTTATAAAGAGGTCCGTCAGAACTAAGGTCTAACATTGAGTAGGTCAGGTCGTAACACATACTGCACCAGACGTGTATTCACTTTGTTTGTCGGAACAGCATGAGGAAAGAGTTAGGACTTGGTCGGTCAACAAGTTTGTCCCAAGATTGACAACGAAGAACTGGGTGTATGTCCAAAGAGTCCTCTGTCCATTCTACCAGACCACAAGGGTAGAGAAACTCTCAAAAGGTGTCAAACAATATTAGATGTGTCAGTTTCCGAGGGTCACATCAGTTGTTTCGTCTACAAAAAGACTTAAGGGAACGAAAGAGACACTAGGTCGCTTAAAACCGTTAAACTAGAGACCAAGGAGACGGAAAAGTTTAAGTCGAACTTGTAGACCTACGGGAACCAAGTGTATGACGACTTCCGATCGAGCCTCCTAAAACTCGTATTGGAATGATCGTACCCTCCACTCCCGGTAACAGACCACCACACTTGTAAGAAATCAAGACGGGAAGAACCCTTAACCCTACTCCTAACTGGTAAAGGTCAGGACACCGGTGACGACTCAAAAGGTTTAAACGACCACATAACTCACGTCGTGAAAGTGTCGTAGTAGAAAATCTTAAACTTTATCGAGTCGACCTTAAGGTAGTCGAAGTGATCGAAAGAAACATCACTACGAAGGATTCCGGGTGAACCGGAGTGTGAGGTCCTACAGACCGAGACTCACTCTCTCGTGTGGTGGTACCAATAGCCCCAGTACTTCTAGAAAAAACATGTCAAGAAGGCACATAAGAAAGGTAGAGAAGAACTAGAGAAGACGAAGACAATCTAGAAGTGGTAAAGAGAGGAAATAACACGGGCAGAAACCAACTTTACAAGGAAACTATAAAGGTCAAAGGAGTTTCTCTAGAGATCAGAATCGGATAGACAACAAAAGGAAATAAAGAAACGTAAAAAGTAACTCCTTCCGGAAGAACAGAGAGGGACGAGAAGAGACCTTGAGACGTAAATCAACCCCCATTGAAAGGGAAAGAGGGAACGAAAAACGAAACAAAGAAAGAGTCGACACACATTTCGGCGGAGTCTATTGTGAAACGGAAGCACGCAGAGAAACCCCACCAAAACAAACAACGGAGGACATGTTATAATGTCTGAAGAGAGGTACTAAGGAGTCCACGAGACAAATGATCTAGATTAGGGAACTTAGAAAGACATAAATAGTGGAGGTGATATATAAGTATCCCCTAAATTCAGTATGGACTGACCGGATCACCAAAAGGGACGAAAAAAATCAAATTCAGACTTAAAACGATACTCCTCGACACTAGACTCGGTGTCAGTCGAGGTCCAGAACAAAGACGACTGACATGTGTCGAAGAGGTAAAAACCGATGTTTCTTACATTAGTCAGACTAAAACCATGACTAGTAAACCACTACAGGTAGACATTTCAGCAGAGAACAAAACAACTTTTTCCCACAAACCAAAATGGTCACATAAGAGAACCGTCTTAAGCCAACCAGAAACGGGACGAAGTAAAACATGAGGTTCCGGTTTGAACAGACAATGAGGTCCACAGAGAACTGAAAGATGAAAACGTAAGGACAGGGAATACGACTTGTCCTATAGAAAAAAAAAAAAAAAAACCATAAGATCCAAAAGATCCAGAAGTATCTTGACTAGTTGAAGTCGAAGAAATCATAACTACCAACCCCGTATCTGAACCTAATGACACTAAAACTTACCAAACGGAACCTTTACTTGACTCTGGTAAGACAGTAAAAATTCCAACGTGGGTTCATGACGTAAAGCCTGAGAGAACAACTGAGACTCCCGATAAGGTAAAGAAAATTCCCCAAGGTCGGACGTCGTCATCCATATTACCAGCAGACTTAATTTAAGAGGGTGGGGACAGGTAAATAAAGTGACTGAAGATTATACAGTCACAAATGAGAACGGTAGAGTACAAGTCGGTGTAGGTCAAATGGAACTAAGTACCTAGACTATAAGGTCAAAGGACACACCATGACAAGAAGTGTCGTAGACTGAAATGAAAGCAGTGGTCTGTGTGGGTGTCGACTCGCAGTAAAGGAGAGACCGGGTCTGCGAAGGGAAACCTCGACAATCATTAACAGGAGACGAGAAGGGGTCATCGTATGACCTGTGGAAGACTGGACCCCCGAGTAGAAAGTCACAGTCTAGAAAAACGGAAAAGTGTGTGAAGTACCCCAAGAGTGTCGATCACACACCCTCACCTAACGGTAAGGGAGGAGGCCCCTGGTGCAAAACAATCTTCAGACGTGACACCGGGTCGGTAGAACCCACCGGGACGTGCCGTGTCGAGTGTCGAAGCGACTCAATGTGTTCGGGGAAACGGCACTGTTCCGTCACTGGGAACTTCCTCTGAAGACAGTTATTGGAAAGAATTAAGGAACTCACAAAAGTAATAGAGGTAAAACTTTAGCCACAGACAATCCAGACAAAGTAACAAACGAGAAAGACCCCTAAAGAGAACTAGTAAATTGACCCTCACCAAAGAGACGAAGAAGTAGGAGAACGAGACTCAATTCCTCTTTGCCAATAGAGACAACCTCGTCCTTAGAACCCCCGACAAAGATACACCCGCAACGGCACATCGAACACGACACATCGAACACGACACATCGAACACGCCCAAATGATATTACACTCCCGACAAAAATAAAAACACACAAACCGACGCGACCCCACGTCCTAGAAGTCAACGTCGTCTGCCCCAGATCAAGGGACTCGTCCCTAACTTGGTCCGGGGGACGCAACCCTCACGACTCGGCATTGACGACCTGGTGGTCCCTTCGGGCACTCCGACAAGAGTCACACGCGGACAACTGAGAAAGGAGTCGTACACGACCCACAAGAGGGGAACTACGTCCCCCACACGTCTACGCCACCGGCCACGGTCGATTACCTGAAAAGTCACCGTCACCACCGAGCACGCGTCGGGTCTTCGAAACACTACCCTCACCTCCGTCGTGTACTGGTGGGGACCTCCGACCCTCCCCCATCGGGTGTCGAACTGTGACGAGGACGTCGGGTCCCCGCCGCCGCTGATCACTGCCGAGGGCCTCGAACAGGTCGGTGGGCGTCGGAGTGCGTCCTTCTTTCCGACACTACCACCCCGGAGGGGAGACGGCACGCGGGGGTGTGTCCCCACGGACCGGAGATACCGCCGAGTCCGAAGAAGGAGTCTCGGGTAGCCCACACCGGTGTGGTCTGACGTCGGGGAGCACGACACAGGCGTGTCGCGGGGGGCCGGGGTAGGGGTCCGGGTGAGAGACCCCCCACGTCTCGGCACCGTGACTGGCAGACTCACCCGGACCGACACGACTGGCGGTGTCTGGTCTGGCACGAGACGAGGCGAGACTCCGAGACTTCGAGGGGGAGGCAGGACCGTTAGAGGGACGACCACTCCCCTGAAGGGTCGTGCGTCCTGGAAAGGAGAAACCGTCGAGGGAGGGACCCCGTGTCCAGGTCAGAGTAAGGAAAGAACGAACAAAAAACCAGGGAGAGCCAATGTACCTCTAAAGCACGGGAAAGTCTCCCGACTCCGGAACACGGTCGTAAATCATCTACGAGACACTCTTGGGAAGGACAGATCTACACAGAAACTACGTGGACACCTTCCTCCACTCGAAGCGGAGGACCACAAAGCGGTGGGACCTACCGAGGACATAGTGTGCCACTGGAAAAGTAGATAAATCCCTTAAGGAAGTAACGAGAAAACAATCGAGGATTTTACGAATATACATTTAGAGAACACGTGGACCCTAAATCAAAACCATATACCACAATATAAGTGTCAAAGATACACAGACTAACGAGTTATAATGTAACAATTGAGAGGCAAACAAACTTAAATAGGTCATAAAAAACGAGTATTAAGAAAAGGAGTCTGGAAAGTACCACAAACCTGGATGAAGGAGAAACTCACCCCGGTACCTACCTTTCGAAAAACAAAACAGATTAGGTAGAAATAAAACTATTCAAAGAAACGACCGAAATTTTAAAGTCTCAACGTCAATGAAAGAGATTCACGTAACTTCCACAATTAGATGGCTGACAACCGAGGAGAATAACAACTTTTAAGTTCACAGTCAGAAAAAAAAAAAAACCGGAGCGACACGTCGAACGTCTCCAGATCCCTAACTTGACCGTGACAACCGGCACTTTCAAGCCTCAGGATTGGCGACCTGACGGTCTCTTAGCGGACAGTCAGGACACAAAACAATGAAACACCACCAGAGGAGACAGAGACTCACGGAAATTCCAGAGAGAAACCATAAGACAAAGAGAGTCCACATCTAAAACAACCCGAAGGACCTCGACTCCGAACCATAGTAAGTAGTGAAAACCCTGCAAGCGACTATGAAATAGAACTCTCAGAAGTCAATGACAGAGAGGGACAAAGGGTTTGGAAGACGTTAAAATTAATGTATAAATAAAAGGAAGTGTAACGAATTCGAAAGTATAAAAGTACAGCAGTCAGACACGAGGACTGTCAAGATGGAAAATTACCGGAACGGTCGAAACAGGTGAGACAAGTCAACTAGAACTAAAAATTTCTACATAAATGAAGACTAAACAAAAAATAAAAAAAATAAAAAATTAACAAAGTGAAGACTAAAAAACTGACGCCACCTAGAAACAGCGTCGTGCACGCGAGAGACGCCGACACCACTCACCCTCACTCACCGCACGTCCGAGGAGCGTCACCAGAGAGAACAAGGGTCGTGTCCGAGCCTCGCGCGTCCGTAGCCATCAACGTCGTGCACTCGAGTCGTCAACGCCACGTCCCCGAACCAACGAGGCACCGTGCACCCTAGAGGGACCTGGTCCCTAGTTTGACCGCATAAACTGACGTAACGTTCCACGTAAGAGTTGGTGACCTAGTGGTCCCTTTGGACCTAGAATTAAAAATTAAAGTTAAGAATATAAAAAATAAAAATCTGTAAAACAAAAAAAACTTTAGAGGAACTAGTAAAAAATTATACTTGAAATTTTTTAATTAAGACTAAAATTAACAATACCAACTCAGTTTTATTTAGTAAAAGGGGTAACAAATGGTACTTTAAGAATGGAAATAGGTAATCATATAATTTTATGTTTTCTGGAACACAGTGTACTGGAACGGTCCCATGTCTATTTCTGTCAAGATGAAAAAAGGAAAGTATAAAAATGTGACAAACGAAAGGAACGGAGCGATGTTACAAATCTTTGGTGTTATGTTACAGTCTATCTTACTCACTCGTACCCTCGACAATAGAAAAAGACACAACACGTTTCTTACGTAAATGACAAAGTGGTAATTTGTACTACGAGGAACCTCCAAAAAGAAACTATCCAAAAAGTCTAATTCCTTCAATAAAAGATAAGGATCAAACGACTCCCTATATATAAAAAAAAAATGACGCGGTGTGTCGTACACCCTAGAATTAAGGGGTTGGTCCCTAATTTGGACGTGGGGGACGCAACCTTCACACCTCAGAATTGGTCACCTAACGGTCACAATTCTGTCAGACTCTCAAAAATAAATTTTTAACAACAGTTTATGAGACAGACAATTTTACTAATAAAAAAGAGTAAATAAGACATACCACTCTAAAAGGTTTACGATTTAGTGGAATGCAAGGACCGGATTAGAGCAGAACTAATATAATAAAAAAAAGTATAACGACTTGAATTAAACGATTAAAAAACAACTCTTAAAAACATAGACACTGGGTGTTCCTATAACCAGATTTTAAAAGAAAAAAATTACAAAAGAGCATAATCCCAATCCTATCCCAATACGATCGGAACATTTCATCCTTAATGAGACAGAAGGAAATAAAAAACTTTCAAATACATCTCAACAAAGACAAACAAAAAAGAAGGATAAAAAATTCAACTAAAGTCCACATGTCGTTTCACTAACAATGTGTGTGTGTGTGTGTAAGAGAAAGTCTAACGAAAGACAAGACCCAATAATGTTCCACAACCTCTCTCGAGGGACTCGATATCTAATCCAGGAACGAATGTAGACAATTAGGGCACGAGGATTAATCGGGGAGGGATGGGTGAAAGGGGAAACCGTTGGTATTTAAAAAAAAGATACAGACTCAGGAAGACAAAACATCTTCAAGTGAACATCATAAAAGATCTAAGGTGTATATCCACTTTACTTAAAACAGAAAGGAACTAGTAACACTATCAGACGCTGAATGAGACACAAAATTATGGAGGATTCATGTGACTGTACGAATGACAAAATAGTAGAAATGACCTTAAAAGTTAGAAATTTTGAACCGTCTATGACTGAAACACTAAAGAAGACCCAAGATTAAGAACCACGGATCAAAACTCGTGTCTCCAGGACCAAGAAATGGACACTCCTTAATAAACTTCAGACTTAACTTCTACTTAAAGAGGTCTCTCTTAAACGTAAACTAAGATCCTCCCTGGACCTCCTTGTCAGTCGGGACCTTAGTCAAATCTAATTTTGGAGGTGTCTGAAACGTCCGTCGGACGAAGCGCACTTAGGACCGACATCTTCCCCCGTGCACTGGCGGACAGTCGCAGGGGTAGGGTGGGGTAAGGATCCGACAAGTCTCAGACGTGTTTGGCTTCAAGGACTTAGGACGTCAAGGAGACCACAGAATCAAATATCTCACCAAGTCTCGAGAACAATGAAGAGACCGAAGGACGAAATTAGAAAACCGTTAAAGAACAACGTAAAACTTTCTAGGTCAAACTTTCTAATTAAGATAGAATAAGGAAGAAACACACATAAAAGTCGTCCTCAAAAGGTGCAGAGACCGAGACCACGAACCACGAGACCCCACGTCCCTCCACAACCACCCCCCGACGAGGACTGGACACAGAACAAAAGGTCGAGAGGCCCTCTACGACGTATTGGTGAGGAAACACCCGACGCACTTAGGAGTCACCCGGAACCGTGTCGTAGTCTGGTTCAATATGGAAGAGTTGTGGTGGTCTGAGTCCATTTAGCCACGTTTGCTCTCTTTGTGTCTCGACGATCCTCCCACCAGGACCTCTGTCTCCGTCCTCTACGACCCCTCTCGTCCCACTGTCCGCCTTTCCCGGGTGGAAGTCTCCGTCTGGGTACGCTGAAGAGTGGGTCCGGGTTGTAAATGGTAAATACACTGGCACCCGTTCAGTGAAACTATTGACTCAGAGCCTAAAGAGAAGACATGTTCACCCCATAGTGGTAATTAAGTGTCCCAAAACACTTCCATTCTACTGCACGACACTCGCCCACAACTCTCGAACCTCGACCACCCCACAAGGTCGGACACACCACATGTCGTCCCCGACGCCCGACGAGACGTTGTGGTCGAGAGTCGACGAGTTTAGGTCGACTAACCGAAATTTCGACCCCAGTCCAGGACACTGCGTCCCCTGTTAACTTAAGTTCATCACCCCCTCCCTCCCGACTCGGGGACCCTCTGAAACTCCCTCTTTGGGCGGAGACATTGCCTGGTGGCGCCACTCCTCCCTCTAGTCTAGTCACGCCGGAGGTCCCGTCCCCTCCCTCCATCGCCTCCCCGCTCTCCCGGACTGTGGTAGAGAGGAAAGTCGAAACCCTACCTCGGTCCCGGACAAGGTCGGGACTTCTCGGTCACCCCAGGTACTCGTGCCCCACCCGCTTGATCCGTCGCGGGAAACGGGTCGTGCGTCGGCCACGGTAAATATCAACAGAGGTCCCTAGAACCTCCTGCTCGAGGACAACTCAGATCTCGGAGATAATTTATACTAGCGCTTAGCCATCAAGTCCACCCACCACGACGGTGGGAGGTAGCGACCTGTGGCAGTGAACCGGCAACACCCTGAGACAGGACGACTCTAGGGTACACTGAAGGGACTCGATCTTGACGGGGTGGCCCTCGAACGACGGCCGTGTAGGCCGGAACCCACGACGACTGAGGAAGGAGGATCCGAGCCTTTGGGAATCACTCGAGTCGAGTCCCGGTGACAGGACTCTTCGGCACCCGAGTGGGTCACTCGAGAATGACCAATAACCCCTAGGACGAGGGAAACAAAAAAGAAACGGTCCTTTAGATTGACGCACTAAAGATTCTACGGTTTAGTGTTAACAAAACCAAGAAAGTACCAATGTTTGGATCCGGTCAGGATCTTAGGATCGACGATTATTTACCCTTCTCAAAGGGTCGCTCGTACACTTGGTCGACTCTCGTCCCCAAAATCTGAACCGAAGAAGGGAGGGGTGACTGACTGAGACTGGGCCCTGGTCGGTCACCGAGAGGCCCATGGAACCCCAGGGACGACGGCACGAAACGGATGAACCTATTGGATCAGAAATTTGTTCTGGACACACCACGTTTAAAGAAAGTATTGACACCTCATGTCAATGAAGTTAAGACACAAAGACGTCCATCAAGTCATATAACATGTGAAACGTCGACGGATTTGGTAGGGGGTACGTCGGGCTCAGACAGGGGACGGGAGGGGCATGTCGGGTATAAAGATCTACCACCCAACATTTTCTTTGCCAAATATGTTAAGAAACGGTCACCCCTTTTCACTCGTTTTTGACGAATTGAAACAGTGGTGACCCACAGTCTTGGAAAATGACGTGGTCCTTCCACCCCTGTCTCGCGCCACAACCGTCCCGTCCGCCAGAGTCACGACACCGGCTCACGCCTCCGGCGGCGGAGGGCCACCACGTCCAGCGTCCTGACGACCTTTCCGGTGGCACTCCATCGCGCAGAAGTGGGAGTGGCACAGAGCCCAAGAGAGAGGGTAAAACAGGGACGGGGAACCGAGAGTTCGTGTCTAAGACGAAAAGGAATTTAATTTCAGTGAAGTAAAAACAAAAGTCACTTCTTGACAAGATGGTCTAAGAGTAAATACTAAAACGGTTAAAACCACAAGACTCCAATAGCCATTCAAATAAAGGACGAAGAGTAAAGACTCTCAAGTTGTCGACCAGTAAAGACTTTTGTCGGGATGGGACAATAGAATAAACAACATATAATTCACAAAATTTTACACTAATCTTATCAAATACATACTCAACGTATACCTTCATAGGAATATTATCAAAATATGTTTCGTCTTCAGTAAACCATCGGTTAAATTTACAAATAAAAATATCTTTGATGATGTATAGATGAATTTTGAATTCTCTATCTTCGTCTTTATTTGTAAGAGATTTCGGGTGTTGGGTCTGTGTTAGGGTTGATTGTAAAATTAAATCTTAATTTTGAGTATGATAGGTACATCAAAACATAGAAGAAAAATGTACACTGTATGTCTTTTCGGGAGACCTTAAAAATAACCCTAACACAACTCACGTATGATATCTGGTTAAACCCTTCTTTTTAGAGAGAGTAAAGAATTATCAGTGCAAAAAACCTATGATAACTTTTTCCGTAAAAACTTTTTGACAGTTAACAAACAACGATAACATTTTCATGTTCACAAAACCATTAAGAGAGAACGTCGGAACAATTTGAGTGAATAATCGACATCGAAAAAATAACTAAGGTCGTCTAAAAGATCCATATACTGGTATCACAGATACTTATTTCTGTCAAAATAAGGAAGGAGAGGTTGGGTCTACGGAAAAGAGAGAGAACGAACCAACATGGCCGTTCTTCGATTCAGTCCGATTTGTCTTCACCACTCTGACCTTTATGGGGAGAATAAAAATCAAAACCCCCTCGCAAGTCAGAAACTGGTACTTCATACATCCAAAAAACATCTACCGGGAATCCCACCGACTCCTTCAAGGAAAGATAAGGAACACACGAAGTCCAAAAATAAGTCCTTCCCTCCGACTTAAAAAAAGTCTACGAAGGAGACATAGATAAGTCTATTAACATACCAAAAGGGAAAAAATCAAACAACCATATCACTTAATGTAACTAACCAAAAGTATAAAATTTGGTCAGAACGTAAGGACCCTATTCGTGACGAACATGTACTATATAATGGGGAAAATATAAAATGACCCTAACTGAACAATATTAAACAAGTGCTGAGAATTGTAGACATAAGGACGTTCTGTGATCAAACACCAGATCACAAGTCGGTGCAGGCTAAGAAACACTGGGGTACCTGACATCGGGTGGTCCGAGGAGACAGGTACCCGAAGAGGTCTACTCTTATGACCTCACCAAACGGTGAAGGAAGAGGTCCCCTAGAAGGGTCAGGGCCCTAGTTTGGGGATGGAGAGCGCGGAGGACATAACCTTCCACCCAAGAAATGTTGATCGTCGTGGACCCTGCGGGATGACCAAACGTCAAAAGAACACACCACAGACCAAAACCATAGTTTATGACCGAAGTACCTTACTCAACCCTTTGTCAATAAGGTAGAAGTCTTTCTCAAATGTCAACAAATACGAAATTTACAAACCATTTTAATTAGTCAACGTCGGTGGACCCGGACCTCTAAAGGAGTATCCTTATAAAAATTCATTTTAAAAATCACCATATCTCGATAAGTACAATCGAAACTCCCCGGAAGCATAATTCAAATTTTTATGAACAGGTAAATTCAAAAACTTAAATAACCGTATTTCAACAAGTATTAGAAATAACAAGATTACAGACATGTAGACATCACTACATTGGCGAGAGTAAGGTTATAACCATTAAATACAGAAGAAAAATTGAATTAGTCAGACTGATTCCAAACAGTAAGACCTGGGTTTCTTGACTGAAACCAAAGTCACTAAGAAGACAACAAAAAGACTAAAGGCAAAGTAACTATAGACGAGAGTAGAAAGAAAAGAAGATGAATTTCACGACATTTTAAAGGGGTTCCCGACGAAATCGTGTGTAAGCCTATTCAAAGGTAAAAGTAGGTCAAGTCTTATGAAGATTTGAAGAAAAACTAAAAAAAACTGGGAGTGTAATAAATCTTTACATAATAAATCAGAGAATTAATGAACCTCAAAAGAGTCTCTAGTTCATAACTAAAGATTAAATTAAGGTAAAAACGTCTCTTGTATAAACTTAGGAAAATGTGAATGACTCTGAACAAAATACCGGGTATCATATTAGCCACAACCATTATAAGGTACACGTAAACTTTTCTTAAACACAAGACTAGAACAACTCATATTACAAGGTGTTTACCGTCTACAGAGTTTGACAACCACTGCGACTTTGGAACATATGTGACTAAAAGACAGGTGGCCAAGACAGTTGACAACCTCTTTCCTATACCTTCGGAGGTACATTGACAAACAAAGAGAAGTGTCCAGACAAAATAAGAAGTACATAAGATTTCGAGACAATGGCTCATGTATTTACAGATCCTCTCGATCCAGAAAAACAATTAACTGAGAAGACAACAATGCCTTTTCTCACTCGTCACGTGACACCCAGACATTGTACACTTTACACAATTACACTGCTGTCGTTCACAAGTTTCCCCTCTTTACCTACTTTTGCCTCCGCATAACAAAAGGTGTTGTCTAAGGTCAGAGGAAGGGTTGTCTACTAAATGGACTTACAGTAAACGAAATTGCATGAAAGGGAGGGGGAACGAAATCATTTCACCATCCTTCTTCACTTCCGAGTCGGAACACTCAAAGACCTTTATGTTTTCGCTCCAGACATTTCGATGTGTTTTTCTTCACGGAAGGGTACCGAAACGGAAAGCGTCGAAAAGTCGTCCAGAAACAGCCACTGCGGAAGAGACAACTTTACCGGTAACCACTCCTCCTGTCGGAAGAAAACATCCAAAAGTTCCCAAAAGAGACCCCCTTAACTCGGTACTCACGATCTAAACACCGAACAGCGGACGACTCCACCGTCACCGGCACACCCTCAAGTCCGTCACGAACCTTCGGCAATTGCGAGCGAGGATTGCAAGAACGGGGAAGGATCCTCGGTCGTGGCGAGAAACTCGACCGGTACGAACGGAATCTGTCAGGGCTCTCACCGACCTGTCTCCTCCTACCAGGGTTCCTCCCTGAACGACTCATGTAACAGCTCAAAGACTTTTTCTTCCGACTCTACGAACGTCTGATGAAGAGAGACCTCTAACTACTCCACCCACTGTCGACAAAAACAGAGGGAACATTCAGGGGGAACCAGAGACCCTGAACCAAACGACACAAGTCAACCACTCGTCTGGATTTCTCGTCCACCGAGACGATACACGGTCGTCTTTTCCGCGAGAGTCGTAAACGGAGACGACGGGGGTCCCGGGTTGGACCAGCGGCTCTTATCGTTCAGACTCCTGTCCTGGACCCCGTTCGTGGTCCCTCTACCCTAACCAAATTTGAGATTGTCGTACTAAAGAACAGGGGGAACAGGTCCTTCCCTTGGACCAACCTAATGGGGAAGACTAGCTGTTGATACACGGGGGCGACCTCCCAGACGGATAGAAGTAGGAGGCTGACCGGTGTCTCCGTTCACTACCTCGCGCAGGACTACCGTCGGGACACCCCCCTACTCACAGTGCCGCGTCCCCCCACGCCCGAACGTCGAGGGGTAAGGAGACACTACGTCTCCTTTTCCCATTACTCCGATTCCGGGGAGAGAACGGGTGGGTGGGGTCGTCATGAGTCATCGAGGTCAGATGTCGAAATTACGGATTTTTAGTACGCATGAAAAATTCAGTAGACAATAGAGGTAAATCTTTACTTTACACAAATTTCGTACACGTATACAACTGCACAACTTAAGAGAGAAACCTGGTCCACTTGACCCTACTTCTTTTCCTTACAAAGCTTTCGGAGTCATTTCTCACACGCGACAAAATGAGGTAGGCCTTCGTCATGCACAGACGTCTCAGTTGGGAAAGTCCGGTGGTCCATGCTCCCGTTGTGTGCGACCGCGAGGTCTTGACCCTACCGGGAGTGCGCTCGGGCGGGGCGAGACTTGAGGACACTAGGTTCCGTGTAGTCGCAATCGTGTCACCAGCCGAGAATACTTAAAATAGAGGAAGACTTTACGACGACCTTCCATGGAGATCTCCCTAGAGTGACAGTCTACATGTTTGTTCGGTAACACCACTCTTTGTCTACCCGAGGTCCCGAGCCCCCGGGTACAGGGGTGACACTCGGACCACACACGCCGGTGTCGGCAGTGCAGGACCAGTCAGGGGTGGAGAGACCGCACACGAGGTGAGACGGAGACTGTGACGACACGGTCTGCCTGGACCGACATCACCCGGTCCAGGGGTCGAGAAGACTCCCCTGCAGGGACCCAAGAAGGACAAAGGTACAGTCTACTGTCGCGAAAAGTTGGATGTTTATAAAGCCTCCCAAACAAACCCACTCCTCTCCACTGACTTTGTGTCCGTGTGGAATCTATAAAACACTCAAGGCAAAGTCTGGCGACGTTATTTCGCTCGACGTGTTTAGAACCCCAAAGGGTCACGTATATTTTACAATACGAATGTGGTAGGACACCAGACATTTCACGTTATATATCGTAACACAGAATTTCGGCCATATATACGGGCGTAAATTTTTACGACGACGTCTCTACGGTGGTTATCTGCACCACGTTCCAACGGTCTTTGGAAGTTAAACACAAATTTTTGGGTGTTGTCAGACGTTTCACGTCATTGTGTTCCAGACGGACACAACAGACGGACACCACAGTCTGCCTGTGCATCAGTGACATCGGTGTATTGGCAGAACCACTGCCGTGGGCAGGAGACTCCACTGCCCGACACGAGGTAAGGTCCCGACTCCTGCGACTCCCTGTCAACGCACCACACAAGTTTCCGAGGGTCTCGGACGCACTAAAACCTCACATGCAGGACGACGACGACAAGTCCGCGGTGTCAGTCCTCCTTTGTAACGAAATCTACGACGATGTCACTCGTGTCAAGGACTTGCCTTTGTCGAAGGTACCCCCCTTCGTAGTGTTCTCGGGACCGACGAAAAGAAGGGGCGAGAGTAACGACACGAGTCCGGACGCCCTAGGGACTCTCCGACCGGATCGTCTCTTAAGAGTCCGCACTCCAGTGTGTCGGGGTCTATTCGGTGGTGTTGAGGGGTCCGGACCGCATGTGCCCCTACACCTGAGGGGGAGCAGAGAAGGTCTCACTTCGCGGACCGAGACGGCGTTTGGGGACCTTCACCTGACACCTCGTGCAGTAGATATTTCGGAAGGCGAGGGTGGATGACGGAGGTTTTGTGAAGTGTCTTCTACCCTTGTAGGACGTCGAACGATTGGACGGACTAGATATGTTTCAGAAGCTCTCCACGACTGACACCAGCAGACCCTGAGACCCTACCAGACAAGAAGGAAAACACAGGACTACAGCCATCCACCTTGAAAGTGGAGTGCGTACGGAAGAGTGATCCGCGGGACGAAGTACACACCGTCTAACTGATATTTATTTATCGGTTTAGACAGGACTCGTACTAATTAAAGTAACGTTTACTTTAGGTAAAAATGGATCACATATGGACTAACACAACTTCTGAGGGTTTTTATCAAACTTTCGGAGGACCTGTAGACTATTCTTCAGATTTACCGGAACTTTTAAAATATATCTAGTACGTAACTAAAGAAAAATATAAGACTACTTAAAGATTATAGTCCACTATCTGTGATACAAAAAATTACGAAAATTTTCCGTGGACTCGGATATTCTCTGAGACTACCACAACAGGCAAGTCGAAGGACGTGCAAGTCAGATAATCATGGAAATTATTGATTAATCACATTTTTTTTGACTTGTCAGGAATGTGTCACGTATTGTCCGTACTCAAAAATTCAATCGGATGAAACAATTACCGATAGTTATTATGGTCGTATACTATTTCCGTAAAGATCCGTAAAAAGAAACTTCCTATAATATTTTTATGTTTGAACTTAATAGACGGTAATTTTTATTTACACGTCAGTCGTGACCCTCCTTCTTATAGACATCAAACCTCCATTTCAGGTTGAGTGTTCCGAGTCACTTCTTTAAAGACGTCTTTTCTTGTCTTCTTAGAATAGAATACTCTTCACCTCGGTAAGGTAAACCTTTTCTGTCCCTGTTCCTGTCCGACGAGACCCTCCTCGTCTCCAACTCACTCGTACCCACCTCTCCTTCTCCCTGAGGTTCCGGAGGTCGACCTGGTGTGTCATACAGCCAAGGTCCATACCCTAAGATCCTACTTAGACGCAGGGTCTTGTACGGAGCGGTGGCGGGTGAGGGTATATGGTGGACTTTCTTTTGAATGTCCTTTAGTGGAGGTAAGTCCTGTAACCAAAGGTATAAAATTTTTGTCTCTATCTATTAATAAGATTTCTTCTCTTATTAATAATCTCTAGAATAAGTATAAATTCAATTGAAATAATGGATCAAAGTACAGATTAAAATAGAATACACCGGAATTAAGTAATCTGAAGGGGGCATAAAAAACACATTTGTGCAACTTCTATGTTATTAGTAAAGGTATTTTGGTGGAGCTAAGACTCTTGTTGTCTCTTAGTGTTTATGACGTTGTACCGATGTGTGAGGTGCCGTTTTAGGAGAACTTGACCCATGGAAATTTCTACTTTGGTTTCAAGAATTTTCTTTAAGACATAAAGTCTATTAAAAAGGAATTCCTCTCGTCTCCCCAACTCGAGCCTCCCCGCACTGACGGTGCTAAACAAAATTTCCGAGGAGAATTGTCTTGCTTACACAGTCATCGGCTGACATCAGTCGTCTTCCCACACAAATTGTCTGAGAACTCCGGCTGGAGGCGGACGGACCGGACGGGTGGGAGGACGAGGTAGCCCGACCAGACTCCAAAGTAAGGTGTTTATTCGTCGTCTACTTTATGAAATGTTCTATGTCGTGTCGACTACACTTCTGATTCCTGGGATGAGAATGAAATTCTCGTTGTCCGGGACCCGCGGGGACGGGGTACGTTATTTTGTTCAAAATATATGTGAGGGGTATAGGAAAAGATTGTAAAAGAATATATTTAAATTTATAGAATGTTTTTTCCGAAAAAGGAGGTTTGTATGTTTAAACTCACTTTGTATATAAGGGGTGGACACTTGAACAAAGAAGTGATTTATATTTGCGATGGACTATAATTCCCATTCACAGAGAACCGGGGACCTCTAGTGACATCAGACTTAACGTGGCACCTCTTCCGTGAACACAAAGACTCCAGAGGTCCTTCATAGAGTCGCCCGCGGCTCGGCGACAGGAGGTCTCGACCCGGGTCAGTGACTCCACCGACCCCATTTCACCACTCATTTGAACTAAGATTTTAATGCCTTTATTTTTTATTGCCGTACCTGATCAAGAGTCAGATCTTAGTTTGATGTGTGTTTCACAAGTAAGTACTTCTAAGTTCGGACAAAGTAGGAGAGTATTTAATCTTTTATGTTTCCACCGATAGACTTGCTGTTTCGAGTTTGTCAGGACTTTCCCCAGACGCAGGCCCGGCCCCCCCGCCCCCGTCGGGGAGCCCCCGTCCGCCCCGGGATGACGACCCGGTCGTCGCGACAGGACAACCGGAAGTAGAAGAGGTCGGCGAACCGGTCCACCGACAATCAGTAGAGGTAGAGGAGCTAGAACAGGTCACGACAAGCCTCGACGCCTGCCCTTCTGTCGCCAATGAAGAGTGCCAGTCTTTGTTTCGGGCGTGCCCGAAAGGAGACGTGAGAACCCCTCCACCTTAGTGACGGTCCGCCCCACCAGAAGGTACCCTGGGTTGTCAGTGAAAAAAAAGTCGGTCGGTCTCCACACTTAGTCACCACAGCTCTCTGTCCCGTATGTCTGTATCTGGAGTAGATTTTGTTTTTACTTTGGAAAAAGAGTGGTCGACTCGTTTTGTATTTTCATTTACCGTCAGGGACACGTCCAGCCTTTGGTTGTGTCTCATATCCTAGGGTGACGACACAGTGACTTCTAACCTCGGTCCTACTTTAAGGAATGTGTCGTTTCTTACACAAAGGTTTCCTCGAAAAGAAAAATCCTTGCATAAAGTTCTTCGTATTATTTCATTCATGGAGAGAAACATCGAAGGAGAAGAGACGAAAGTCGAGTAGGAGCTGAAAGAGACGTAAGAGTCGTCGCCAAAACATAGAGTCGTGGACGGGGAGGTCCGCCGACTAGACATTTGTGCTCTTGTCAGGACTCCCCGACGGTGATCCTTGGTGGCCAAAAAGACGTCGGTTCTACGTTTGTGCTGCAGTACTGTCTAAGGTTCATTCGATTGTGATTGCTCGGGGGAGTCCCGCTCAGTCTCCAGGAGAGTCTTGGGTTGACGATAAATATTTGGTTCTTGACAGTAGGGAAATCTCCTACTCGACACGTCAGTAATGTCCCGGTCAAAGGGTACAAGCCAAAATACTGCTGATGTAACAAATTCTCGGTGTCATTGTAGTGCCCTCCTCTGCGGGGCTTACCTCTTCAGTAATCCGAAAGACTTTACACGTTCTTCCCTTATATAATATTTCATGGTAGAAGAACTTAACCGAGGTTCTTTACCTTCATATCGAAGTCAGAAGGAAGTATCTCTTCCGACTTCAAGGAACACCGAAGAGGTGAAATTATACCTCGAAAAGATGTCTAGGTTGACGTCTCTGTCGAGTTTCTTTGGATCCGTGAACGCCCCGACCGACGACTACGTCCTTCGTCCACACGACGGCCCCCTGACTGTAGTGAACCGTGGAGTGTGTCTTTCCTGAATGTGAAACGAGGTTCCACCAATATAGGACAAGGCGAAAACTTTCGAATTTGAACATAAGTGATTAAACAGACAACCGCAGAGGATCTTCTCTTCTCTTATTATTTGGAGAACGTCTCTACGTCCACACTGCTCTCCGTCACTCCGGGCTGACGACGGGCCCTCTCCCGACACGTCACGTTTCGTGTGTCCGTTGGCGTCGTCGAGGGACGCGGGGTCGGGACCGTGTAGATACGGGGTCCTGCGAGGTCGTGAACGTGATGTCGTGGACCTTCTTTAAGACTACGCACGTCCATCTCGAGCTTCGCCCCTCGGGGCGACACTTATGTCGTCCCGGGGATGAGGGTGGAGACTAGAGACTCAGACTGGGTCGGTAACTCCAGGAGTCAAGAGTGGAAGAAGTACTGGGAGGTATCCATTGCGAAGAGGAAGGAAACAACGTAAAAAAAACGTGAATCCTGTACTAGTACAAAGGGATTGTAATATATCTTGTATCCTGTTGTGTCCAGGTACACATACAGAGTCGAAAAACTTACGTGGAGGCAAAGGTCGATTCACGAGGCCTGTATTACATGCGAATTATAAATGACTTTATTTACGAAAAGTCATCATACAACACTATTACGCAATCCCTATCTCGACCCATAGTAATCGACATATAGACTGGATCTTCGTTTGATAAATTTTGTTCTTCAAGTCTTTAGGATCCCCTCTTTTTAAGGAAGGTCGTTAGGTTTAAATTGTTTTTGTAATTACCATCATTCAAAATTAATTCGGAAACAGGTTTTTCCGGATGTACCGGAGTGAGTCTTATACATCTACCTTTCCAGTGTCTCCTTGGTCACAAAATTTTATTCAATAGTCGTTGCGGAATAAGTTTGACCTTTTTGTTTTCAGAGGGGACACACCTAATATATAAGAGGTATATGTCTACAGAGGGATGACACCTTGTGACCCTTATGTCATCCACAAATGTTATAAGTCATTATACCTCAGTTTTGGTCTTTCCGTCCTTTTGACTTAAATCCATTTGACTTACCCGAGACACCGGACAAAATTTAAGGTAGATTATTTCAATTCTGATAAAGACCCTTTTAAGACTTTGGTCACACACTCGTCACCACACTCAATCAAGGCTTATATAGGGAGGTTAGTAGATTCTATTTGAGGGGTCTTTTTGAATAGTCATCCTTCCCACGAATGTCTACTGTGTCCTTACACTTTTTGTTGTCACAGTGCTACAGTGATCGACGTTCTACAGGATCTTTAGTACGGTGGGTCTTCCCCTCTCGGGGTGGGTCCTTCGTACGGTCGACCTTCGTCCGAGAGCCAGACACTGACTGACCCTGCCGAAAAGACCAGGTGGACTCCCGATTCGAAACCTTGGTGTCCGAGCTCGTCGGGCGCGTGTCGGGTGGGGCCCCTCGCGCGGCCGGGTCGGAGTGAGACGTAGAGCTACTCGACGTCCAGGCTCGGTAAGACCTCGAGACAGTCCAGCGGGCGACACGGCAGCGAGGACCCCGTGAAGACGGCGAGGAGGAGGTTGACGTCGAAATCAAAAGATTAGACTTCTCCTTCATTTCCGAGTAGTCACTCTAGGTCGGAGTTTACTTTGTCTACGAACCGGGGCACCGGTGTAGAATCTCATTCCGGTGTCTACTAAGTGAGTCTCTGGGAGAGGTGACACGAGTCCACGACCTCCAGTCGACACTGGTTTACAAGTTTACCGAACTCGAGGTCCTGGTCCCCAGGATCACTTTTATCGGTATTTTTCTCGGTATAAAGTAATAAACACAAGTAGACATCTTTTCGTGTAGAAACCCATAAAGATTTAAAAACAAATTTTACCTTTTAGGGTACCGTCAATCTACAAAGAACAAGATTAAACTCTCAATTCAGTTTATAAGAATAAATCTTTCGACATATGTCTTTATTGACCTTTATATAAAAACTCAAACCGATGTTTTGAATGGAATAAAATGGGTTTTATTTCCGGTAAATATCGTCGAATGAGTAATTATCGGGGTTTGTACTTTGACAACTTTACAGGTAGTTGTCTTTCTATTTCGTTTATCACCAGGTACATATATGTTACCTTAGTGACGAACCGCTTTCGTCGTTTATATGGTGAGTGTGTACGTCGTTTTACGACTGAAAGTTCGACTCGTATACGTCACGTTTTTGAGGTCGTTTATGTTTGACTTCTCTGTTTTGCCATGCAACCGCCAAAGACCTCTTCCCCTCTCCATCCTCTCCTTCCTTCCAAACGTTTCCCTGTGTCCCTGAACCCTAAAGACGTACGAAAATGGTACGACTGACCTCACTCCAAAGTGTCCAACGACAGGGGTGTTTCAAGCAAATTCGGGTCACGGAGTGTCACACTAGAATAAAACCTTTGTCAGTGACGTCTCCGAGAGTCAACTCTACTTTACTATGACCTTATTCCACCCGGAACTCAGACCATACGGACCCCGGGAATTAGTCTTCTCACGGTGTACCGGTCTCCCCTCGACACACTGTGTGTCTTACGACAGTTGTTCGGGTCCCCGGGTCGCCGGGCGGCAGATCTTTTCTCCGGACCCTCCGGGGGTGTCCGGAGGCCTCCTCCGGCGCGACGGCTGTGGGGAGGGACCCGAGGAGCGGAGGTGCGGCCCCCTCGGGGGACGGGACGTGGCGGGTAGGACGCCACGAGACAGTGCCGCGGGAACCTTTGAGTAGATGCCCACACGTAGACGTGTAAAATTCACACACGGGTCCACCGCGATCACCATTTCTCGGACGGACGGTTGCGTCACTGTATCTACGTCCAAGTCGGGGTCCCAGCCCTTCCAGGGGACCTCCTCCCGTAGCTTTGGGTGGGGTCACAAGAACGGACCTCTTGGGGGACCTGTCTCCTCGGACCGCCCGAGGTCAGGCACCCCCAGTGTGTCTCAACCCGTGCTGATTCGTGTGTGTCGTCGAACAAAATACAGTTAATATTGGATAGAATTCAAAAAATTAAATATTTTATTTGATTTTCTATTTGAACTCCCTGAAACCTAACCCTTTTTTTCTTCCAGGTCGACCTCTGTCGTCAGGGCACTTACCTTTTATTCTAATCTGTCTGTCTCTACTCGACTCCCGTTCGGGAGATCGGGTGGGACAAAGGTCCGACGTGCCGACCCGGACCTCGGAGTCCGTCTTCTACCCTCCGCGAGAGAAATCTCAAGACTGCTCGGACTTTATGTTCAGGTCGTGTGGGTGTAGCTTCCAAGGGTTGGTCTGTCGGTCGGTGTAGTTTGAAATGTCTTTGAGCCCACCCGGGGTGGTTGTTCAACGGGTGGTCGAAACATCATCAGGCGAAAATTTGTCTTTTGATTCATTTAGATGTATTTTCTTGTAGACCTTACTTTGTTTGATGTGTCTTTTTTCATTTCCCCTCGTTTAGTCGGTCCGATAGTTATAGCAGGTTCTATCTCTTGCACGTAGGAACTTTACTGAAGTCTGGATGTTAAGTCATTTTTATTCCGATTCAACTCTTGTAGAAAATCTTTCGTCTTGTGTACTCTACTTTCCCTACCTTTTGGTCGTCTGTCTCTCATAGACCGAACTCCAGATAAGGAAGGGGGGTTTAGTCTTTAGTTTTCAGCTCGAGGGGTTTACGGATATTGTGAATGGGGTCTCTGTGTCCTTCGTCTCGGACGACAGGAGCGGACGTGCCCCGGTGGAGACCCCGGTTCGGGTCCGGAGGGCACGGGAAGGAGGAGCCCAGTTTCCACTCCGACACACGAGTCTCGCAGCTGGCAGGAATCGAGGTAGGGGTCCCCCGTGACCTGGTTCAGACGGGTGGGGTGGTACCCCTTCCCACTCGATCCGTGATTCTGACTTGGGTAGGAAAGGCTGTCGAGACGGGAAAGTCGGTACTGTAGTGATGGGCGGAGCCCCGTCGGTCCTGATTGAGTAGAAGGGACGGCAAGGCGGAGCACAGGTAGAGTCTTTCCGGTGGGAGGGAAGGGACACGCGCAGGGGTTTCCTGGGACCTGCTCAGGCTGAGACAGGAGTGAAGGATTGGAAGGGGTTTCGGGGTGGGAACGCGACGTGGGAGACCAATGGAAGACAGTCGTCGTCGGGGAGACAGGGGAGACGTTCACGGGTAGTGGGGTCGGACGAGGGGGACTCCCCGTCGAAGGACCCGTCGGGGCGCGGGGACGACTCGGGCTCCTGCCTAGTCCCAGGGGACGAGAGGAACGGCAGCGCATGAGCAGAGGGAGACCGAGGGGACTTGAGGATTACGTCGAGGGTTAGTGTAGAGACGAAATGTTTACGAGTAGTGGTGGTAGTGGGGCGTGAGACCAGTGGTGACATCGAGGATTGAGAGTATGGACGTTCCAATAAGGACGGACTTAACAACCGTTTAAGTTTTAGGTAGACCCGTCTCCTAGAGAATTTTAGTTAGGGAGGCAAAGACCTTGTTCCTAGAACGGTAGATGGGGTAGGGTGGACGTCGGCGAACGAGGCAGTACATGATCTAGAGAAATGATCTGTGGTCGGTCGGGATGAGTCACGTCAGGGTACGTAGAAGATTGGTGATGAGAACTAGAAAGGTCAAGTAAGAGAGACGTGGGTTGAGGTTTTTAGGAAGGTGGGGTGCCCGACGACGACGATTCAGTGCAGTCAACACAGGTTGAGACACGCTGGGGTGTCTGCCGTCGGGTGGTCCGAGGGCAGGGACCCTAAGAAGTCCGTTCTTGTGACCTCACCCAACGGTAAAGGAAGAGGTTACGTACTTTCACTTTTCACTTTCACTTCAGCGAGTCAGCACAGGCTGAGAAACGTTGGGAACTACAGAAGAACCTAAAGGATATTTCGAGGAATGGGTCGAATTAGAGTTCCGGGTAGTAGTGAGACCGTATACAGACGGGCTCAGAGGAGTGGACCACTTTAGATTGTGAGACGGGTGAGGTACGGATGTGGATTCGACGATTTACACGGACCTCTTTGATTTACGAAAGTGTGTTTTGTGGTTTGGCGTAGTGACTTGAAAGTATTATGATCCCTCTTTCCTCTCATACCCGGTTCGAAGGTCTCCCCTTTTTGTCCAGTGTCTATTTTTTAGTTTTTAGTTTTACAGGAACTTTAAGAGTTATCGGTTTGCGTCCTTCCGTCTTCTGTTACTTCGTTAAAGAAACTTTTTGTTCTATTTACGTTTATTAATGTTGTTTCTTCAGGTATGCGTGTGGTTTGACAATTAGTTTATTTCCCCATTCCACTGTAAAAGTAAGGACAATTCTTTTTAAATGACGGGGGTTTGACAAGAGGTCTTCGAAGACCCCCTACATGGGCTCGTTCTCTTACCTCCACCTCCCTCCCTCCGGATTCTGTGGCGCCTTACCCCAGGTCGGACCTCGACATGTCCGTTTCCCTTGAAGTCTACTACTCGTCCCACCATTCCAGAGACAGGGGTCCCTCACTCGGTCGTACAAGGCTTCCCGACGCGGTCTGTGCGGTCCTTGGTCTTTTACTCACACTTGACTCTGATGACGATCTCTCAGACGTCGAGACTCTTTCGGCCTGTAGCGTTTGGTCCGTGCGCTGTTCCGTTCGGTGCAGGACTGGATTCCCCCGGTGCCTCTGCACTTCCGCCACTTTCCTCGGGGTCTCGTGCGGGACCCCAGGGCGACACACGTCACAGATGTCCGAAGACTACTGTGCCTCGCTGACCTCAGTGACAGGGAAACACCCCTCCCTCACCCCTGCCCTTATGTCTACAGTCCGTCCCTCTCCCCTACTTCCTTCACTTCAGGGGTGCGAGGTGTCTCCCCACAGTGGTCCTGACGGAATTCGTCTTTCCGGCTCTTCGTTACATTCGTGCAGTGTGTCTTCGTCACGCGTAGTGACGTCAGTCGATTGCCCCGGTTTGTGCTCTAGCCCCGACCCCGGAAGACAGAATTCTCCGAATATCTCGACTGAGGGATTCGACACAGGATCTTTCTGATCCTCTGTTGTCGTCATTTATACTGAAAAATAGGAAGTTGAGAATGAACTCATCACTACAGACTTTATTCGTGCAGAAAGATCACGTGTAAAATTAAACGAGTGTGAAACGGTGTACCAAATCAGTCAATTCTAATGGGAGGGTACTCTTCTTACGGAAATGGACCCTATCGTCGAGAAGGAAAAGGGGTCGCTCAAAAGCATCGGAATGTAGATTTTGTTTACTTTTCAAACATTACTACATCATATATTTGTTAAATTTTATTAAGAAGTTTAAGTGTTTATCGTTTGTAGACTATTTGTTAAATGGTGAAACTCATAGTTTTCTGTACTTCCGAAATTACTACTTTCCTTTTCATGATCCACTAATTTCTGTATAAAGGTGTGTCAGCTACAAATAGTCCGTGACTCATGTTGTAAACGAGGGTTCTCGTCACTAAAAGGTACACTTCTGTCTGCGTTCATGTTTCTAGTAAAGGAACAAAGTTTTTAAACGTTCAAAATGGTCCTCTGTTAGGGAAATTTCGGTTCCCATGGGGGTGTCCGAAAATTCAGGAATCTTGCTCTTTTGTTTGACCCTCTTTCTTGTCCCGACTCTTACTCGGACTCCCCCCACGACCTCGTTTCTTGCGTGTTCTTGTGTTCCGGTCGTCGTCCGTTCCGGGTGTTTCGGACAACCCCCCCCCCCCCCCCGCCCCGCGCGAGATTCTNCCCCCCCCCCCACCCACGCCCCGCGCGAGATTCTGCACCCGACCGTTCTGAGCCGTCTCCGAGGCGTCGTCCTGGTGGTCCGGCGAGGACGGGAGCCCTACCTACGAGGGAGGGTTGTGCGTCCTCTTGTCCGGGGACCCGGCTACCCTACGGCTGTCTCCTGCCCGAGGGGTGTCAGTTGGTGTCAGTGGCGGTTTACGAGGTCGGTGGGGGTGCTCCGTCCCGTTTGGGACGTCGACGGGCACCGGCGCGAGCGGGTACGAGGCGCGCACGAGGTGACAGTCTCCCGGCTGCCAAGACGAAGGTCTCAAGGGAGGAACTCTCGCCCGGGCGGCGACAGTATATGTGTAAGGAGATCCTTTGACTGTATATATACTTTTGATTTTTCCTTCTTTCGAGTGAAAATTATATTTTCACCGACTACGATGTCATAGGTGGACACGGTAGGAGATCCGGACCTAAGACTCACCTGTGTCGTCTACCCGTAGAAGGACTCCCATCACAGTAATCCGAGAGTTTCGCAGCTCAAATTCACCGAATCGGGAATTGTGTAATGACCGACCTTTGCTTGCGACCACCGACCGTTAAACAATACATTCACTGATAACTTTGCGGAGACAGTTATTGTAAGTCCATTGGTTTCTGGATAATTATCAAGGACCAGTCTTTCGACCATTCTCCGAGTCTTCGGGACGAGACCTCATTGTCAGGAGACTATTGAAAACCAGCAGACAAACAACGGAATTCTTCACGTCACCGTTTCTCGATGTCTTAGGACCCCACTCAGTGTCCTGTCTTTTGGTCTACGAGGGCCTTCTTCTTTGAAACTTGTGCGAGTCCTTCGGTGACTGGTCGGGAGACCGAGGGGTCCTGTCCACACGACCTAAGAGAGAAGGGTCTTTCATCACAAATTTACCGTTTCGGTGTATGTGTGTGGGTGTGCGAAGACTGGTCCCCGGAATGGGGGATTGGGAGTGACGGACCGTTCCCGGGTCCACGACGAAAGGGTTCCAGTTCCTACAGACTTCTGTCGTACGGGTCCACAGAAGGAGAGTTCCTACAGCTCTTCCGAGTCTGGCGGGACCGAAAACAAAAGGTTCTCTCCTACACTGGTCCAACTACAGGTCCCCCTGTTGTGCTTGGGGTCAGTTGTGTCGCCGTCACAGAATGGCTCGCCGGGAAGGGGGCGGCTGAGGTTCTGGACCCGCCGAAGGACTCTGTGGTGCCACTACCGGGGGTGACGCCCGAGGACCACCTACAGCGGCAACCCTCACGGCAGTCCCTACTACTGATTCGGCACAAAGACGCCCCTTCTTCTCTGGGTCACAGAGTCGCCTCGGGGGTCCCTCCGTCCTCCGCCGTCGTGCCACCGGGACACTACTGTGTGCGGACGACGCCCCTGGGGACCAGTCGTGGTCGGTGTGCCTCAGGTCGAGGCGCCTACCTGAGCGTGGAGGGCCGAGGCCCGCCCTTTCGGTTGCCGCGAGACGCAAGTCCTCCGTCTCCCCTGTCCCGCCGTCCTCCTCGTCTCGCCGCTCCTCGAGTGCATGGAGAGGGCGGAGGTGGCGACGGAAGTCGGACCGGTCGAGGAGGGCCTCGCGCAGGGCGAGCGAGGACTCCGTCGGACGCACGAGAAAGTCAAAGAGTTCCCGGACCAAACCTGCCCCGTCGCCCTCTTTCCCGTGTCTCTCTCTCGTTTACTTTCCCTCGTCTCGTCCTGGACTAAGTTGAAGTTTCTCTATTTCGCAGTCCCTGTTCCTCCGGAATTCTCGAAACCTGTGTTCGTCAATCTACACCTCCCCTGTGTCTCAGGATACGTAGATCGAAGTCTTCTTTCAAAACATCTTTCACCAATTAGCACACATTTAGACCGTTTCGTACGAATCGTGTAGTCCGTTCTTTTTGTTTGGGAAAAATCAGTCACTTTTATTTGTCTCTTCCTTCCACTTCTTCTTTATTGTGATTTTATTTCTAAAGGACTGTTTGGAGGATTCATACGAAAATAAACCATCAGGTTTTGGGTGTAAGGTACAATTTGACTTGATCATATAAGTTCTTATATGAACTAAAAAATTCTTTATTTTTATCCAAGACCTTATTGGTCATATTACATAAAATTAATTTATAACCGACGTCATTAACAAGAGATGTAGTATACCATTTTATGAGGAGTATATGGTGAGTTAATTTTTATCGATTGGGGGGAGGTTAAGAGTTCCTATACAAAAACAATTAATTTACGTTGATTACCAATAAACGAAAAGACTATATGTAAGTTTTACACTTTTTGACTACTTTATTTGGGTCGGGTGAATACCGTCCGTCGTCTTATACCCAAACGTTTGTCCGGCAACTCAGGACCGTGGATGATTGACTGGGTACGGAGTCAAAGGAGTGGTCTTTTTTCCTACTACGGTCGTGGTGGGTGACCGGGTCCGACTTTCCTCATGAGTCGTGGTCGTGGGTCGTCACGCCTTCTGCGTTTCCAAGTCTGCGGACCCAAGGTACACATAAAAGGGACAACAACGGATTTCTCGAGTGTCGACAGTCTCGACTCCTGTCGTCTCGTCTTCGTCCTCGTGTAGACAATGAAATACAGTATTTTATCAGGTCTGAAGTTTTCGGTGGGTCCAGTTCGTCACACACGTCTGTAGATCGTCGACCCGATAGACTTTTTCGGAAACAGACGTGTAAACAAGGGCGCAAATTACAAAAGTTGGTCTCAAGGGTAAGTACGTTCTTCGACTTGATGTTGTCCATTGAGAGGAGAACCAAATGTCTCAGATCTTCACCCGGTTGACGAATCAATGAGTAACGACTTTTTGACCTGTTGAAAGATTTAGTAATATTAGGATAAAAGGTTGGCCATTCATTTATTCCCTACTACCGTTGACGGTAAACACATCGAGGTCCAGAATTTTAACTACAAAGAGTATATAAAAATATAAATTAAAAAGGGAATGTATGGGACATGAAAAGAATAGGGGTAAAGTGTCTAGTCTTTTAACTCCGAGGCTGTCCGATGCAAAAATTGGGTTTCAGTGTCATTCACCGTTTCGGTATTTTACTTAGGTGAAAAAACCAAGTTTCGGGAACGTGTGAGATATACAGGGTAGTGGGGCACTTCCGGTGTTAGCAGAAGGGAATGACAGTGGGGCCTACGATGACCTTTCATCAAGTGTTCTGTTCAGGATAAGGAAGAAACCGGTTTGACGTTACACTTGTAGGTCGAAGGAGAAAGTTGTTGACTGTAAGTATGACACACAGCTCTCAGACGGAGATTCAATTATGTCACGTAAGGATTGTGGTGTTCCGTAAATCAGATTGTGAAGTTCGGTCATAATAGTGAGACAATGTAATGATCGTTCACATTATAATCCTGTCGTTTCGGGTTGTGGTGGTCGGGTAGACACCGTCGGACAGGAGAGACCCGACCGACAAAGCCCAATGTCCTCGGGTGCACGTGGCAGCACGGTACGTAGCGGTGTGTGTGGACGCTGCCGCCGGTGAGTGTTGTACGAGCTAATTGTTGTGACCTCGTTTGGGGGGTCCTTGTCTGGTTGAACTTTGAACTCAAGATCGTTTACGATCATGTACGACAACCAAGGAAAAGGGTTAGAATGTCGTCTGACATAGAAATGAAAACCTGAAAGTTTAAAGTGGAAGGGTATTAATACCCACCCTTTTATTCTATGTAGGACGTTTAGGAGGGTAGAATGGTGTCTCGAACTTCCGGTCACTTTATGGAATATTGACCTGGTTTACATAAGTGTGACCTAGACTTTAGGAGACATAATGGGCTGGTATATTAGTGACGAGAACGCGAACAGAAGGCATTCACAAGGATGTCATCTAAAAAAATCCCATTTTTCATGTACGAACACCTCGAAATTTATTAAAAAATGGGGACTGGATTGGAGTTTAAGATCCCAGTTCTTCCGGCTTTCCGACTTGAAAACCTGCTGTCCAATATTAATGTATATCCGTGTTTATAGAAATCACTCTTACCCTCACTCGGAACACGCTCCGACATCCCTGTATGTTCGGGAAGTGTGTATGGTTAAACTGTGTACTGGGGACCCACGAGTCTTACTGAGACCACGATCTACTCGTTGGTGCTCCCAGTTACTTTCTTAATTTCGTTTGACTTGACTTTACTTTCTTTTGATGTACTCTTGTTCCCGGTACGAGGAAGTACCTCGATGATTTAAATTTAGAACTATCACTTCGATCTCTGCACTCTATAGTCCATCAGTGTCCAGTATAAATTTTGCGTAGAAAATTTTCAGTTCCCTCCTGGTGGAGTGTGTGTAATACTACCGACGATTCTTTTTTTCTCACAACCGTCACTACCTCTCTTGACCTTGGGAACATATCACGACGACCTTTCCATTTTACCACGTCGACGATGCCTTGTGTCATACCAACAAGGAGTTTTTTAATTTAATGGTATATTCCATCGTTAAGGGGAGGAGCCATACATGGGTTTTCTCTAGTGGTCTCTCTAGACGTTTGAGTACAAGTATCGTCGCAATGAGTGTCGTCGTTTTTCTACCCTCGTCGGTCCACAGGTAGTTGTTTACTGACTCGTGTGTTTTACGCCTTGTTTGTGTGTGACCTTACAATGAGTCGGAACTTTCCTTCCTGAAGACTCTGTCCGACGCGGTACAGACTTGGGACTCCTGCACGCGCATTAGCTTTATTCGGTCAGTGTCTTTCTGTTTATGACATACTAAGGTGTATATTCCATGGGTCTCATCAGTTTAAGTGTCTTTGCTTTCATCTTACCCCCGAAGGTCCCCTGCCTCCTCCTGTGGGACCCCTCCTCAACAAATTATTTCAAGTCAAAGTCAAGACGTTCTACGTTTCTCCAAGACACCTTGGAGGTTACACTTACCTGAATTATGGTGGTTTGAGAAGTGAATCTTTACTAAATTTACCAGTCAAAATACAATAAAAAACATACTATGGTCTTGTTGTTGTTTTGTTAAAAAATTTCGTTTTCTCCCTGTTTGAAAACTACGTATTTCGTGAAACCTACTTAGAATTCCCCTTAATAAGAGTCACTTTTTTTACATTAAGGTTTCCCAATGTATGCCACGACGACGACGACGATTTAATGAAGTCAGCACAGGCTAAGACACGCTTAGATCTCTGCCGTCGGGTGGTCCGAGGGGGCAGGGACCCTAAGAGGTCCGTTCTTGTGACCTCACCCGACGGTAAAGGAAGAGGTTACGTACTTTCACTTTTCACTTTCACTTCAGCGAGTCAACACGGACTGAGAAGCACTGGGGTACCTGACGTCGGGTGGTCCGAGGAGGTAGGTACCCTAAAAGGTCCGTTCTCATGACGTCACCCCACGGTAACAGAATATTTTATAAGAATTCTGCTGTTTAATATCTTTACCTCTTCTCGTCGACGGTCGTACCCCGTACCACTACGACTCCGTCGTCTATGCTGGTGTTCTCTCGCTATCCTCCCTGGAGAATGACACTACTTTTACGCGAGGTGGATCTGACCTAGTTCTAGTTACGGGGCTGACATGATATCAAAATGTTCTACAGTGTAAAACCCTTTTGACCTATTTCCGGTGCGTTCCAGAGACGTAAGAAAGAATGTTGACGTACACCCAGATGTTACTAAAGTTTGCAAAAAATTTTCAAACCCGATGGGGCCACGACGATCACCATTGTTTGGGCGGACGGTCCCGTCCTCTGCCTCCTCTGTGCCCAAGTCAGGGACCCAGCCCTTCTAGGGGACCACCTCTCGTGCCGTCGGGTGAGGTCGTAAGAGCGGACCTCTTAGGGTGTCTGTCTCCTCGGACCGTCCGATGTCAGGTAACCCAGCGTTGCTCAGCCTGTGCTGAGTCCCCGACTCGGGGTGGTGGTGGTCGATTAAAGTTCGTCTTGTGCTAGAGGAATCCAGGAGTCCGGTTTCCGGAGGAGGAGAGAAAAGGGGGTAGAAGGGACTGTTCCACTCAGAGTCTTGTCTCGAGGATACGGTGCTTCTCCAACGGTCAGTTTTCCGATGACCCTACTTGACCGTCCTTACAAAAGTAAGAGGCCTCATGAACCCTAGATGGACTTCCCGAATCGTTTTTCCGTGACTCCTGAAGAAGGAATAGACCCGGGGACGGGACCCCTCAATACTCCTGTATTAATCTCCACTGCAGTGTCAAACCGTCTCGGTCGTTTTAGAATGTAAGGATAGGTGAAGGCATTAATTTTACTAAGATTAGAGAAGGATAAAATAAGTGGTTTCTAAATACCCTACAATTGAAGAGGGGATGGTGGGGGATAGGAGACGACGAAGAGGTCTAACAATGTTACATTCTCATATTTTAATGGGTGTCTCAAACTTAATTTACGGACATCGACAAAGACGTATTTTAGGAACCCTTTTATTTCTTGTTGAAGGAATCTTTCGAGGACGAACATGGAAATTGTTCGCGTCTCAGTCGACCTCTCTCAAGAAAGGTCCGTGTCCTAGCCCAAAAGGGTCCCTTGAAAGACGGAAGACGATTAAATATAAAGTGAGACATATTTACGAGTTTCTATTAGTTTCCTGTCTTAAAATCCTTAGAGATCTAGTGTAAATGCAACCGGACAAGGGACAGACACTCGAAGCCCGGTTTCGGGTCAAGGTGGAGTATGGGATTACGAGAATAGAAAGGTTTCGTCGCAGAGGACCTCAAGCTTGTGGAGAAAACAGTGCCACAGATACAAGACGACGTATGCGACGAAGAGGACGTCTCCTTCTCCCCTTCTCCTTTTTATTTTCTCGTCCTTCCTTTTCTCCTACGCCACTCTCCCTCCTTTCGTCTTCTCTTTATCTCGACTATTCCTCTGACTTGTTTTCCTCTTTCAGACACTACTTGTCCCTTTCGTCCTCGACAAACGCCCTCCCTTCCTACTGTGCGTCGCAGATCCGCGGCACTGAGGGTGACCGGACCACGACCCTGTCGGTCGCTCCCCTGGCCCCTGTCGACAGGGTCGGTGTCGGTGCCGTCGGTCGGTCACCCGAAGACGTGCGCGGGTCGATCGAGGTGTGCACACGAGAAGACGAGTGCTTACGGGAAGGAGTTTGTACCGTGTGAGCGTGAAGATCTCTCCCCTGCAGTCTGGACGAGTACTCGTGTACTGGGGATAGTGACTGTTGTTCGTCCTCAAAGACTTGAGACAACAAAATCCGTCTTGACTTTTTTGGTACTCGCCCTGTGCCGAGTTAGTAAGACTTAAAGGAAATCGTCGTAGATACTATCGTCCTTGTAGCATTCAATGTTTACTTGTTGTCGTCAAAAATCTTTGTGAACTTAAAGTCGTAAGTCGGTAAGAATGGAGAACTCATCCGTCACTCCGTGTCAAATATGGGAGAATATGAATCGTCCAAAAGAAAAGACGTAATGACCATTTAATAGTAGAGGATGAAAGGGATGAATGTGTAGAGAGTACATGAAATGGCACACCAAGAGTTAAGATTTCTGGTTTTTCGCAACAAAACCTATCAGTTCTAAGAAGTCAATATTCATTCACACACATAATTGTAGACCACCACCAAATCGGTGATTTAGTTCAGACTGAGAACGCTAAGATGCCTGACATCGGGAGGTCCGAGGAGACAGGTACTCTAAAGAGTCCGTTCTTATGACCTCCTCCGACGGTAGAGGAAGAGGTTATAATTACAAACTTCCTACAATTAAGATTTGTTCTTTTATGGATTTTGATTTCAAACATATGGGTCGTGGAATCCGAAAATTCAATCTCTGGTATGACTGTTCGACATTTTCAGTTCGTAATTTTAAGGAGAATTTACGTTAGTAGTGTAAGTTTTAATCTTGTGAATTAGTCAAGATTACATTCAATGACTTAAACTCTTCGTCGCGGGATTCGTCAAAATAGTAAGAAAACTTTGACATTACCCCTTTTTATATATAAAATTGATCTTTTTCTTCATTCACCGACCGTATGACTGTGTGTTTTTGTTCTTCTGTTTTTTCCTCTTCTTCAGTGTGTAATAAAAATTTACGGTCGTCCTGTGTCTCAAACCTATTATATGAAGAACGGTATATACCTTTTTGATTCTGTTGATTGAGGTATACATTGGACTATAAAAGTTTCCCAATAGACACAAACGTAAATCTTAAGTGTTTAAGATGGGCGAAAGTCGTTCGGTTCAAGTCAATAAGAGTTCTTACTGTTTTTTTCATTGTATATAGGTGTTTATCTTAGTGAAGAAAAGGAGCTAATTTAGTAAAAAGTTCAGTAAGCGTACCCCTCTCTAATTCGCTCAGTCTAGTCACCCCCTTCTCTTTTTCCTCTCCCTTTTTCATCCCCCCTCCCCTCAAGACTCGGTGATCCCTGTACCTACTCGACTCACACTGTGTGCTCTCCGTAGAGTCCCAGCGACCCCGCCCGGAGGGACTGTAGCGGTGCCGTGGCGACGAGTAATTGTGGTCTGTACGACCCTTTCGTGCGGCTCCTTCGTTCGCCCTCAGTCAGGGTCGTTTGGATTGGGGCATAAATATTTTTTTACCGTTGGAGCCTCCTTTTGGTGTAAATTTCTTTTTGTCTCTACGTACGGTCCATCGTCCGGGTTTTCCTACTCTTGACGACACTTTCCAAAGGACTTCCAGGTGTCCCGAGGGGAGGATCCTGGGACGGCACCAGGATCTCGAGGAACGACCCCCCTTGGACTCGGCGTCGGAGTCGGTTCGAAGCGGAAGACAGAGGGTGGTCCGTAGGTCTGTTGAAGAAAAGTAAATCGGTAAAGTCTTCACGTGGATGGACTCACTTCTAGTTCGAAGAAGAAGGGGTTCTTAGTACAGGGGTTTATATCGCGAGTGATGTAAGGGTTCCTGGTACCATAGGACGTCACAGAGGAAAACGGGTGAAGGATTCTATAGAAATCCCCTCTTGCACGAATCCTTATTTTCTGTCATTGTTTTCGAGGACGATAATTCTTCTTTTATGAATCTCCCGAGGGTCACAATTAAAAATTCGGACGAGACAAAGTGTGAACATTTTACAATCCCACGTCGGTTTACACTTCTCTGTTCCTGTCCCAAGCACCGTAAAGTTGGGGGAAGAGAGGGTTGTGTGTACGGGAGTTGAGGTGAGTCACGTAAAAGAGGAGTCTTTTCCGTAAAGGTGTCGAGGGCGTGCGTGGAGTTAATCGAGCAGAGAGACGGCCTCCGGAAGAAATTCGAGTAGGTAGAACACGACCTCGTGCGATGTGTATACAAAGACGGAAAGGTTGAGGACAATAATTTCTTTACTCTGCCAATTGTCTCTGCCACCGTGTACTGTCTGACCTTGTCGATGTCACATTATTGTCTCTCCGACGGACACTGGGGTCTGTGTGCGGACGTGACGGTACGTGACATTGAATCTTTTGAAGACGTAAGATACCTTTCCGAGTCCTTTAAGAGTTAAAAGTAGAGTATACTAATGTATCGATCTTTTGGGTTTGATTAGTTACCGTTTTAATGAAACTTATTACTTTACTGAATCATTTTGTTGTCCAATATTTTAATTGTTCCTTTTAAGTTCACGGTGTCTACTTTTTTCTCTCTTCTATGTTCTTTGTGTGGTAGTTTTTTATTTTATGTATGTACATTTAAATGTTCTATATGGGTTTTATATATGTTCCTTTTGTAAGGACCTTCTGTCTCTTCATCCTGACTTGGTCACCTTTCCGTATGGTATAAGAACTTATTTTGCTACGTAGTATTTTTATATCCAAGGGGGACTTTATTGGATACGTCGGGTTTGTTTTTATGGTTGTCCAAGAGAGGTGTCTCGTTGTATTCAACTAATATTTCAAATAAACCCTCTTTTTATTCTTTTTTATCGACCTTTTTGTGTTTTTCTTTTTCTTTCGATTGGAATGATCTATGACTTTGTAATAATATGCCGAATATATTAATTTTGACAACATTACCGAGTACTTATGTCTGGTTACCTTATCTTATCTTTTTAGGTCTTCGTTCGGGTTAATACATAATTTGTTGTTGTTTTGTTTTTCACCAAGTTTAGTTACTCTTTTCGATCCGAAAATTTAATCGTCACAACCGTATTGACCTATATTTGTACCTTCTTGTTGTGACCTTGGTTTGAAGTGTCAGATGTCGTGTTCTCTGCGCGTTTTTCTTCTCCCTCTCTGTCTGTCTGTCTTCTTTCCCTCGGCCTTCGTCGGCGTCTCCTCTCTGCTCGCGTAGCGAGGTGGTTCGTCACCCACCTTGTGACGATTGTTTGCTGAGGCTTCAGGTGCGTGCTCTGTTCAGGTGCGTGATCTGCCTCTTGCCCCGTCTTTTTGACCTGATCCATTTTTACATCTTGAAAACCCTTTAAGGGGCCTCTAGGGCACCACTCCCGAAGCACGAAGGTGATCTCCCGTCACCAAACTCGGGACCAACCCCTTGATTCTAAGGTGTTCGTCAACGTCGCCGCGGTTTTGTTTTGTTTGGTTTTGTTGTTGCAAACGTTTTCGTGATCTTTGTCGTTTCCGTTCGCTGTACACTGACGTTTTCTGACCGATGATTCGGTGTAGTCTCTGTTTTCCTGTGGGGGAAAAGTCTATTTCTCGGAACCTTTGATCTTTATTCCTCCCCTTTTGGGTGATAATAATTTTGTCCGATTTTTTTTTTCCCTGTCAAGTGTCTTTTTGTTCATGTAACGAGACTCATACTTTTCTACGGGTATGATTCTCTTTACGTTTTATTTTGACACAAAGAGTGGTTTTGTGGTCATTTTCAGGGTTTGAATTGTTATAGGAGTCCCCTTTTATCGTACCTCTTCCTGTCCGGGTGAGAATGTCATTCGCCCTTATGTTTTAACATGTTGGGACTGTTTTCCTCTTATTAAGTACAGGTCGTCCCAATGGTCCGGAAGACTAGGTCGTTTGACTAAAAACACTGAGCGTGTCTATGGTCGTTTTTATGTTTTTCTGGATACGTCATGTAACCAAAACGTCCTGATAAAACTTCTCGTTTTCTGACGTTTGTTGAGTTTACAGGTGATTATCCTTTGACCACCATGTTTGACATCATATTCACTATTTTTTTTCTTTCTCCTTCTCGAGAGTAGTCCACTATCTCAGTTCTATGTCTTTTTATCATGTCATACGATGGTAAAAGATTCTTTCCTCTTTGTGTTTATATAAAATATAAAACTTACCCCCTTTTTCCAGAAGAATCCTAATTTTTCTTTTACCCTTGTATTTGGTGAATTAATTTTTTTAAGGGAATTCCTTCCTCTTTTCTCCCTACTTCTCTTACTCTGTTTTCTGACTGAAGAGAGTTAAGAAAAAACAATGACTAAACTGAAGTCTAGACACATTTATTAAGTGTTTGACATATTTTTTTAAAGTAACACCTTCGTTGGGTTCACAGGTATGTCTACTTCCTGTTTGTTTTACACCACGGATTTATGTCACCTTACAATAAGTCCTTCTGTTAGAGCAGTGTGCGATACTTGTACTTACTTGGGACTCCTGTCATACGATTCATTTTATTCGGTCGTTGTTTTTCTGTTTATACTGGGCTGAATATATCCATGGACCCCCTCGACTCTTTCGTTACCGTCGGGTGAGGTCGCGAGAACGGACCTCCTAGGGTCCCTGTCCCCTCGGACGACCCGACGACAGAGACCCAGCGTGTCTCAGCCTGTGCTGACTTCGCTGAGTCGTCGTCGTCGTCGTCGTCGTCCCCCTCAGGTTGAGTGTCCCTGTCTTTCATCCCGACGACGGTCCCCGTCCTCCTCCTTACCCCCCCCGTGCTCCTCCCCGCCCCCCGTCCTCCTTCTTACCCCCCCCGTCCTCCTCCCCGCCCCCCGGCGCGTCCCTCGCAAATTACCCATGTCTCAAAGTCAAACTGTTCTACTTTTCAAAAACTCTCGACAATGTGTTGTTACACTTATTTGTAATTACTTTACGTGTGAAATTTTATCAATTCTACCATTTAAAACAATATACAAAAAAATGGTGTTAACTTTCATTTTTGTTAAAGTATTATTTTTTAAACTTTTTCGTTAAGGATTTATAACTTTTCTTTGACATTACTTGGATCGATATACATAGGTCAATCACCATATTCGTGTCTCTTTCATAAAGTTCATTGAAATTTTTGTTACCAACATGATATATGTCGGATCGTCCTTTTATTGTTGGTTTGTGTTTTTTGGTTTGTACGAAAATTGATAAAAGTCATTAATATGACGATCACCATTACGACCATAACGATAAGATCCATGACACCTTATTTCGCTACTTTTATCTTATATTGTTTTAGTGAGGGTAGGGCTCACTGAGACTCTTGACCCTTCCCATCAAAGTCTTCCTCTATGCGTATACGTTTTGTCTCTCCAGTCCATTTTTAGGATTCAGACTTATATTTAATCGTGATATGTGTATAAAACTGAAATTTTTGTTTTCGTATGGGGTATATGTGTGGTGGGAGTATGTCGTGACTTTTCCAGATCTCTGTCAGTGGTTGTAACACCGTGCGTGGGACTCGTGGGTGTGACGAGGTCTCTTTGTCTTGGTCCCGAGGAACCCGATTATCGACTAAGTCCAGACGTCGTCTTTTACATGGTCTGTTCGGGACTTTTGAACGAATGTGATGTGTCGTTTCTACGATAGTGTCGGTTAGTCTGAGTCCAGCTTTAATGAACCCTTAGTTGGACTTCTACAAGTGAAATCTATTTTCACCCTGTTGAACTTTTAGTCATTCTTATTTCGATGTCACCTACCTTTGGTAGTCTGTTTGAGGACGGAAATACTACCAAAAGATTTTTATTAATTACTAACCAGTGACACTCTCCTAGGATTTGTTAAAGAATAAAACTTTTGAACATTTGTTTCCTTTTCTCAGTACGAAAATAGAACGGAAAGGAGACATTTGACAAAGTGACTCATTATTCCCTACTCCCCGTTAAATGTGATTATTTATTTCGTCTCAGTTCACTTTTCTGTTCAGCACCTTACCCTCTTTTATAAACGGTTGGTGCATAGACTATTCCTTGAACCTAGATCTTATATGTTTGAGATTGTTACGTTATTGTGTCTATTAGGTCAAATTTTTACCCGTTTCCTAGACTTGTCTGTAAAGAGGTGTCTACATGTTTGTCATGTGTATAGTTTTATATGAGTTTTAGTAATCAGTAGTCCCTTTACGTAAGGTTTTGGTGTAGAGGAGCCTACCGATCCTTCTTTGCGTCTATTCTTGTTCACAACCACTCCTACACCTCTTTAGTCTTAGACGTGTGTGGCGGCCTCCCTTACCTTTTGCCGCGTCGTTGAACCCTTCCCCAGACCAATGAGGAATTTACAAATTTGTGTCTCGGCGGTCTACTGGGTCGTTAAGATGAGGGTCCATATTATAAATTTTCTTTCTACTTACAAGGGTGTTTTTTGGACATGTGTTTACAAATATCATCGTATTAACTAGTGTCTATTTTTCACTTTTTTTACAGGTAGTTATGTACGTACCTATTAGTACCATATATAGATATGTTACCTTATAATAATCCGATATTTAGACTTACTTGATGTCTATGTACATGGTGTGTCTACTGGAACTTTTATAATTGGTTTCACTTTCTCCGGTTAAGATTTTCTAATATGTCATATACTGAGGTGACTATATTTTCCATTGATTGAGATGTCCCTGTCTTTCATCTTGGTTGTCACCAATGACTCCCGACTCCCCGACTCTCGCTCTCCTAACGACTTCCCATGCCCCGACGAAAGAGTGCACTACTTCGTGAGGTTTTAACCAACACCAACGTAAACAGACACTTCTGCGTTTTATTGGGTAACTTGACATATGAATTCTATCTACTTCATATACCATACACTTAATATAGAGTTATTTCGACAAAATTTTGTTACTACCTTTTTATTTTCTTTCGTCATTTCTATTTTTGTCTTACAGTAAAACGGTGGGGATTAGTTGATCACCTATTTCTGTGGGACAAGTCATAGTGTCTCTACGGGATATGGACCTGGAGGACTTCCCTTTCTTGGATACTTCATCTGACTTGGCGTATACTAATTTGGAGATTTAGATTGATAAATGTCCTTTGTGTTTTCTTTTTACTCGTATCAGTTCTTGGCACAATTACTTTGTCGTTTTAGGGGTTCTGACAGTCTTTGACAATTCTGGTCGTCAGGTCACTCTTTTTCTCCACTTTGCTTCGGATATTTATCTCTGAACATTCTTTACTGTTGGTTGAGGTTCCACACCTTGAGTAGTTCTGAGATTCGTATTTTTTCTTTTTAGTAAATAGTGTAAACTTTGTTGACTTTAAAATTGTTACTGTCCTATATGTCATACTTCCTGAAGAGTTGAAAAGTCTACATTTTACCAGAACGGCAATATAAAAATTTCTCTCTCCTGTCAAATTTAAGTATAATTTAAGTCCTTATAGGACCACCAGGTCACCAATCCTGAACCGTGAATTATGACGGGTCCTAGACCCAAGTTAGGGACCAGTCCCTTGATCCTAGGGTGTTCGGTATGTCACACCGGTTTTTATTTATTTTATTATTTGAGTGTAATTTTATACCCTGAACGAAGTTTGTTTGGTTCACCCCCTTCACCTGAACCCTTTTGACCGATACGTGACTACCGGACAAACCCCAGTCACTACCCAAGTCCTTTCAAGTACTATGAGAAGAGAGAAAAAAAAACGTCCCCCACCCCCCCAGACAAATTTTAGACGTTATTTTGTAAAACAATATAGAGTCTATTTGACCTTTTTTTTTTTTTTTTTCCTTTCCTTTCTTTTTTCTTTTTATTAAGGGTGGTATTACGTCTGTAAGGATTGGTCCGTAAGACAGGGATTTCATGTCTGTGTTATACATTCTGCGTCAATGGTATTAGGGTCCTCTTTTGTGTCTTTCTGTAAAACTTTCCACCGTACTTATAACAACACATTTCCTTTGTCCTTGTAGAGGACACACTCCGTCATAGACAAATCCTCTTCTCTCCAACCCGACTTCCATGTAGTCTCTGTCTGTACGGGTGTTTCAGAAGATGAAGTGACATAAACTTCGTCTAAAGGTCCCGATTTTTTTTGTGTGTCTGAAAAGTTTTAGTTTTTCGTGTTCTAAATCTTTGTTTTTGTTTGACTTTTTATTTTTTTGTTGAGATACATATGATTCTGTAGAGATATAGGATCTTTTAATGTCCTCCCTTTTACTTCAACCAATTTTGTCGAATAGTATCCCTAAAAAAAAATTACGAGTTCCAGTAACCTCTTCTTTCTTTCTATTCTTGAGTAAAATCATGACTGGTAAGTTATGTATCGTACTCGAAAAGAAGATTTAACAATCTTCGTTCTCGGTCTTTGTCTGTACTGTTACACACCGTTCCATCTTTCTCTCAGGTTCCTGATTCTTTTCATGGTACCGAACCTGAGAGGGTTTGACCGACTACTCTATGTCCTTCTTAGTTTCTCCTTGGGTAGATGTAGTGGTGGATCAGTTACTCGGTGACAGTAGTTCCACTTTTATGGGTCTTTGGAGATGGTGGAATAGATCTACGTTCAGAAGAATAGGATTACAAAAACAAATGTCTGTAATAAAAAAGGTTCCTCAAATTCCCTTTTAGGTCGTCTTTGATGTCTCAAGGGTTTATGGGGACTCGGGGGAGGGGTGAGGGTCTTGTCGGAAGGGGTTGATAGTTGTAGGATTTGGTCTCCCTGATAAACAACGTTAGTTACTCGGACGTGACTGTACAGTACCAGTGAATTTTCGGGCGTCGACTGTAGTCGCAAGTGGGAGTCACGACACGTAAGACACTCGACACTGTGTGCATGTCGCATACTATGTCTCATCGACGACGACGGTTCAGGGAAGTCAGCACAGGCTGAGACGCTGGGGTATCTACCGTCGGGGGGTCCGAGGGGGCCGGGACCCTAAGAGGTCCGTTCTTGTGACCTCACCCGACGGTAAAGGAAGGTGACGACGGGATTTTTAGAGGACGTGAGACGGAGAAGTCGGAAGGAAGGGGATCAAGTCAAGTCAAGTCGAGTCAGCGAGTCAGTACAGGCTGATAAACGCTGGGGTACTTAGTGTCGTACGGTCCGGAGGGACAGGTATTGGTTGAGAACCTCAAGTGAGTCTGAGTGCAGGTAGCTCAGCCACTACGGTAGGTCGGTTGAGTAGGAGACAGCAGGGGAAGAGGAGGACGGGGGTCAGGGAGGGTCGTAGTCTCAGAAAAGGTTACTCAGTCGAGAAGTGTACTCCACCGGTTTCATGACCTCAAAGTCGAAATCGTAGTAAGGAATTCCTTTACCGTTGGGTGAGGTCATAAGAACGGACCTCTTAGGGTACCTGCCTCCTTGAACCATCCGATGTCAGGCACCCCATCGTTTCTCAGTCTGTGCTGACTCACTGAAGTGAGTGAGTGAGAAGGTTTCTTTTGGGTCCCGACTAGAGGAAGTCTTACCTGACCGACCTAGAGGAACGTCAGGTTCCCTGAGAGTTCTCAGAAGAGGTTGTGGTGTCAAGTTTTCGTAGTTAAGAAGCCGCGAGTCGGAAGAAGTGTCAGGTTGAGAGTGTAGGTATGCACTGGTGACCTTTTTGGTATCGGAACTGATCTGCCCAGAAACAGAGACGAAAACTTATACGAGAGATCGAACCAGTATTGAAAAGAAGGTTCCTCATTCGCAGAAAATTAAAGTACCAACGTCAGTGGAAGGGGATCGGGACGACGTTTATGAAGCATTGTGAAACACTTTCACTGCTTTTGTCTGACCTTACTCGTAAAAGTCAGAAGTTCTTTAGGGATATCTCAGATGTCATTATTACACCCAGGGAATCTCCAATATAATTGTGGAAAAGAGGGAAATAATACGTGTTTATGTCTAACAATAACGAAGATTGTTAAGTGGTTTCGTGTAAAGGATTTAAGAAAAAAGAAAAAAATTATGTTACATGACGTTGAGTAAAGAAGTGTCATTATGGGTAGACAGGAGACGAACCCGACTAAAGTCGTGAATTTTTTTTTAGGTTATGCGAAAATTCCCTTGCGTTTGAACAAAGGACGCCGACAGTTTTCCGTTTTGGTCCGGAACCCGTCACCGGAAATAAAAGGTAGACGCGAAAAAATGTTATATCGAATGTTTAGCGAGCGATTTCTTTTGTAGACGACTAAAGACTAGGTGTAGAGGTGTGACGACAAAGGTTTATTGACCAATTTCTGAAGAGGGGTCAGTAAATCTTTTGTCCAAGAGAACTTTTTACTCTCTTCTTTTCCTCTCTCTTCTCTTCTTTTTTTCTTTTCTCTTTTTTTGCTCGGTAGAGTGACTTTCGGAAACCTCGAAACACCTCAAGGTCAATATTGTCCTTCTTCATTAAGTGACATTAACAGATTAATTCTCTGTCTTTTATTTCTATTTTAAACTTGACGTAAGATAAAAGTCTTTGATTTCCTCCACTATTCAAAGGGGAATACTTTTATTTAATTTAGAATATTTTTAATTTTTTCCTTTTATAAGGTCCTTACCGTCAGAATACAAGATAACTAAAGGAACGTGGTTGGCCAAAACTCCCTTTATGGTGAGGGGCCCTGGAACCGAAGAAGGTAGTTTGGGTCATGAATTTTTAACAAAAATTAAGAGGAAATGAGAAGTAGCTATTATTGTTGGTAAGTGACTTGTGTATCATACACGGTTTATTTGTGAAATGTCAGTCATTGTCAGTAATTGGGGAGTGGTGTCTTGATACTACATCCATAATGACCGGGGTAAAATGTCTTCTTTTGTCATGAAAAATTTATCGTCCAAAATTAAAAGACTGGGGTCTCTTTCCGTACTGCATGTTACTCGTTTAATGGAAACTAAAAAGAAGTAAAAGAGATATTTTAAGGCGGTAGACAAGGAGGACGAGAAGTTATTGTAGGAACTCCCATAGATGAACCATATAGTTTAACAAGAAGAGTAACAGATTGACACGTAACCTTTGGTACCGAAAGAACATAAAAAGAAGGTGAAGTCTGTTTCTGAGGATTTACTTTCAGTCTCAGTAGTCAGATGCTAGAGTTTGTGTCAGTAGTGGATATCGGGACCGTGTCTGTGTACTTCTACGTAAAAACGTTTTATGTTCGTCAGAACCTTCGAGAGACAAATCATCGTACGTGTACCTTGTCCTCCTACTGTTATTCGGCTCTTGCGGTAATATTCGTGAAGTACCCGAGAGACGATGGGTTCCTTTGTTTTAGTTCGCCGTTGCATCGGAGACTTTCTGCTTTTCCGTACGTCTGCTGTACACTCTCAGTATCACGTTTTCAGTGTTTCGCTTCTGAGTAGTTACAAAAGTCTTTGCAATGAGGACATGAAAAGTTGTTGTTCGATAGACCATGCGACTTACGTTACTGTCCCTTATATCGGAGAAAAATATATTCGTTTAAAGTATGAGGAAGCTTAAAGTGGTAAAGAACCTAGACACAAAAGTCATGAAAGGACAAGACGTATTATAATTATTTACATAAGTGTAAAGGAGACCTTTAATAAGTTTATAATCGGTAAATTTTATTCGCTGTGTTTTTGTTAATAAAAAAAAATTTTCTCGATGGTCCCCTTAAGGGACCACCAGGACCTCACCAATCCTGAGATACGAAAGTGACGTCCCGGACCCAAGTTAGGGACCGACTCCTTGAGTCTATTGTGTTCGGGCCGACACTCGGGGGGAGGGACGAGGGTTTTTTCACGATGGTGATTTACAGATTTAAAAATATGTGAAGTTTCAAAAGACGGATTTTATCGAATGTCAGACAAAAATTTATCGACGAAGATAAAACCATCTAATGATAATGGATCGTTGTAAAAATTTCGATTTTTCTTTTTTGTAAAGTGTATCTTTTTCAGTAGTGAAGACATAAAAATTTTACGACTACGTTTACAATTGTTTATTTTCTCGTTACTATAAACTTGACTCCCAAGACTCTCAGGTCTTTGGAAATGTGTAAATACTAATTGACTATAAACTGTTCCCACGGGTCTGTTGAGTCACCCTTTTTATCAAAAAAAGTATTTAATACAACCCCGTTGACTCTAGGTGTACGTTCGTTTATTTCCACCTGAGGATGGAGTGTGGTACGGGGCTTTAATTGAGTTTTACCTACTGTCAGGATTTAATTTTCGGTTTTAATATTTTAAGAAGGGGGTTTTGTGTCTTCATTTAGAAATACTGAAACCTCATCCGTCACCAAAGAGTCTATACTTTAGTTTTCTTTTTTCGTCTGAAGTAGTTTTAATTTTTGAAAATACGATGTTTGATATAGTAGTTCTTTTATTTTTTCTGGTACGTTTTTTACCCTCTTTTGTAAACGTTTAGAATATAGACTATTCCATGGACATAGATCTTATATATTTCTTGTGAATCTTTAGTTCTTAATTTTCTGTCTGTTAAGTTAAAACTTTACCCTTTCCTAAACTTGTCTATAAGGAGGTTTCTACCATATTTTACCATTCTTATATTTTTATAAGAATTATAGTAATCACTAATTTCTTTATTCTGGTTTTGGTATGACTCTATGATGAGGTCTGAATTATCCTACCGATAATTGTATTAGTTTTTCTCTCTATTGTTCCCAACCACTCCTTCACTTTTTTGGTCTTAGGAGTATGTGACGATCACTCTTACATTTTATCACGTCGACGAAACCCGTTTCTCAGACCCTCGTTCAGTTTTACAATTTGTGTCTCAACGGTATACTGGGTTGTGAAGATAAAGATCCATTAGACGGGTTCTCTTTACTTTTCTGTATAGATATGTTTTTTTGACCTGTGTTTACAAATGTCGTCGTAATAAGTATTGTCTAGATTTGACATTTGTTAAGTTTACGGATAGTTGATTATTTGCCTATTTGTTTTACATCATTTAGATATGTGACCTTACAATGGGTCGTTAAAAATGTAGATATGTGTGTATGTATGTGTGTGTCTACGTACAATACTGTACCTACTTAGAATACTGTACCTACTTTTGTAATTCATTTTTCGGTTAGTGTTTTCCGTTGTGACTGATCGCCAGACCCTCACTTCCTTACCTCTCGTTGACGACTAATCATACCCCAAAGAAAGACCCCATTACTTCTGTGACATTTTGACCACTGCAGACACGTTGAGACACTGATACGACTTTTTTTTGTTATGTGACATGTGAAATCCATTTAAAATACCGTACACTTAAAATAGAATTATTTCTATGTGTTTGTGTATGTGAATTGACAAACGTTTAGTCCTCATATAATTACAAAACCCCAAAAAAAGGTCTTTTTTACTTGTTTGAAAATCCGGTTGGGGTATGTCACGTCTTAAATCTTACTAAGACTAGGTAGAATCTCTGTTTATCGTTTTTTCTTTTTTTTCTCTTTTTAGGAGTGTTGAGTCAGGGTATGTTTTACCCCACACTGACGTACTTGTGGTCTTAGACTCCGTCAAATTCGTCGTCGACGTTCCTATGTTGTATATTTTACTTACCTTCAATGAAAAGAAATTTGTTGTCTGGTGTCTCCTGATCAAATTCACAGTTCCATCAAAATTACTAAAATTAGATAAAGTGTGGTCACTATGGGTATTCCTTAATCAAATGAATTTACATAGAATCCTTGACTAAAAGTCACATCCAAGATCTGATCTTCGTTGTTGTAATAGATCCTAGACCGATTTTTACGTTTAAAAGTTATTGGGGTAGGATCTGAAAAACTTACTCTTTTAGACCCTCATCTCAGGTCGTTAGACACGATAATAACTCTAGGTCCACTGCTACCTACCTTCGACCTCACCCTTTTGTGGGGAGTGTCCGTCTGTATGAACTCTTATTACAGTATTCGTTACTAGATCGTAAGAAAAAATTATCCTATATTCATGTAACTGTTGGTGACACGAAACTGGTGGTTGACCTACTAAAGCATTTACTAAAAAAAAGAAGACAAATTTTCTGAGTAAAGTTCCTATTTGTGTTAGACTTCAGTTCAAGTTAATATATGATACTTAATTCTTTTCCCCAGAATAGATAAGTCTCAAAGTTTATTCCACTTAGACAAAAGACATAGGAAGTTTCTTATGTTATTACCATCCAGTTTTTCTCCTTTTACAAGTTTTATTTTACTTTTTGTTCATTCTTAAGGAGACTTAGTAAACGAAAGGACTATGTAATATAATGTAAGTTATGAAATTTTACTTACATGACTAACTTTTCAGGACCTAAACAAGGGAACTAGATTCTATGAAGGTTCAGTATCGAGGTTTTGAACTTCTACTCTCGTTTTTCCGATTCCATCGTGTATCCGTGTGATTGACCCTAAGAGGACTACAAGCGGTTACGGGTATGCACCGACAGTCACCACAGGTCCTCAGGGTCCTTACGAGAGGTGTCCGGAAGGGTGGGAAAGACCAGGAGTCAGAATTGACACACGGGAGACCCAAAACCGACCATCAACCGGGTTCGGGTCAGTACGGTCCCGTCGACTCGAAACGGATAATCCAAGTGTGACACGAGGACCCCGTGACGGGTTCGGTGGAAAGACTTGTGGAACAAATGTGTAAAAATCTCCAGACCACAGATAAAGATACAAATTATCCCTTGATGGACACAAGTGTCTTTGAATGTCATTAAGTATCATAATCTGGACCTGAAGAATTCTTTTGTGTCCCTTCTCGTGCTATTAGTTCACGGTAAATATTGATTTTCGAGACGGTGTGTGGATGTGCAGATACCTTTTGACCATCGGTAAGAACGATGGTAAATTTTTCACTTGCACAATCAACGAGTTAGCACAGAGAAACACTGGGGTACCTTATATCGGTCTCGGCCACCTTAAGAGGTCCGTTCTTCTGACCTCACCCATCGGCAAGGGAAGAGGGCCCCTAGAAGGGTTGGGTCCCTAACTTGGACCCAAAGGAGTAACGTCCCTCTAAGAAATGGCAGACTCGATGGTCCCTTCTCAGGATAAATTTAAATGGAGGTTTAAGAAATTCCGTGACTTACACACATTGGGAAAAACTGGATATACATTTTTGTTGTGGTTTTGTGTCAGGAGTACGAAGTCCCAGAAAGGTGGTGTCCCCAATAAATACCATTACGAGAGAGAGAGAGAGTCTACAAAGAAGGAGGACAAAGATTGTGACTGACTTAAACCACTGTCTTTATCCGTTACGAGAAAATAAATTGCACCTTCTTAAAATTCCAAATTAAGAGTTATTTTTTTATAAGAATCTTGTAAAGAATCCAAAAACGGATTGAGTTAAAACATTCCGATTCTATGTTCCCTATACATTCGTAAAATGTTCCAAATTTTTGACTCAGGTCGATAGAAAACGACTTATAAGGTATTTGATGTGGTGTGTACATTTATAGTCGTCTCTGACCTTCAAGCGGAAAGTGACGTCCAATTCGTGTACGAACTTTCTGTTTGTGACAATCATTTCGGTACACGTCACCCCAATTCTCTTGGGCACTTTGGTGGCAATGACTGTGAAGACGCGTGTGTGTCGTACGAACCCGTCGTCTCTCCCGGGACTATGGAAATCAAGAAATTCGGGGACGTACATAGAGGGAAGATGTAGGACTTAAACCAGGAATTCCAGTATCTATAGGACGTCCTGTATCCTTACTTGGTAACGTATTTTGGTGTGCGCGTTTCAGAGTTTCCTAAGTACTTTTACACTTAAATGAAGACTTATCTGGTCTGGTTTTCTTCTCTTCAGTGTCAAGTGTTTGCACTGACGGTGAGGTTTGTCGCGTCCACTGCCACCCCGACCCCTTCCGGGGTCTCATTGGTTAAGTTGTCTCATTTGTAAAAGAACCGTAACTGAGGACAACTTCGTTATAATCGTTTTCCCCCGTCCTGACACATACCTGTTTTCGATATCGAATATTGTCAAAAATTTTGTGTTAAAACTTTAAACAGTAAATTTATTAAAACCATATTGTGAAGTGGCTCTTGATCATTTTGTACATCGTTTAATTAATGTTCGACTTTTAAAATGACTCAATACGTCTTTATAAATTTTTTACATTTTGATCCATACTTGTCTCAACAGAAGGTTACTGAACCAATGACGGGTGTTAAGTAAACCCTCTTTCTCCTCATTTCCCTCCCTTTAATTTGTGTTTGGAAAAATTTATGTTACAGTTTACTCTGTTAGATAGGACTCCTGTAGTAAATTTACTACTCTTTTCAGAAATGAGGTTTTCAATGGTATTAGGAATAATTTTTTCATTTCGTCCAGTTTAAAATTTACCTTTTATAACAGAGGGAACATGGGTTGGAACGATGTATGCTAGATAAGACCTACCAACTAAGTCCGACCTTTATTGTCGATGTCCGGGAACTTGCATTGAGATGTTGATGTCCCTCCTTGTTACCGGGTGACGTGTCTCAATGTAATATAGTTGTAAAGGGGACGGAGAAGTGAGGGAGGGGTCACCCGAACAGAAATGAAGGGCCAAGGGAGTTGTCTGTAAATAGTTCACGGATACGACGCGACGCGAATCAGCGAGTCAATCCAGACTGAGAAACACTGAGGTACCTGACATCGGACGGGTCGAGGAGACAGGTACCCCTAAAGGGTCCGTTCTTATGACCTCACCCAACGGTAAAGGAAGAGGTCCCCTTGAAGGGTTGGGTCCCTAGCTTGGGCCCAGAGGACGTGACGTCCGCCTAAGGAATAACAGACTCGGTGTCTCTCACGGATGCTCCTCGGTCTATGACCCTGTATATTCAAGTAAAGGAAGGTTCTCCGACATTTACCGCTCGTATTCGACTCAGACTTCGACCTTCCGGGGTAGGAGGACAGAAAACGACCTGATCTTTTGTCGTGAATTTCCGTTCTTGACTCGAATAAATGAAACATGGGGGGTTACGAAGACGGACCATGATTCTCGAGTTGTTGTGGCCGGGGAAGTCTCAGTCTCGGTCGCACTGGACCCGGCGGAGGACGTTTCGGTGACGGCGACGTCCTTAGGAGGGCTCGGAGACGATTAGGAGTCGGGTGACATGTTCGACGGGCATAGTGTGTGGTCTGAGGACGAGGACTGGGCTGAGGTTAGACTAAGCCAGTGATTGTCAGGGAGGGAGGAGGAGATGACCCAGCCCCCTTCCCCGCGGGTTGAGGGGGGTTAGAATAGACCTGTAAGGAGAGTGGGTGAGTCCGTGAAAGACAATAAGGAGAGGAAAGAATTGAAGTCAGAGAGAGATAACCGAGTTAGGTTGGTTACTTTTATTATTGATTCCGACGGAAATTTTCTTTCGTTTTTGGGAGAGAATTGTGACAGATAACTGGTTAGTTGAAGGTCGGAGGTTGTGAGAGAAGTCTCCTTCGACGGACGTAAAGGAGGGTAATGTCAAAACTGAACGAGTAGAGGAGGGGTGACAAGTTGGTGTCTCCTTGTCAAGAACGGAGGTTCCAAAGAAGGTCGGACACCAGTTGGAAATCCTTACGTTTAGTCTATCGTGGCGAAGGGACGAAGTATAGGGTGACACCAGTCCCACTTGGACTTAAGGAAAGTCAGCCGGTGTGCCACAAGACCCCACACCGGGTAGTAATGGAGAGGTCGGAGGAGAGGGTGGGTAATGCTTAGGAGTGAAAGGTAGGATAGGAGACCGTTGAGACGGTGTGTCTATTGGAAGACCAAGAGGCTTAAATAGTCTCTTGTGGAAGTGCGAAGCCGAAGAAACGGACCAATAAAAAATGACAAGGAAGTGAGGAACAGAGGAGTTTTCGGAAAGTCATAGAGAAGGTCAAATCTGCTACGAAGAGACTTAAGGGAAGTGTCGGAATGAGAACGATGATACTGTCGGTGGTGTGGTGGACCGAAATGACCAAATATAGGTGAACAGAAGGTACACTTTGTCACTTAAGGAGTCCAAAGGTTTCATACAAAATGACGGACTTGGATACCCCGAGCTATTTGTGACTTACTTACTTTTTTACGTCAAAAATAATGATGGGAACGGGGTAAGGAGTGTTTGTCGTACGAGTCGTTTATCTGTAAGTATCTGTAGAACTTTCCCAATAATTACTCTGACCTCCGAGTTGATTGCCCAATTTACTCGAAAGTAATGAGTCCATAAAGACAGTAGGGTTTATAATAGTATGAACAGAATAGTACTTTGAGACTCTCTATTGACATAAGTTCGTCGGTTTATTATGATATTCCCGAGTTTTCTGATTATTAGGGGTTTCAGACCAAGGGACATGTAGGTGTATAAAAGGTAGATTTTACACCGGTTAATAAACTTTCCTACTGAAAATGTATGTAATCTTTCAAAAAGACCGTAAACATTTGATCTCTCGAGTAAGGTTTATGGTAGTTTACAAGTCCTTTCTCTTGTCTTTTCTTAATTGAGTAGAGGAAGGAAAGTCTGGGATCAGTGTAAGAACTTGACATAATTGTTAAAAAAAAAATTTCTTGAGTATGCAGAAAGGAAGGATGGTTCAGTGTAATTTACAATTTACCAAGATCATATGATGTTTCTTCGGTTTTTATTTTTTACAAATATTTTTCGTTTGGTTTTACCACCAAATGGGCATCAAGTGAATTACTCCACAGACCCAGATAATTCGACGACCATAGGGGCGAAGGAGCGGACCTACTCAAAGGTGAATCTCCCCAGCAGCGACTCCGTCTTAAAGCTCTACTTCCGATCTCTTTTTCTGTCTACTGTGAAAATTCAGAATCAAGAAATTTTTATTTAAACGACACCTTTGATTTTCACCCCGTCCCACTATCCTTCTCGAGATTGTGTCACACCTATTCTTCAGTGGTTTACATCAGGTGTTCGTTAAATCTGACCGGAACCACCCCTCTCCCCCTGCCCCCAATGGGTCTCTACGCTGGTCTTGATGAGTCGTGTTGACGCAAACGAGTGAGAAAACCTTAGATCCTAAGTATTAGTGATTCTTCCTTTATCAAGTACACTTCTCAACAGACAAAAGATTCAAATAGAAATGACATAACATTTGTCGCGACCCCCACTCCTGTAGTCGACCTAAAACTTGTCAAAGTCTTACGAGACAACCATACGATTAATAATCCAAGGACCTCGACGAAGAAATCTTTGAAAAGAAAAGGGTTGTGAAACAACTATTTTCGACCTCTGTGACAGACGTCGACTCTCGTCGTCGTAAAAGGGGAGTCGACACCTACTACGAGGACTTAATTATTTACCGTCTCTACACCCGTCTGTTAAATCGTCTGTTGATCGGTGTACGCCGCTGACTCGTGAACCTTACACTGACCAGGTTTGACTCTTAAGAAAGAGTCCACACTTTATGTGTGGTCCAAAACTTGAGAACTACACCTTTTTTCTTACATTTTATAGAGTGACTATTCAAAAGTGCAACTAATACGAATTTTATAAAACCTGTAACCCCAATTTATTTTATATAGTAAACTTAATTAACATAGACAAAGGAAAATGATAAAATCACACCGACGATCTTTTAAGTGTACACCGGATGTAAACACCGAACGTGATGTAAGGATGACCTGTCTTGACCGTATAGTAACCCCCGTATCACTTTTTAATTAGGTCTATTAAAGGATCCTACTGAAAGATTTTTACAAAGATCTTCTTTCAATCTCTGAAAAAAAAAAAATTTGTGTTTCGTTGAGGAATTTTCCTTAATAAAGTGAAGTTTCTTTATTAAAGAGATATGTCCTTTTTTCTTTCTTTTGGAAGTCTCAGACAGTGGTGATAAGGATTTCTGTAAAGGGGTAGAGGTCACACATTACCAAAGAAGAGGCCCACTTTAAGATCTCCTGACTTTTAGTTTTCTCGTCGGTGTTCAAATTCTCCACTGTACGTTCCTTTATTTTACGTCACAGAGGAGAGAAGGGTCCCGAAGTGTACTAAGTTGACGTCTCCTTAGACCCCCAGTTCCTGTCCTTCATCTACTTCTTTCCTTCTCATTGAGGTACTCAATTTGACAACATTTTAGTTCTTATCATCATTCGACCACTGGAGTTGTTGAATTAAAGGAATCCTTAAATGTATGAGTGGGAACACATTAAAAGTCGTATGACAAATAGTCTAAAAAGTAGGTTGATCTTTTCTTGTCTCTATTTTTAGTCTTTTCTACAACTCGGAAAGCTAAAAAAATTCCGCCTTCTTTTTTTCTTCACTGTGGTAAACCCAAGAGGTTCAAGTTGACTATAAACCTAGGATTTTCATTTGTGTGATTTCGACTTTATTTTCAACCCTGTGCCTTCTGTTCTACAATTGAAGTTAAGAATAAGTTCCTTCTGTCTCATTCGTTCGATAGGAATACTTTTTCCAATCTTGAAAACGTATCTAAAAAGAAAAGTACCATAAACTTTGTTAATTTCTTTAATGTATATATTTACATTTGAGATCGTAACGTTTTCAGTGTGTGTGTGTGTTTATGAGTATGTACAGTCTTCTTTTTCAGACTATTTTGGTTTTCGGTTTTTTGAAATAATGTAATAATCATGTGTTCTGTGTATCTATTCCGATCTTGTGAGTCGGTTTTTTCAAGTCTGACCTGATGTCGTACAATGTACATAGGAGTTTTTTTAAAGAGGTGTCAGACTCCTAAACGAACATACGAAAAACACAAACGAAAAATTGTTTGTACGTGTTCATAGATTTTTTTCTTTTTTTAGTGTGTCGTGTTTCCCGTACACGATGGGAGTTCCCGTTAGATGAGGGTTCCGAAATGTTTTAAGATTGTCACCACAGGGTTTGTGTAGGGTATACACGAGAAAGGGAGTGGCACAAAGTCTCTAATCTCTTTCTTAAAGAGAGGTACCCCAAAGAGTGACGGACTGGGGTACTGCGAATGAGTAGACGAGGATAGACCAGAGAGACTACAGTCGAAGTACAGACGTGCAAGAAAAGACGTAGGGATCGTGGCTCTTATCGTGGACCGCATGTCCTCCTGATCTCCGAACGGTCCACTCACTCACTCGCTCGATGTGAAGACGTGGATGTCTGACTGGAGGAAATTGTCGACGCATCAGGGGATGACAGACCTCTATCGTATTGATCAATAGGAGAGAGAGTGTCTGTCCGGAATCCCAACAAAGTCAATCACAAAGTTCTTCTCTTCATGGAGTTTCCAGAGCGGATTTTGAGACTGAAATGTCGACTCCTTTCTCTTTAAAATCTAGAACGACTTCCTACTTGTTGATTTACGGTCTCGACCTAGGTCTAGAGCCAAAACAGTTAAAAAGGGATAGTAAATGAACATGTCTGACAGGACTAATGGTGATCCCCCTTTTTTTTAGTGTCTCTTTCAATTGATTCACTTTTATATGGGTCTGGGGGTTGAAGATCTGGTTATTAGGAAGGTCGGGTTAGATCTCTTCTCTAAACTTTTGACAGGAGTCAATTAATAATTTTGTGTTTTGTAGTAATAAAGACCGAGTCAAGTCTAGTGAAGTGAGATTGAAGGAGTATAAACTTTCAAAAGAAAAAATTTTGTAATGTAAATAGTACAAGTAAAAGACAGAGTCATTTGTGGAAAAAGATATTCATGATTTAGTCTTGTATTTAGGACAGAACCGGAAACTTAATAAAAACGACGAAGAATGATGTTATGGGAATTTTTTCTTACCTGTAATGAAGTAAAACTGAAGAATTTTGGTGTACACTTTCCAGAATTTTGTTTGTTCGTTATTGTTATTAAAAAGTACAACCGTTTATGACGGTATTCTTCCTTAATGGAAGGAGTACGGATATGATCATTTTTAAATAACGAATTATAAATTGCACAATGAGGAGTCTTGTTTTCTTTATTGATGTAGATTTATCTGCCGGAATAAGAGGATTACTCAATTTCTCTCTTTGTCCGTCGTAAGTCTTTGTTAGAAGGTCCAGGTAGACTTTAAGATAGGGAATTAAGCGAGAGTTTGTTTACTGGGGGTTGGGTAGGTAAAAACGTGTCCGTCTGTGGACTCTCTTTAGAATGTTAAGTCTCTCCCGTAGGCACTGGATCAGCTGGTGTCCCAACTCAGAGGACGATAGTGATAGGAGACTGTCTTGACGGCGTTGGGTCCGACCAGTACGCGGTTTGAAGTCCTGACGCCTCCGTCGCTTTCGCGACTCTCGTCGGGGTGGTGTCGGGTCAATAAAACCGACGTCCCTGGACCGGTCTCTGAGGGTTGAAGAGGAGTCCGGTGCAATACGTGTCGGAAGGTAAATCTGTTTTCGATCGACTTTGGACCACAAGATTTACGGGGTCCTCCAGATGTATCGACGTGACGGTGTTCTTCGATCACAAGTTTTACTGCTGGGTTTCTGAGGTGGTCTAGGACCTTTCCCAGAATTTACCTTATTTTACCTCAGTATAAATTATACGATTCCATATTTGCTTCCTTTGCGACGACCATTTTCCCATGTTTGAAATTCGACATTCTATTTCAGACTCCTAGGTTACATTTTGTACCACTGATATCGACTAAAAAGTTTTTAACAACAAATACTTATTGTGCTTTTTTTACTTATACATCATTATACTTTTCAGTCTTTTGTTTCCGAGATACATATCATAATATACCAGTGTTAAAACATTTTGTTCGTTTAATTTGACTCTTTCTTTTCTTATGATTTTTATTTAGTAATCATTTCTGGAGTCTTGAACGAATACTTATGACTGCTGTCGAATGATGAGAGTTTTTGAAAGTTCATGTAAGGATTTATTAATTTATGCATAAAAAGGTTAGTTCTTTTCCCAAAGGAACTATGAACCTTTACCTTTCGATCGATTGTCCGAACATTATAAAATGTAAGCACAATTAGACGTTTCTTCTCGTGTACTACCGTTTGAAGTGACGACGAAAGTTCTTAAAGTTTAATAGTTGGTCATTTGTTTCACAGTTGACAGTAGAAAAGATATAAAACCACTATTTACGGAAATGGAATAGATACAGACCCTTTAGACTTTTACGAAACGAAAATTGTAGTATCTTGTGTCTAACAAAGAGAAATTCAGATTTGAGGTACTAATAGACACCTTTAATCGTGTACTTTTTGTAAAGAATCTTATGTATAGAACAGTTTAGAAACTTTGGGAGACAAAGTTTCTTTCCATAGAGAATAAAAGTCTACTTCTCCGGGTAACCGGAACAGAGTCGTATACTGATGACACTGGCTATTAAAACAGGATGATTTTACCATTTTGTATTGTCTTAGAAAAACTTACCTTTGTCTTAAAACACTTATGTAAAATTATGGCAGTAAACCTTCCCAATAAATCTTTATCTTTCTTAACAAATCTTTATTTCTACGTGAAACAGGATTTAATATAAAGAAAAAATTTTCCTGTGACCTTTAAACTACATTGACTCGATACGTATAGACTATACCTCTCGGTGAAAGTCGTTCGTCGTTGGGAAGACAGTGGGTATAGTATTTAGATTATATTATACACTAGTTCTCTATTCTCATAATATAATTCCGTAAACTTGTTTGAAAAAATTCCATATTTTAATATTAGGTCACTTCATAAATATCATATCAAACGAATACGAAGGGACCATCGAATCGACCACTTCTTAGGCGGACGTTACGCCCTCTGGACCCAAGCTAGGGACCCAACCCTTCTAGGAGACCTCTTCCCTTTCCGATGGGTGAGGTCATAAGACCGGACCTCTTAAGGTACCTGAAAGTGAAAAGAAACGAATTTCGTCAGTGACCTCAGATTAGGAAACAATTGAAGATTAAATATACATATATGACTGAACTATTACAATAAATTTTTAAGATAAACCTCTTTTGGGATTTTTTGTCTTCTAGGTTCGGGGGTTGATGTTCCTACGAAAAAAAGTCCTCGTCATCATTGATGACCAAACGGGAAACAAGGAGTGTAAAAGACTCGTTATAATTTGACCGAATCCAGAAGGACAGGGAGAGGGTCGTGGAGTCATTTAGAAAAATTTTAACATAAATCATATTTTACATCAGGTGTCCGTAATTACTCCTTAAACAAGTTTTGCAGTGTCCTAGTATAAATTATTCTTTTAAGGAAATATCTAGTGACGAAGTACGGTTTAATACGACAGGATTTTTACGGGTCTGACTTTTTTTATGTAAACGAACGACTTATTTTCACTTATGAAGTAGTGAATTTCTTTTTTTGGGGCTCTATAAAGTGTATTTTTACGTCTAAAGTCGAATAGGAAATTTTTTCGTATACACACTCCCTCCCTCACCCCCCACCTCTCGAATGGTTGTATTTCAGGTGAAAAACAAATATTACTCGACTTAATGTCATATTGGAAATCTCCTTTAATAATCTGAAAAAAAAAAAAAAACGAGGTCTCTTCCCTGGTTGTATATGTACGTAAAATCCGACACGGTTCTCTGTTTTAATTCCTATAATGTATCCATGAATCTGTTGGTAAGTCCTTTTTTTTTTTAGTAACGCCGAGTATCCGATATTTTGTCTCACGACCGGTTCAAATGGTTGATTGCGAGACCTCTTAGGACACGAATACAATGTTCCACGTGTCGTACTGAACCATATGTATACGTATCGGATATACCCCCGAAGGGACCATCTAGTCACCATTTCTTAGGAGAACGGTTACGTCCTCTACGTCCCAAACAGGGACCTAGCCGTTCTGGGGGTTTCTTCCTTTACCGTTGGGTGAGGTCATAAGAACGGACCCTTTAGGGCACCTGTCTCCTCGGACCGTCCGATGTCAGGTGCCCCAACGTTTTCTCGACCTGTGCTGAATCGCTGATTTAATTGTTGTTCTTCGAATATATGTACACATAGTTTAGGTTTAGTAATCAATATATAGAAATTATACATATTAAAAATAATTTTACACATCTATTTTTATTAATGACCCTCTTCTCAAAATAAATTAATGTTCGTCGTCACCTTCTGAAATTTTTATTTCAGTTAGAAAGGTGAAGACATATCAATGATTTTATTTGACGCTTCTTTATTTTTATTCCTCCTGTATTGGTCATTAAGTCTGTAGTGTAATCCACGATTTGCCTAAGTTTCAAAAGTTCCCTTTCCCCCATGTATTATTTAACTAATATAGATACTTTTTTGTCCAATTATTCGTTTAATTATTTTATCCGTTATAAAGTCCCCTTTCTGGACCCTCGGTCAGAAGATTGAACCCACGTCTCTCTAAGAAACTAGACTACTTTCGGTTCTGTCCCCGACAACGAGTCGGTCGAAACTCTCGGTTGTTAGACCTGATGAACTCCTGGTGTGAATCTTGACAAAAGATCCTAGTCAGTGAGTCTTCATCGATAAATTTATGTTAGACACTACACGATTTATATCGTGTAGTAATTTTTTTCCCAGATTAAAAAACAATTCTTTGAGACGGAGTAGACGAAGTTTCTCAACTATTGATCTCGTCAATAACCAAGTTCCCGTTTTGTTGTGTTTTGTTGTGATTACAGTCGTTGTCTCTCTTCCACAATGTGTCTTTTAGTCCGACAATCTATATGGTCCGTCCGTCTGTAGACGACGACACCCAAGGAAGTAATTCCATTTACGGAGGTCCGTAAAGATGACCTGTGAGAAAGGATTTACGTCAAGCGTTACTTACACTCCCGAACGGTCCGCCGGGTCACCATTTTCTTAGACGGACCGTTACGTCCCTTAAGTCCTTTGTGTCAAGCTAGGGACTAACCCTTCTAGGGGACCTCCTCCTTTCCATTAGGTTAGATTGTAAGAACGACCTCTTAAGGTGCCTGTCTCCTCAGATTGTCCGATGTCAGGTACCCCAGCGTTTCTCAACCGGTACTGAGTCATCTCATGTGTATTGCTTACACTTCCGTCGCCCGTCCGTGAAGAAGTTTGTGTTGCGGTATTAGGTTTACGAGTTTTAGATAAGCTTAAGAAGGGTCAATACCACTTAATCACTGTAAAATGATTCATCACATAAAATAACAAGTTGGAAGTTTCAGGTGGATTTTTAAATATCTAAGTGGTTTTACTTTTCTCTTCTTTTTAAAATTCTGGTTAGTCCTTATAGATTTATACCCTTTCCATAATCTTCCCAAATTCCTCAAAAATAGGAAAAGAATCCAAACTATGTTATTTATTCTTTTTTCAAGAATTGATCTCTCCGTATGACTTGCTAAATAACCCTTTACCGTACTACATACCCTAAACGAAATTTTATTAAGTCCCCTTTTATTCCTCCCTTTCTCCTTCTTTATCTACTTTGTTTTAATCGGTTATTAACAAGCCCGACGAAGACCTTTTAAAGGTATCCTTTTTCACAATTTTTTTTTTTCTTGTATAGTTACATGTGTAAAACTTTGTTTTGTTTTTTGATAAATTACGATCACATGAGTTTATTTAATTTAAGACTAAAACTTTATCGATGACATAATCGACAATCAGTGTTCGGACTCTGTCACCCAGGGGTACGCGACGTGAGTGCGACCAGTCTAGACCCTACGAGTGTAGTAGGTGCAGTCTCTGCTGCGAGGGGGATGCTAACCTCGCTGATTTTATTAGTCGCCGTCTTTGGAAAGTCAATCTTTTTTACTCTACGAAATTTTAATTCTTCTCTCTCTTGTTTTGCCATTGTAACAGTATACTCCCCTTTGGAAAAAAGAAAAACAACACACTATTTCATAGTTCTTTACTTTACTCCCTTCACGACACTAATGGGTGAGTTCTTCCATTCTTTCTTTACATTTCCCGAGGTTTTACTGAAGTGTCGAGGGATTTTATTTGAGAAGAATTAAAATCAGTCTCAAGATACGATGTCTCTAGTGGTAGATGACGGACTTCTCCTTGTAGTGGGAGTATTGTTCCCTAAGATCCTATCGTAAATGGATTTCGGAGGTGATATAAGGTGTTTACATATTACGTAATATCGATGACTGAGACGATTCGTGTATATACGACTTACGTCTTGGTGGACGTCTCATAAATAACACGGAAAATGGGTCAAAGGAGAAAAGTGTAAAGAGTCCTGGTCCTTGACATCTTGTCTTGTTACTTCCTTGATGTGACCGGAGAAAGACCAAGGGATTTGTGTTGGCAGAGAAGGGTGGAATCGACGACCGTGACCGGATCCTTGAGAGTCGAGGTTCCAGTGGAGGGAACCTCTGCGGAAGAGACTAGTGGGGTAGGGCTTCCCTGTGTGTGAGGTGAGTTACAGGAGATAGCATAGTGGACGAAAAAGAGAAGTGTCAGAGACCCAAATGAAAGAGAAAAACAAGGAAGGAAATGGTCAAAAGGGGGGATAAAGAAAGTAATCCTACATTCGAGGTACTTCAGTCGTTAGACCGGACGCATCGTAATAAGGGTCGGTAATTGTGTCACGGAGTATATATTGACCATGAGTGAGGTATTCGTAAACAACGTAATTTTTTGTTACTTGTAAGAAAAGAAAAATAACTTCCTATTAACGAAATTAGTTACTTGTAAGCAATGGAGTGAGTAGTCGATGACGAATGGAGTCAAGACAGACTAAAGGAACGAGTTTTTGAGAAGAGAAGGTCTTTCCTTAGACCTTCGGGTACGTGTGTCGACGGAAGAAATTCCGAATGTTTATACTTCAAAATACTTCTCGACTCTACTAGTACGTTATCATAAGAACAAATGTCATTGTCATTACGTTGAATTTAAATGTATATTATGATATTTCCATGGGTGATAGAGTCTTAAAGCTATCAAGTAAATGCAGTATATAATTCGGATGGATGTTTCTATCACTAATGTACGAGTAATTTATCCATTTCTATTATTCATTTCCTTGGTGATAATTGTGTTGATTGTCCACCCTCGTCGCCAGGTTCGGGACGGGAAAGGTGGGGTGGTGAACGGTCCCACAAAAGCCCACAGCCCCTGACAAGAGAGGAGAAGTCGGCACTACTACTCGTAATAGACCGAACGGTTCCTTGGTTTTGACAGAATCAAGTTAGTGACATAAAGACCGTTGTTTCGAGTGTTTGAGAACGACAAGGGGAAAAGATACTTTTCGGACCCAAGTGTTAGAAAGTGTTTTGTACTGAGTTTCATTTGCCGGAAGATTAAAGAATTTCCTTAATATCGGAGATATCGGAGAGTCAATAACCCGAGAGAAAAAAAGAAAATCGAGATTCGACTGTGTGGTAAGAGTTTCATTAAAAGTTTAGTTAAGAATTATTTCGTTTTTACAGTAGTCGAGAGACATTTTAAGGAACAAAGTATTTCTTTGGACTTTAGTATATTAAATATAAGATTGTATCGATAAAGAATGGAAATGTTAACATTGAGATCAACTTAAGATTCTGTCATAAAAATTTAAAACGGTGGTCGTTGAGTTTTTTAAGTGTCCAGAATTTTCTGTATATTTGTTATCAATTTATGTATCACTTCTTTTGATGATTAATTACCGTCGTACTAAAGATTAGGTATCATTACTCAAAATTTCTTACACCTTTGTAATTAGAACAAACTTTAAAAAAAACAAAAACCACTTGACACGTATACGTACGTACACGTATTTTGTCGTTGTTTCTTATTTTTCACTTTTAGACAGTTCATGTATTACTGATCGTGTATTCTCCACAGTAATCCTTTCAAATGTGTCGGGTGACTTTTTTACATAAGAGTCCTTATGTAAAGACTTCCATTTAATAAGTATATTTGATTTAAACTTCTTTTGCGAGTAAAGCAGTTCACGTTTAAAGTCAAACGTTATCTAAAGTACACTAGTGTGTCACAACGTTAAAATTTTGAATAATCTACACAAACGTACGTTTTGTGCGAGTGGTGCGACAGGGAAGCGGGTACCGACCGCGTTGGTCTTCTGCGTTACGAACGTCACAGTAGCAGCTACTTGATACCTATAATTTTCATCTATTACTGTTTCTACGTGAAAGTGATATCCATATACCAGAAGGGCACTGGTATTCCTGTCCTTCCGTCCGAAACCCTTTGTGCGTTTACGAGAGATACTCATAACTAACGTTAATCGTGGTGATGACACGCGGTAATTTGGTTTTTCGACAAAACTCCGTATTACTTATTAGTTGTTTTTGGTTTTCTATCAAGTGTTTTCGTGTTTCTAATTTTATGACAAATGGAAAATTCAACTTACTTTCTTTTTCCCCCCGCTTCGTACTGAGATGATCGGTTTGGACGATCCCTGGAGTACGAAAAATTTGGAGATCCGGGAGACCCTAGGTGAATAATGTTACTTAATATTAGAATATTAAGTAATTCAGTTATTTATGTGACAGAAAGTCAAACTCTCTCCTTTTTTTAGTAGAAGAGTTTACTTTATGATACAGTTTGTGTCTTGAAGGATGTGGCTCCTGTGACCTTACTACTGGGGACGACGGGAGGTGAGTGAGGACGCGTCGTGTAGAGGTACACGAGGAGTGCGATGACGCGCCACGGGAGGAGGCAGTCGTCGTCGCCCTGCGTGGACGTCACGCGTACGACGGAGGTAAGACTGAAGTGGTTCCTCGGTAAGACCGTAGTGACCCCCTTATTGAGACTCAGGGTTGAACGTTTACTTTATTGTACATCGGTCGTGTGTTCCTGTTCTAAGATGTGAGTTGATTTTTGTAATGGTATTAGAAAAAAAAGACCCGTTCCCCGGTAGTGTCAACCCTGTGATTTTTACTGTAGTCCGAGTTCTTAACGGTTCACCTTAAAATAATGGTCCACCCAATTTATATTTGAAGGAGGACACTTTCTCGTAAATAGAGGAATTTGTAGGGAAATTATTGAAAAACAATTGACATTCTCACCTTAGGAACTATTTACAGTGAACCTTTACCGTCCCTTTTACTCAGTTTGAATATGTATCTCCTTTCAGGTATATTGAACAAACAAGATGAGATGTTTCATTGGATACGACTGGAAATTCTTTGACGAATTATTAAAGAGGTTAAAATTGTGGTAGTTCTTATTGTTCCACCAAGGATTCTTTCAGTATTAAACGATAATTTTTATCATTAATCATGTCAGAAAAACCACCCATTATACCATTATATATTTACACGTATGAGAAACCAAGGGTAGTAAAGTACTAATCGTTAAATGGTACGTCTAGATAGATGATTCATGTATTTTTATATAAACATATTCGTACAAGTAACATGTTCATAGACAACATCGTTTTTAGACTGTTGCATTTTCGAGTAGTTTTGCCCTCGTCAAAAAAAGTTTAGCTGTCGGGTCCGTGATTGTCTTACTGCTATGTAACGGTAATTTTTTTTTACACGACTGTATTTTGATTAGAGGTTCTCCGTGAGTCACCTTTATCTTTCCCTGTACTGAATAAAAACTTTTAGAAAATTTACAGGGGGGGGTTTTTCTTATTTTGTTTAGAAATATATGATTAAACTTTTCTATGACACTCATTTCTTTTGTTCAATTCGTAGTAATACATGTACTCAGTGAACGTATGACAAGTTTGTGTCCTGTGAGCATGTCTGTATGTTATAGAGACTTTCCAATCTGTGTTTGTCTCCAACGTAGACCCCCTGTCTTTGTCCTCTTTTCCCGGTCTCCTGAAAATGAAACATGAAAGGAATTCGATTATAATGTAAATATTTAAATTTTGTTCAAAATTATGGGATCTTTCTAACCCATTAATCTTAGCAGGGTCAAAGCACAAAATACATCGTTAAAAAATTTTCAACTATATAAAAAAGAGAGTGAGGTGACTAGCTTCCCGATCCTTCGTTCACCTTACCAAGTTACATGTTTCCTCTCTACTTTTCCTCTTTCTTTTTCCTGTCCCGTCGATTGAATGTGGGAAGTAATGGTGGTTGACCCCCTTTTTTTTCTTAAAGGTTTACTGTCAATGTTTTTTTTTTTTTTTTAGATTACCGTGATCTAAGTCTGAGTAAATTCTTAATACACGATTCAGTGTAAGTATGTCTTTGGTGGTTAAGTCTGTTTAATCAAGAACTCAAACACATGACTTCCTTTTACCGTTAGGTACGTGTTTTCCCACTTTGTGCGGTGTGGGAGCTATAAGACTTGACGCTCATGTCTACTTACTTGGTTAGTCTTCGCAGATGTCTCGTGCGTCTCTCTGGTCCGTCGAGTGGTGTCCGGACGAAGCCCTACTTGAGCGAGGACTACTCACCTTTGACACAAGTCTGCCGATATTTCAAAGGTTCTTCTGTCCAAAATGTTATTGCTAGTCGAGGAAAAGGGCGACCCTTGTGTAGTCACGGGGACCTGGACTGAGTCGGACCAAGGGTCCACTTTCATTGTCAATGAGGGGGCCGACCTCCGGATGACGTGAGGATGGGAGTACTGGGTCGTCGGGTGTCGTTCTCGTTCCTCTCTTCTTCCCCCACGGGGTTCTTCGCGGTAAGAGTAGGAGAGGGACTCCTTGACTACTCGGTCTCCAAAGAGACGAGCGTGTCGGAAGTGTGAATTCGGAGCCAAACGTCGTCCGTGAAAGAGTGTCGAACCCCCTCTCAGTGTCAACTGTTCGACTACCAGAGTGTCGAACCTCTCAATAATGTCCAGTCTAATTTACCGAAAAAGAAAGATTCATTTGACACGGGTGGATGTGGAGCGGGAGGAGTGGTGGAGGGGGACGAACCTGAATGTCAAGCTCTTGGCATTCCCAATATATTAGGTGGTAATATGTTACTGTGGACTTCTTGTTTCCTTTACGGTAAATCGGTAAGTCGCAGTTTCAATAAAAGTTTCACTATATTGAAGAAGTTTCATGAGTCAAGGTTTTTTCGACTTCTTGTCACAAATTCACGTGTCGGAGGGCTCCACTATTCTGAGTAAATATAGACGTATTTAAGGACGTAGTCGGAGTCATTTCGAAGTCCGAGTGTGAATAAAGTTTGTCGTGGTGACCAATGTCGTATCGGAAAGTAGTAGTACAATACTTTAATCCTCGTGTAAATGGTTAAATAAGAGAGTTTTCTCCCTTCTTTTGTCCATTCTTTCACTCCATGTCTTTCGAAACGGGTCACAGTGCTATTTTAATTCGTGTTTCGGAGTCCAAGGGCCAGTGATCTTCTCCGGTGTTGTTTTGTCGGACTTTCGTTGGTTGAGTGGTAGTGTGTAATGTGTCTCGCTAACAAAACCGAAAGCTGAGTCGACCGAAGTAATCTCGGCTCATAACTACACCGGTTCCGGTGTCGACAAGGGGAGGTTTTTATGCTGTAGGGTACGGATCCGTCGGTAGAGTGTGTTCATACGTTCACCTCACCTTGGGTACGTTTAGGTGGAGGAGATCCTTCGGTTAAGATCCGTTCCCGGGTGTTGTCGGTCGTCATAGATGGTGACACTCCTCTTGTGCGAGTAAAAATGAGGGGCTTTCAAAACATGATATTCGTGTCCGTCGTGTACAACGCCATGTGTGTCGTGGCTTCGGTGCACAGGAACCGATAAAACCTCCTTTCTACAGTTCGATCTCAGTCGTAGTACTGTTACCGAGGAGGTTCTCATGTGTGTAACCCTCACCCTTTATGTTTGGTCTGACCGCGAAGAGTCGTCTGGTCTTAAATGTCACCTCCTCCGGATACCTCTTTCACGTACTAAATTGGGCTTCCTTTCCTCGGCCGTCGAGACTTCCGTGGTGTGAGGCGTCCTTCATGATTGGGACATCGAGGACCTACAGCGGTCTCCCAGCGACATGTCCCTCCTTCTGACGATTCTTTGCTTTTGTTTTGTGTTCGTTCTTTTCTGTCCCTCTTGACCAGAGTGTTAGAACTTTCGTCTTTCGAATACGGATAAAATATAAGGTATTAAGTAGTCATTAAGGATTCACAAATTCCGTCAATTCACTGTGTGTTTTACTCTTTTTGAATTGGTAATCTTTAGAGAAATTGATAGTTAAAATTCCCTAGTCTTTCTTTTTGTGAACCTTACCAAAAGATATTTACACAAAATTCAGGGTGACCAGAAACTTGTAATTACAGTCCGCTACTCTCCCGGTGGATTCTTTTACGAGACCCCTGTTCCCGGTGCCGTGTCCCTCGCACCGTTTGGCACTGGTGTAGCGTCATCAATGGTCGTCGAGGCCACTGTCACTTACCCGAATAGGACTAATACCCCTCGGTCCATTACTCGAGACTCAATAACGATATTTGTGAGAAAAGGTTCACCTAATCTTTTAGATATAAAGTCTCACTCGGTACCCGTTTCACGGAATCAAATTAATCTATTTAATATGACCAGTGTCACTTAGGTACGTAATTTGTTCCGTGTCGTAATAAAATTTTCCTTAATTTAGAAAAAAGGACTACAGTAGAGTCATGTGAAAGTCAACAGTGATTCGGGTTAGTCTGTACCTTTTATTCTGATTTAGTACATACGTCCAAAACTGTTGACTTAATAAAATTTACGTGACGCACGGTATATAAATTATGCAAGATTTACATGCCGCACGGTTTACGGAACTTTCTTGTTCTCTAAGAGTGTAATGTATTAATGCAAGAAGAGCAGTGCATAAAAAAACCAGGACGACGAGTCGAACACCCTAGAATCAAGGGGTTGGTCCCTGACTTGAGTCCGGGACCGTCACCTTCGCGACTCGGGATTGGTGACCTGGTGGTCCCTTAAGGGAGAGTAGTGTGACTATCAAATATAAAGGTGTACATGTGAAAATCATTTTCCTGTGTGTGGCACTATACATAACTACGGATGTTGAAGAAAACTTTACACGGGAAGGGTTTTTCTACCTGACTACCTTTGTGTCACCCTGTCAGTCTGTCTATTAATGTGCTATGTCCTTTATATCATTTTTGCAATTAACAACTTAGACTCATATCCATACACCCACCAATGATATTTAAGAAACTTGAAAAAACATTTACATTTATAAAAAGTGAATTTTTTAACCTTTTTTACCATGAGTAATTATTTACACCACTAAGTTATCAATGGTAGTAAATTTCTATGTGAGTGTGTCTGTTACACTTAAGTTAATAGTGTTTGGATATGTTTGTGTCGGTAAGTGTCTAATCAGGATTGATCAGTTTTACGTTTTGTCCCCTAATCTTTACACAATTTCAACCTATTTTGTTTATTTCGGTTTTTTAGACCACTGTTTGGGCTCTTGTCATCCGTCTCCAACCAAACGATACAGATTCTGACGATATCAAAGAAACCAGTTTCATCTCCGGTGAGACGTTTTTCGTTTTAGTTTGTGTAAAAAGAATCCAATTTCCGACAATTGGATTGTTATTACTGTTTTAACCTATAAGGGTTTAGGGAAGAGGTTTTGTTACTAAAATTTCTAAACTTAATATAATTCAGCTTCAGTTTTATTGTCGCTAAAGTTCAGAGAGTTTTTTCTGATTATAATTTCCAATTGAAAAGTTTGGTGTAGTAACGATAAAAAAAAAAAAAAATGAAATTTTTCTTATATTTGGGAGTCTATTTTATCTTTCCTTTGTCCTTCACTTAATAAGAGTACAGTGTGAATCCTTACAGGAACTTTTTGGGTCCTACTTACCTATTAATGGTGAAAATATTAGATAAACCTTTGTAATGTCTTTAGTAATTTCGATAGAAAAAAGTTTTGAGGATTAAGGTAACAAACAAGTTTATTTGACTAGTTTAATTTAGTGGTTTCTTTCTCACACTCGTCGTTTATACCAAACCAGGTGCCGTCCAAGAAGGAGTTATGCGATTCCCTTCGTTAATGTAATAACACGGACGAACTCCCGCTTCTTTAGTAGATTTGTTAAAGTCGGTGGAAAAAACGAGTTCCAATTCCTTCGGGTCCGTTAGAGACTGACTTACTGCCGAGGAGGTGACAACTGTGACGTTATCCCCTGCCGGGAGGAGGGTAGCGTTGGAACGGGACGGGCTGGACGGACGTGGTGTGGGGGACTCTCTGTGGTACTGAGTGAAGAGGGGTCTCGAGGGTTATGAGGTGGACGGTCCCGGAGAGTGATTACAGGAGGGTAAAGTAGGAGCGGAGGAAGGAGTAAAGATGGTCGGTTCCCAAGGGTGGGAGAGAGGTGGAGTGGTTACCAGTCTCGGGATGGGATCCCTCGGGACTCAATCGCTCCTCGAACCCGACGTGAAGGAGACGGTCACGACGACGTGGAGTTGTCCCTTCTCCACAAGGGTCGTGGGGTTTACCCGTGACATCTGCAAAAAAAAAAGGAGGTGTCGTTACGGTAAATCGTCCAACCGACCTTACCTCTCGTGATAATCAGGATGTCAAATTAATGTGCTATCCAACGTCTTAAAAGACGTTTTGTCGTACCCTTAAGACGGTAGTATTTGAAACAACAAAGATGGTCTTGTAATTAAAGTTCAAGGAGTTTAGAGTTTAGATATTTTTTGGTAGTAAGTCTTACTGTCGATGTGCACTCAAACCATAACCGATATTATGGTGTCGACACGAATCAGCAAGTCAGCACAGGCTAAGAAACGTTAGGGTACCTGACATCGTGTGGTCCGAAGAGACGAGTCTCCCTAAGAGGTCCGTTCTTATGACCTCACCCGACGGTACGGGAGGAGATCCCCTAGAAGGGTTGGGTCCCTAGCTTAGGTCCAGAGGGCGTAACGTCCGTCTAAGGTAGACTCGGTGGTCCCTTCGGGTTGTAGTGTTGATTTAGTTGAGTTTATAGGTTTTATTCAATATTCTTAGAGTGATTTGGATAATTCCATGTCAGGAGGTTTCCCGTTAAGTGTCTACTTTTATGTCATAATTACTTGAATCACACTGTGAAAGGATTGAGATCGGTGGTCCCAATCGTATGCAATCACTTCACTTTCAACGAGTCAGTAAAGACTGAGAAACGCTGGGGTACCTGACCCCGGACGGTCCGAGGAGACAGGTACCTTAAGAGGTCCGTTCTTATGACCACACCCATAGGATAGAAAAGAGGTCCCCTAGAACGGCTGGCTCCCTAGCTTGGTCTCAGAGGACGCAACGTCCACCTAAGAAATGGTCGACTCTGTGGTCCCTTCGGGTAGTATACAATTGAACTATAATTTAGAACATGTACTTGTGTTTTAATAAAAATTTATTCCGAGACCATTCAATACAAAGTCATGTAATAGTCCAAAGTTATTACGGACTTCTCGTGTGGTTACGTCAGTATTAAGAATTAAAGGGACTTTCCTAGTCACTTAAAATGTTGGTGTGTTTTATGACACTATACTCTGTGTTGTCTTGATTGGTCACCCAGAAATACTCTTGGTCTTCTAGAGAAGAAGTAAGGCATTCTCACTGACATTCTTACTAAGACCTTCATTTATAACTACAATTGAAATTTCTAGTATATCACTTCAGAATTCTATTAAATTATTTCACGCAGAATTTTAGTATGTACCTTTGTCCGGGTATACTCTGTGTCATCAGATATGCGTACGAGAGGTAAAGGGAGGACGATCACCCTTTGCCCGAGTCCGTGTGTCGGACGGTGTGTGGTCGTAGGGGAGTCGGGGGGCACGGTCGGTCGAGTCACACCTCGGTTGACTTTCGACTTAATCCCGAGTCTTGGTCGTCCGAGATTCACCCCCGGAAGTGTGGTGTGGAGTAAACTCAGAGGAGAAGAAATTTTTCCATGCTCACTGTTCTCTCCGGTGAAGGAAAACGTCAGGAGGAATGAATTTCCGGTTTCTCGTTAGGACACGTAGGTGGTTTCGTGTTACTCTTGTCTTTTACATTGTGACGCGACGGGCTGGGAGGATTGGGCTCAATGACCAGGGTGTCGTCCGCGACGAATCGCCTCTCGTCGGATGTGTCGCACCGGACAGAGTTCGTCGTCGTCGTAGTAATCTATTATTGGACTGTAGGAACCTACATTGAAGATCCTCAGTCTCGGTTCACGTACACTCCCCTATCTTCTGTCGTTACGATGATTTGTCCTGTTGACCGTCTATTCTTCAGGTTACACCTATCCGTGGAAACCAGACTTTCCTCCTCTACGTCGATCTTCCCCGGATCGATAGTTGTCGGACGAGATGTGTGTAGTGGACTTTGTACGTGTCGATCTAGGACTTAGTCACTAATGTTTAAGTGAAAGGAAAAAAAAAAAATTCACGTATAGAAAGAAAATCTGTAACAATGAGACTTGTATTCTCGACACCGTTGCATACCTATGTAATTGGGTTCTTTTTGTGTGATGTTCATTTGAAGGAACCGGTTTTACTGTACGGTAGTTTTTATTTGGTTTAGTTCGTTTTTACTCACCTGCCTTGACTACAAAGTCAACAGTGGACTTAGGAAAGTGTGGACGACCGAACACTGTGTCTTGTATTTTGTATCGTCCACATCGACATTTTGTACGACGACATCAAGTCATGTAGAGTTTTGTGGCGACCTTTGTACAGAAGGTCCCGTTACTCATACACAGTCGACCCACTGAGTAGTAAAATTCTTTTCTATGATGATGGTTAGAATCAGGACTTATCCTTTCGTTTTTTAAAAAATATACTAGGACTCTAGGATGTTCCGTTTCGATAAGTTCACGATTTAGTACGGTGTTGACGTGTGATCTTAAACGGCAATCAGTATATAAAGGGGGTTTGTAGTGTTGTCTGGGCACTTTTTCAATCTGTAGTAGATCCTAATCGTAGTGGTTAACAAATATTTCACATTGATTTAAATTGTGTTTCAGTACGTTATGTATGATTACTACTTTCAGCACTACTAGATAGGAATTCTCGTAGTATGACCTAAAGTCCTTTTCCACTTTCAACCAACATAAGGGTTTTAGTCTTTATGTTTGCGCCCCCCTTCGTTGTTTGTAAGTATTTTAATACTTTTTAGGTCGTGATGAAATTTTAGGGTTTTAATAATTTGTATTGTCGACACTGTACACTTAATTTCTTATGAGAGGGGGAGTGAGAAAGGATCATATCCAATGACAATTTGATATACATGTCCTTTTTGAAGTACAAGAGTAAGTTCAGGTCTTAAATATTAGTCATTACAAGTCTACTAAGTGGGGTCATGTGACGTCGTGTCTTGTGGGTTCCTTCGGAAATTTATGTCCTTAATTCGTAGGATTGCCAGACACTGGTAGTAACAGGTAGTACACCTTGTACCGTTTTCGTTCAGTACCTCTTCGTTACTTCGTCCTTGTGTATCGATACTACTTTGAATGGTTTTTTTTTTGTTTTGATTTTCTGTCTGTTGTTGACGTCGTAATTTTACCCCTTTCAAGGGAACCTAGACGAACACGTGTGTGGACCTTTTGTAAGGAAGAGTTCTTGAAAGGGATACTTTTTATCACTTGTTTCGATCTTTGAGCCAGTCTCGTTTCACACCTTACCGTACTTTATATTTAGTTTCTTTTATCTATATTTTAAATACTGTTCTGGTCTTTCGGTATAAAGGACATCCCAGAAATTCTTTTATTATACAAATCGTGGTGTACAGTTTAGGTTCTTTGGTTTAATTTGTCATTGATTGATGAGTCTAAACACAAAAGGATTAAAAAAATTCGTAAGATCAGTCTAAAAAATTCGTTAGAACGGGTCTTCTCGTTACATATTTTGTTTTCGTTACTTGTTCAAGGAGTCCATCAAACCATTTTTATAGAAAGAAAACGTTGAGAATATGGGTAAATCCTAGAATCCCTTGTGATAAGTCTTTGGACTAGATTTCATTACAAAAAGATTTACACCTGACGTTGAGTAATCATCAAGTATTTTAGTTAAATACCCAAGTTGGTTGTATTTTTTTATGTTTTATGATCTCACCTAGCACATGTCATTTATAATAAAAACATTTTAAACAAAGACATAAAAATATGTGAATATATGTATGTTTTTGTCCATGTAGAGACGTATACTTATAACCTAATGTCACATTTTACATAAGGACAGTATCTCCGGCGTTAAAATTTTTGGGATTTTATCTGATTTTCCATTTTAAAATTTCATATCAAGATTATTTCGTAATTATATTATCAAGTCTGTCTTGTTTCCAAAGTTAAGTACGAATTACTCTACTAGTAAGTGTTTTTTATTACGTCTTTGAGGGGTTTTACATAAAATATTCATATTCCGACTCACCATATTAAAATAGTGACCGTTCTAATTTAAGTCTTTTTTACTATAACGTCATTTATGATTCTCCATGACTTCGTTTTATAGACGTAAACGTATGAAAGGAACATAATAGTACTTTTGTCTTAGATTTCACAATGATGTACACATTTTTTTTTAGAACAAATAGGTTTTAAAAGACTTTACGGATTACCACACGTAAACCACCATTTACTACACGCACCATTTCAGTGACACCACTTACTGTAAAGTGACTTTTATTTCAAGGAAGAGATACTTTCAAAATGGACGCTGAAGAGAGTCAATTGTTTTTTTATGGAAAAAACAACAAAAATTTTTTTGGGTACTGGTTTTGTACATAATGAGTTTAGTGTGTAAGAACGTATATTCGATAAGGTAGGAGGGTTTGTCCATTCAAGTAACTTCCTTAGTCAGAATCAAGAGTAGGAGAGACATTGTGGACCAGAAGACGTTTTCGTATTCTAAACTGTTCAACTTGACTTTTACTAGATGAAACTAAAAGAAAAAGGTTTTATATTGCATCTCGAGTCTATCAAAATCAAATAGATAAATAAGCCGACGTGACACTCCGAACGTCCTAGAATCAAGGAACTGGTCCCTACGTTAGACCCGGGGTCGTAACCTTCTCACCTCAAGATTGGTGACCTGTCGGTCCCTTAAGGGAGTCAAAATTTTTGACGACTTAGACCATCCTTTTAGGTGTTGAACCTGTAGGGTCAACGATGATGACCAACATGTGGGCCACTTGTTTTTCTTAGGAGGCCATACACTGTCAATCGTAAATACAACAAATTTTGTTTACTAAGTAGTTTCTTCTCTCTTGACTTTTATAATTCCCGAGATCGATTTGTTTTATAAAGGTTTGAACGATAATATTTTTCATAATTTTTCGTCCGATGTCTTTGTTTTCAAGCCGGTCACGAACAAAGACACCCTTACCCGGATAACGAGTCCGGGGACCCCGCGACACTCAGTCGTCGCTGACGTGTCATGATTGCGACGTGTAAAGAGACCGATGTGCGGTACTCCAGAAGCGACGACCCACATGCCCGAGACGAGGTTGCACAGGGGCATTGCAGGAAGCTACCCAAGAAGGTGTCTTAATTTGTCACATCCTCATTTACTGTCTTATTTTTTAAGGTTCGTATAATTTTAATTTAAGTAATTTTAATATGATTTCGGTGACTATTTATCCTTGATTATTTTTTGTTGTCCCTTCGAGAGGTGGTCACTTTCGACACTACGTAGGGATGGTGAGACTAAGTTCTAATGGAGTAAAAGATTAAAGCCTAGAGAAGGAATATCAGAAGAACTTAAAGTTATATATTTTCGTCACTGGTTCGTCAGTCAGTCTCAAAAAAAAAAAAAAAAAATTCCATCTAACGAAAAATTTCTTCGTGACAAAGTTAAGATTTGAGTCCCGAAACTAAATTAGAAGGAAGGGGAATGGATGGTAGAACTTGGTAGAACTTGATAGAGACGAGAAAAATATGTCTTTCAGGTATCGCAACTATGGTAGAGATTGGGGTGTATCGAAGTCCGTCCTGTGGAAAGTTTTTTCCGTCAATTGACCTGTTTTCCTCTCGAGTTTCAGGCTTCTTACACCGTACTTTGGTATTTGTGTAGAAGGAGTATAGGTTCATGACGATTACAAGTACATAGTTTATGTTCCAAGTTTTCAGAATCTGAAAAATTATATGTCGAGTATTCAAATTTTTTTATTGATCTTTTCTTTATGGTTTTGGGGTTTATTATATCGTTTGGGGTTATTTTAAGTCCAGTCCCAAAATTCGGTAGTGTACATAAAAATGTCTCTTGTGTTCAACAGATGTAAAAGTCATATTACATCTACCATTTCAATAAGATTTTCCGTTATTAAACTACTTTTAAATTTTGAGGGTTATAATAATTCAACCTTTTTTCTTTTTTGAATAGAGTTGATATAAAGAAAATATGACACAATAATCATTCGAAAGTAAAGGTTAGTCTGTAAAGATTCTTTCAGATTTTTAAAATTATAAGATTTACATGTGATTGTCATCATGACTTCAGAGATGTTCCATTTTTAAAATGATTAGAACTTCAAGTGTCTGACGAAAAATTTTTATAATCCTCAGAATGAAAAACGATGGTATTATCGTTTAAAAGTATTGATGGTATTACTTTATTTTATGGTAAACTCAAGATCAATATAGAATTTAAATAAATTACTACATTAAAGGTACTTTACTTTTAGTTAGAGTGAAATATCTGTGACTCATTTGTTAAGGAATAAATTAACGTCCAAATAAAAAACGAACAAATGTCTAAACAAAATTTTTATTTAATCCAACTTGAACCTACCGAAATGGTAATCCAATTTCATTGTACATTCAAAGGGTACGTATAAATGTTTATTGGTCGAACTTCTGACACTTGAAGTGTGATACTTGTAATGTTATTCAGTATATAAAAAATTTTTTTTCCACTCTACCCTAATAAAAGTTTCGGGAGGTTCGAGTTGAAAATTCGAAAACAATTGAGGGACACTCTTTTTTTTTTCGTGGTGTTTAGAGAGATCCCTCTTCGTACTGTTTAAATAATAGAATTTCGAGAAAAGGAAATTTTAGTAAGAATTTGGTGATCAATCTAAAGATATTTCCGAAAAATTATAAGAGAATTTAGATTTGAAAATATTAGTTGGTTTTATAAACTAAGTTCATGATCGAATGATTAAATAAGATTTTTCTGTCATCTAATATAAGTGGTTACTCTTTATATTGGTGAGGACCCTTGTTGACATGTAAGTCTTTTGTAGTAGAGCGGACGGTAAGCTAAATCACGTATACGCACACGTTTTAAATACCCTTTTCGACGTGAGTCGGTTATACGTTGTCTAACATTGTTTTCCTTTTAATAGATTTTTATTTTGTACCAGAATTCTTACATTCACTTAATTTTTATATATATATATTGGTCTCATTTTCTGATAAATTCTTACGTTTGTATAGTTATTGATCATTATGGTCTTGTGTGAGTCAAATTATGTCACATAAAAGGTCTATCCTTTTATTATGTTCTATCCTTATAATATGTTCTGTCCTTCTTTTGGTCTGGACCCCTATAATTGTTTATATCTAGAATTGTTCTTGTGTTAAAATGACTACTTTTTTTTTAGATCTATAATCGTGTATATGATATAATTATTACATGTTTAATTTTCGTAACGAGATTCCGTTACACGAAATTCGTGTTAAGTAATTCTTGTCTCTAGTCTAAAAAACCGTGTTATACGTTCGGAAATTACTTGTTAAAGAGTAAATAAAACTAAATGTTACTACATGTGATTTTTGAACTCTGTTTGATGTTTTATAATTAGTTTTATAACTTCGTACTAGTAAAGATATTTATACCATTCTATCCGTGAAATTTTTATTCAAGTTAAAAAGATGACTTATTTTGATATTAATCAGTGGGTACGGGGGTTTATTATTTAAAGTAATTTTTTAATAGTAAATTTTTTTTAGACTTTCATCCTTTTTAGACTTTCAATCTTGGTACGTCCACAATAAAATATTTTAGTTAGAATAATAAAACACTACTAAAAAGTTTTAGTTTTCAGGATATCTTTTTTTCAATTTATATGTCCAATTATCTGCTTTTATAAATACTAAAATCTTAACTAAATGAATATTATTATTAAACTCTCTTTTATAGTGAAAGATTACTTTTCTTGAAACGGTTATAAAAGAGAAAAAAAATCTTTTCTGTTTCCCTATATCGAAACGATAATCCCACATTTGTTGAATTTTATGGTTGGGACACTGACGGTTCTGAAGCTTACCTGTTACGTAGGAGTTGAGGGACTATTCTATTTTTGTTGTATCATTTCCACACACTCACCGACGTCGTTCGACTACTCCTTTTCATAGTCTCCGTTCAGACATCCAATAATGTTTGGTCTCTTCCTGCTGCTACTGACCTAGACACCCTTATGGACCGGGAAAGGCTGAGAAGGACCCTTTCCTCTTTCATGTACCTGTCAATTAATGACTCGTCTCCCGACGGATAGTCTTGACTCGTGTCTCCACTCAAAGGAGTTTCGACTCAAACCCGTCAGTGTAGGGAGGGAGTCAACCTTCCCTTCATCTTTAGTAGAGTCGTTACAAAAGCAAACTTGTTGACATGCATACAGACCGGTAAACATCTTACATGAGCTATGTACTGGTTCTCTCGAGTTATATGGTTCTATTTTTATTCATTCATATGTATCGGTTGTCTTTAACTCCAGTCGTAATCTTCGTCTGAAACTAGATAAAGAAATGCTACAATCAAATACGTGCCGTCCTTCTTTACAAATAATGTCTACATCAATTGCCACTTTTACACAAGAAAATTTTTCCAAACCCAATATTAAAACACGAGTAACGTATTTGAAAAAAAGAAAATGGTGAGATGACCCTTTCGTTTCTTGTTGATTTACTTTATCGGGGACTGACACATAACAATTATACTTTTTGATGAATATTAATACTCTTTGACTCATTTATGAAATCTCAACTATTTCAACGAAGTCTTCGATACGGAATACTTCTAACATTTTTGTTTGTGTATGTTTTTTTGGGTTGACTGATTTATTTACATTAAGATTAAAAAAGGTATAAGTCGATAATCGAGACACCGTAATTCATGAGTCAGTACACTTTAATTTACTGATCAGGGATCTTGGATTAGTTGACATTCTTTGAAGACTAGAAAGTCTTAAAGTTTCAAACCTCACAGTTAAGTGTGACTGATTCTTAGATGTGTGTTGACCGGTTGACCCAAGTGTCCATTAGCTGTGGTGAAAAGGGTTTTGTGTGGTTTTGAAGTTGTGGGGTACTGTTCTGTCGTGTTAGTAGTGCGTCTACCCTATTAATCTACACCGAGGCGGACTAGTAAGTGACACTTAGGTCCCTGTCATTAAGTTGACTTTGTGGCGTTAAATCACGAAACAAAACCAGTACTAGAAACTTATGTTAAGGTTTTTTGCGGACGAACAGTATACAGCACATGTGACTACGTAGACTAGTTTAGACAAGTCTTCAGACAAATATACATGGTCCTACTAAGTTATTGAGTTATAAGTTGTACCACAAGACTAGAAATCCTTAAATAGTGACTAAGTGCCAAAACAATACATTATCTGTGTACATTATACATTCTTCGGTTCGTTCAAAGAAAGGAGAGAAACTGATAGTCCACTACATAGTGTTTTGAAACCCCCCGTGCTCACAATCGGGTCGTCCCATCCATGTCGAATGATTCACCATTGTTCAAGATCCGATCAATCGAAACAATCAACTTCAATTAAGACACACGGGGGAGGATCACAATAAACCCCATGGTCCACCTGTATAGTTGTGTTCCAAATTACAAGTCAGAAGAGAAATAAGATAGGAAAGAAAACTAAGGCGGACGGTGTGTCCGCGTGAAAATTTTTGGACGGAGATTTCTCGTGTAGGGTAATTGCTACGTCGTTTCTGTCTACTTAAGTATAAATAGGAATTAATACGGATAATATTTTTATTGAGATTTATTGTTGTGTCATTCATAGTCTTATAGAAATCTAAATGTGTCGAAAGAAAAATCGTGGTAAACCCCTTTTACTGGATTACTCAAGTCTTTTGATGTCTTATTTTATATTCGGGTATGTCCGACCGATTAAATTTCACTGTCTTATGTCAAATAAGGTATCAGTATTTGATGTGGACTTTGGTCGTGATACGTTGTCCGGAAAGTAGTCGTCACCTTTATGCGATACGAACACGATAGACTATCCGCCGGTGGTCGGTGTCCACCGATGATTCGTAGATTTGACAGTCTTCACGTTGACTCCTTGTTTTAAAAATTAAAAATAGTTAAGTTCGTTCAGCTTTGGATTAATGGGTGTATACCGATTACCGATGGTATACATGTCACTCCGTTCGAGTTTCGTTTAAAAATAATGTGGTTTTTCTGAGGTTCGTGTATAAAATGATTCTCAGACGGTACCTTGTGATGAGAAGGTGTTTTTCCGTCCGAAAGGTGTACCAGAAAATTGATGACGGAAATAGACCTTACGATGGCGTGTCACCGTTTATCCCTCTTTGTCTTCCTTTGGGGACGCATTTACTTTCTGGGGTCGTGGTTTATATCTTAATAAAAATTCTCGATCTCCTAGGAATCTCCAGTAGATCAGACTAGGAAAGTAAAATGTCATGTATTTTGTTTTTTGACGTAGTGTTTTTCCAATCCCCAGTTGTTTCAACCTTTCAACCTGGTCGTAAGTCTAGAAGACTGAGTGGTATGGTGACTTGGTTAGTTCTGTGACAGGATGTGACCGGTTTAGGTCTAAATTAATGTGTCTTTCTTGTACTTCTTTCCCCGTTCCATAGGATCAAAACATGAGACCTTATGTTTCTTTCGAAGTAAAGGGTCCATAAAGATTTCCGTATAATTTTGACGGTTTTCCGAAAAAATTTTTAATTAGTGGTCTTTCAGTTATCTTTTTCTAAAGTCGTTACAAGAATCCATGGTAAATGTTCCGTCTGATAGGGAGAGAAGATGTCAAGTCTTCTGTTTTATAAAAGTGACAGAACCCTTAGGAATACTCATATTTCCTACTTACTTGTCCTGATACGGAAGTTTCTCCCCATAGATAGAAAATTCGGAAGGACCTTTTAATACAAACTATGTAAATTCAATCTATTTACCTTCACTTTGTATGGGACAAAAGTTTTCAAGAGAACTTCCAAAAAAAAAAAAAAAAAAATTTCGAGTGTCGGGAGACTTATGTGGACCTGTATAGACTGTTATTTATAAACTAACTTCCCACCTCGATAGGGGGAGTCAAAAAAAAATTTAATTAAGTGAAAAAATTTAACCTCCGATTAATGAAATGTTGTAACATCACCGAAAAGGATATGCCACTGTACCTAGTCGGTACCCACATGTACACAGGGGATAGGACTTGGGGGGAGGGTGGAGGGAGGTGTAGGGTAGGGAGACCCAACGGGGTCACGTGGTCGAAATTACGGGTCTAAGTACGTAGCTTGGACCTGACCGCTAGATAAAGTGTATACGTACCAAGTCACAATAAGAGAGTTTAGTAGGGTGGGAGCGGAAGAGGGGGTCTCAGGTTTTCAGACAAGAAATATAGACAGAGAGAACGACAGACCGTATATCCCAGTAACAATGGTAGAAAGATTTAAGGTATATATACACAATCATATGACATAACCACAAAAAGACTGACTGAAGTGAGACATATTATCCGACGTCAAAGTAGATGGAGTAATCTTACCTAAGTTTACGCAAGAAAAATTATCGGCTCATTATTATAAGGTAACACATATACATGGTGTCGAAAGAATAGGTAAGCAGACGACTACCTGTAGATCCAACGAAGGTACAGGACCGATAGTATTTGTCACGACGCTACTTGTGACCCCATGTGCACAGAGAAAGTTAAGACCAAAGGAGCCACACATACGGGTCGTCACCCTAAGGACCCAGCATACCGGGGGAGTCAAAATTTAATCCTTTGAAGTGTTTGACGTAAACAAGAAAGTCTAAGGGTTGTGTAGTGACGAAGTCTGTGGGTCAAATGTCGTCATGACCGATTGGATTCTGATAGACCCCCGGGTCTTTCTGTGTCCGGGAAAGGAAGAACCAGGCAGGTGGAGGGTGAGGTGGTAATCGTGTGTCCCGTGGGAGCCTAGGGAAACTTAAGGTCGAGACGATTGTTGATTTCAACAAGTGAAACGGTTAGGAAATAGTGGATGGATATTTTGCCTCTCTCACCTAGACAGAATGTTACCCCGACTTGTGCATATATCTTCCATACTCGTGTTACGACCGTGTGTCTGTACGTGACTTGTACTCGAAGTAAGGACTCGGAGTACGAGGGCACAAGGGATAAGTCTAGGTTGTCGGGTGAGTGCCCGTTTTTTCACGATGTTAATCCTCTTTTAAAATTATATCCTTCTAAGAAGGAAGATCAGTAGCTATTGGGTTAACAAACAGATACGCAATAAATGATATTTAAATAATCATTAAATATGTGACACTACGAGTGTACGGTTGAAGATACTATTCAAGTATCTGTCTTTCGTCGGTCTTTCTGTTCCTATCCTATTCTTCAATCTCCTTCTTAGTCAAACTTGTTTCACGGTCTTTCCCAGCCTTACAATCAATAAGATAGACTTTAATTTGGGGTGGAAGAGACGACAGGTTTAGGATGGATAATAATTGGGTTTGACGAGGAAAGTTGCATTCTTAATTTATAATCTGAAAATTGTATCCGAAAAGGATAAATTACGAAACTAGTCAGGATTCTATAATTTTAGGATCCGTTAAACTCTTGATATTATGTATTAATTAATATTCTCCTTTAATTATAAAGGTGAAACCGTCAATTCTTAATAAAGAGAATTGAGTACGTTTTTATAAGAATTCTGTAGTGGTCATTATAATTCGGTCAATGTACGTCTTCTGTGAACTTAATATTTTATTCTATCGAAATTATTGTTCTTTTGTGTGTGTATGTACTTCTCAACGAATTAAAATTCATTGGTTTTAGAAAAGAGAGAGAAAAGATTTTATAGTGTTACTCTTCATACTACTTCAAAATTTTAAACATGCATTTATATTAGTATTTATAAATTTAAGACCAATATGGAATTTTACGATAAGATCTTCCCTAGACGAATACTTTCAACGAACAATCCGTCGTTAATTTGTCACCAAGAATTGGAGAATCCCTAGTGTCTGAGGAAAACTCTTAGACTACTATTTTAAGGACACCGGTAAAAGTGTACTTTTGTATGTGTATGAGTTTTGGACCGTACTTGTCAGGAATGGGGTAGGGGGTTCGGATAGGGGTGTGGTTCGAGCCTTGGGGACGTTAGTCTCCGTCGGTCCCGTGAGTCGTCGTGACTGTTTTCGAGTTTCAACCGTGACTGAGTGTCACGGAGTATGTAATGGCCGACTCTAAACGAGAACGTCGATTGTTTAAACCCTCACTGTCACATTCTGAACTTTCCTTTGACTCTCTTGATTGTTGTATTTTCATTAAAAGTCTCCCCTACTTTCTTACTAAACCAAGTAGAAAGATACTTCTTGGACTATGTCGAAAAATTTTTTCTCTCTTTTCTTCTTTCCCCGTCCCCTCCTCTTCCACCCTACCTCCCCCATCCGTTTAAAATCCCTGTCTTCTTGTTTAGGTCTCTCTCTTTTGTGTAAGTAGATGAATTAGAAAGAACCAGTCCTCGTAAATACTCTACTCGCACTCCGACATTGATGTTGCTTTTACCGACCTGAGGCTCGTGTATAAACCAGGTGATGTCCGTCTTCTCTGTGAGCGACTGGAAATCCAAGTTTGTACCGTTTGTGAGGGTGAACCGTTGACTAATCAGTCACAAAATGAGACTCTAACGTATAAAGTCGTTGACTAGTGTTGTACGTCCCGTCCGCTAAGGTCGGATGGTCGGTGAAGACTTAGACAGGGGTAAAGGCCAGTTTCCTTACTACTCTCACGACGTTTACGTTTTCAAAGTGTTTGAGTTCAAAGGTTGTGTGACGGACGATACCTTTCAGAATTTAATTAGTGTGTGTAGACAGGACTTTCCGTTACTGACAATTAAGTTTCAGTGTGTAAGTTTTATGTGTTGTATGATTCGATTTATACAAGTCAGACGTCGAATGTTTATTTTGAATTTTGAATTATTGAGATAAGAATGTCAAGTGATGTTAAAATCCTCGTATTTTCTGTCACGTAACATAACATGGTAAAGTAGAGTTCGGTTCTTGACGTAAGTTATAAACTTCGATACTCCATTTTTTTCTTTTAATCGTTATATAATTGACGAAAACCGAAACAAAAACTCGACACTGTTATACCTGAGATATGTGTAGAGATTGAGTAATTGTCTTTTAAGTGGTGTTTGGAGTTTTATTTCACAAATTATAACGGGACGTCGAAAAGAGGGGGAAACTTGATTTTGTAGTCTTTACCAAAAATACCCTTGAAAGTTTCAGTCCAGTTACAGTCTTCCTTTCTCATTTTTTCTCATAAACAAAAGAAAATTTCGTCGGGTTAAAGATATACAGATCAATCTTTAAAAAAGAAAAAACGAAAAGGGTCACTATTAATTTTGTCTACCTTTACATAATCGGTATGTTTTCACATTGTATTTTGATTAGTATTAGGGTGGTATCTATTTGGTTTCATGACTCTTACTAGTGAAGAAAGGTCATCAAAAACTAGATATGTACCTATGATTAAAAGGATTGTGTTCTGATCTCAGGATTTTCACAATATTAACACCCTAAAAAAAAAAAGGTAAAAGAATATGCCTCTAAAAGGAGGTAATAATTCATACGAATGTTTGATATTCCGACATACTAAAGTGTCTCGAATTGATACATCCATAGTGTTATATCAGTTTTAAGATCCTGTAAATCCCGATATCATTTATTAAGACAGTAGAGATTCGGAAGAGACCGATAATGCTCCTGAAATATTGTGTTGTCATTGAATACTGTTCTCCACATATCCATAGACGACAATTAAAGTTTGTTTATAACGTGAATTGAACGACTGTATCTTATCGAGCAGTTTTGTGTATGTAGTTCAATGAGATAAGGGTCATAAAGTTTTCCTTGGTCCAAATGAAGTCTTCCTTTGATCGGTGCATAACTAAAACCCACCCCACCCCTTGTTGTGTTTTAGTCCCAATAAAGGGGGTTAATGGAGAAAAACGACGGCAAGGTCAAGAGAGTACGCCTACAGAGAACGAAGACGGGCCCGTCGGGCAAAACGACGGTCAGAACGGAGACGGACTTTTCATTATCTTTCTAAGTCGAAATAAATTTTTGGTCACGAAGGTCGTGGTGTGGAGATCTGGTCGAACCTCCTATCTCTCGGTTTTTCTACCCCTGTACCCCAACAGGTGGTCGTCGGACTACTGGAGAAGTCGTATGTGGGGGAGGTATTGAGTGAAGAAAAAGATCAGGGTCTCAGAGGACTTTAGACCCGGAAATACGTGTTGAACTACTGTATAAGCTTTGTCAAATGTGACAAGTAACATCGAAAGAGGTTTGAACGAAAAAGGTCTTAAAGAAAGGGGTAGTCAAATTAGTATGTTTAATCTTTACAGTCCCGACCGACCGGGGATAAAGTGACACCCATAGCGGTTATAAGTGAGAGGTTCACGACAGTTAAGAACTGGGTTGAGAACCCAACTCAAAGGGAGGTTGAGTAGAGCGAAAGAAATACGAGTGATAAGGACGAATAAAGTCCTTGAGAAGGAGAGAGAGAGAGAGACTCTATGTGAAGTGTACGGTAGTCTAAGTGGTGAATTTTTGTATGTTAAGTAACCCAAAAATTCATATAAGTACTTCAACGTGTTAATAGTAATGGTAGATTACTATGAAAGTAGTGGGGTTATGGGTAATGGGTTGAGGTCGGGGACCGTTGGTAGTCAGATGAAAGACAGAGATACTTAGACGGAGAAGACCTGTGTCGTATATTTACTTTAGTATATTATTCTTGAGAAATAGAGAACCTGTGACGTTGACGGAGGTTTAGGTAGATGGACTGAGGTCGGAGCTGAGGTGTTAAGTAACAGATACACCAATGTACTGACGGTCAGACGGGATGTTTTGTGTAAAGACTAGTTTAGTTAGTAAAACGAGACATTTTATGAGGTCCTCGAGGGGGAGTGAGTGACAATTTCGTTTTTAAGGTATCTGGTCGTGTTTCTCTTCTGTCCTCTACTTGTCGTTTTTCTCTCTACTTCAAAGAGGGTCAGTCAAGAGACGGAAAAAAGGGGGTCAACCGGGGTCGAAGTGGTCAACGTAGGTGGGGGGAGGTAAGGACCTGGGGTAGAGGACCCGACCCTCCAAGTCGGAGAGAAGTGTCTGACAAACGACCGTCCTCCATAAGAGGCAAGAGAGAGTAAGTCGTTGGTGTGATGAAAGATAATTCTCAAGGAGGTCGGGGAGACAGTGATGCGTGTGCAGGGATGACACTGAATAATGTGACACAATTTGCATAATATACCATAATTTCGAAGACAGCGGGGCGTTGAAAGTACGGAGCCACAGACGATTTGTTTATTCCGTAAAGGTCCGGTACCCGGTCACATAGTTCCTTTACTCCGTTGTTTTGTCGGACTACATGGTGTACTTTGATCTTTTAGAGACCAAAAAGACCCTCACCAAAGGACCCAAGAACCGGCGTAACATTGAGACTAAGTCTAGGGAGGAGACTATTCCTGTCTTCGACGACGAAGAGAACAAGACTATTATAAACACGGGTTCAGAGTGTCATCCTTCCGAAGGGTCGATCGTGTTGTTATTTCTGAGATGGACGGTTACGTCCTCTGTGTTCTCTGCACCCAAGGTAGGAACCCAGTCCTTCTAGGGGACCTCAGTCCCGTTCTTATGAGATCATAAGAACGGACCCTTTAGGATACCCGTCTCCTCGGGCCACCCGATGCATGTACCCCAGTGTTTGTCAACCTGTGTTGACTCGTTAATTCGGACGTCCGTGTGAGTGTGATTCTTCTCTGAGTCGGTTCCAAATCTTCCTAGATGACACACATTCGTGATATGACTCACGTTTTTTATGTCTCGTCCTGTACGGTAAAGACGGATTTCTGAAGTGTCAGATCGACTCTGTTTGTGTGACGAATTTTCTTCCTGTGGACGTCCTTCCCCGTTACCCAAAACGGTCCGTTCCAGTGTCTTCCGGAGATTCTTCGTGTCTGTCACATTCTCAATGATGAATGAGTTGATAGAGCTAAAACCGTAAAAGGATCAGTCAAAATGTACACAAAATCATCGTTTTTGGGACGTTTCACTTAACGTTAGATGGTAGGAATTCGAGAGTGTGGCAGTAGTGGTCTCGTTAATCAAAAGAGTGTACTTAAAAGGTTACCGGAGATAGAAATTTTGTGGATATGAGCCTGAAGGGACCACCAGGTCACCTATCCTTGAGTGGACCGTTACGTCCCCTGTGTCGAGTCAGGGACCAGTCCCTTCTAAGGTATACGATACCCCTTTGATTTGAGGACGTGGTGTTGATGGCTTCTGACGGGCGGGTCTCGACTACGAGGTGTTGTTCTCTTCGGAGACGTCACTCTTCGGGAGTAGGGCAGTACTTCTCCCCGTGGTCGAGTGACGTCGATCTCTTTCGAGTGAGTGTCGTTGCTTCACTGGGTCACGTCGGTTTATTTATTCATCAATTAAATTTTTATATGGATGTGAGAGGTGGAAGAAAGGGGGAGATACTTACTAGTGGTGGAAGAGTGGTCTTTCACATAAAATGTTTTTTTCTGAAATTCCGATTTAATACGAAGTCGTGTATTATTTATGTAGATATGAACGTCGGAGGGAATCTTTAAATAGTTCTTACGACTAAATTAGGAAGACTATAGACACCGGTTAAGACATGTTAGATAAGATTTTACCCTCAAGAGATTGGTTTACCTTAATATTTATTAACTTTAAATAAAAGATTATTTAAGTGAACGTGTTGTTTTCCCTTCCCTGGATTGACGACATGTTGTCTTTCTGGTACCCGAAGTCTCGGTGTTTGTATGGGAAGAGAAACGATGAATCCGTTGAGATTCGTTTTGAACCTACAATGGAGGGAACCTCTATCATAATTTATGTCGTTCGAAATTCTTCTATTTCTCCAAAGTTTTGATGAAATAGACAAAGAAAGAATAAGTAACGAAGGTCCAAGGACTATCGTCCTTATCGTTCCCCGGTCGCCAGTGAGGTTAGACCATTCTGTTCTCCACGTGAGATAAGAATGTGACTATGTAAAAATGAAAAAAAAATTTAATACTTTCGTACTATTATGTAAATATCCTCTGAACCTTTTGTGTTTAATGTTTATCATAATGTTCGTAAAATTTATCTATTTAATTCTAAAAATTAACCTCAAAGTTTTATTTTAAGAGTTTTTAATTATTTTATGTATCTTTTCATCTTTCTATATTATCTGGACTTTTCGTGGCACTTGGTTAGGTTATATTAATCCTAAATATGTTAAAAGTGTGTTGTCGTCCTATGTTTAAGATAAGTTTAAGGGTATCTAATATTTGGTCCTCTGTGACCTTGTATAGGTCCCTGTATTTTGTTCCACGTTTTTAAAGGACCAGATTTCCATGACATTAGTATGTCTCAGACAAGAGAATTGTGACACCTTAATACGATCTTTAGTTATAGTTTTTGTAGACTTTAATTGGGGGTATAAAAGTTCACGTTATACTGTAAATGGTTCTCTCTAGAGACGGAGTCGGTGACTTTCAGAGTTATTTCAATGTTCTGACCTTTTTGTCTCACACTGACGTTTCTTTCGTAAATTTCCTCTTTAATCATAGCTTTACTCTCGAATTACAGTTTCTATGAATTTTTTTGGGTACATATGCCTTTAATTTACAGGTGAATTTACTACTCACACATATTCTTTAGTATTGTTTATTTCAATCTTTTATACACATTGTCTTATTTTTACTTTTCTCTTAAATAGTCTTAAACGACGTACGTCGATTACGACGAGTTACGTTGATTTATATTGGACTTTAAAATTTATTCCATACTTTTGTTTATTATCTAGGATCGTTTTTAAAAACATTCTAAACTTATTTTGGACATGAAATCAATTATTATGACACTTCACTTCGCTTTCAATGAGTCAGCACAGGCTGAGAAACGCTAGGGTACCTGACATGCCAGGTACCTTAAGAGGTCCGGTCTTATTACCTCACCCAGTGGAGAGGGAAGAGGTCCCCTAGAAGGGTCGGGTCCGTCCAGAGGTCGTAACGTCCGTCTAAGAAGTGGTCGACTCGGTATTCCCTTCGGGTTTATTATGACACTTTCTCTTTCACTTTCACTTCAGCGAGTCAGCATAGGCTGAGAAACACTGGGGTACCTGACATCGGACGGTCCGAGGAGTCAGGTACCTTAAAAGGTCCACTCTCATGACCTCACCCAACGGTAAAGGAAGAGGTCCCCTAGAAGGGTTGGGTCCCTAGCTTGGGTCCGGTCCCTAGTTTGGGTCCAGAGGGCGTGACGTCCGTCTGTGAAATGGCATCGGTAGTCCCTTCGATTTTATTGTGACATAGTATTCAATTAAAGTACAAACAAACAAATGTTGTCATAAAGAAATATAAGAGTCTTGACCTAATCTTCAAAGTTCAGAGTAAGTTTTTTAAAAAATTTTAAGTGATTTATTGTTCGAAAGATCTGTAAATCGGTATTATGATCTATTTGACTATATACAACTTTGTCAGTTTAATATCCATGTGTTTGGTGTGAAGTTTCATCGTATGGTCGTGGAAGGGGAGTCCTATGTTAACACCGTTTCTTGATGGTGTCGAATCAAAATTGGGTGAGAGTGTCCATGTTTTATTTTTTCTATTTTGTTATTTCCTGGTGTTCCTAACTTAATTCAAGTTTTGTTTCCAACCAATTATTTTTACTTTGTATCTTAGTGGTGAACTGGGTTATTAAGGTGGAGACCCATGTATGTGTTTTCTTGACTTTCATTTCTGAGTTTCTCTACAAGTGTGTGGTTTACAAGTATCGTTATAATGAGTATTCTCGGTTTTCCATATTTGTTGGGTTTACAGGTAGCCGTCTACTTACTTATTCCTTTTACATGTGTGTAAAAGGTATGTTACCTTATAATGTTTAGGAAATTTGTCCTCCTTCGAGACTGATATACGTTGTTGAAACTACTTAAAACTTCTGTGACAACTCACTTTGTTCGGTCTGTGTTTTCTTGTTTATAATTTACGAAGACGAATAGAGTTCAAAGATTTTATCAGTTTATGGTGTCCCTATCTTTCATCTTGTCACCACAGGTCACGCCCTTCCTCTCCTACCCTCAACGATAAAATTGCCCATGTCTCAAAGTGATTCCTACGACTTTTTTAAGACTCCTACCCGTCTTCAGCACTGACGTATCGTCAAATTTACATGAATTGCAGTGACTTGACATGTGGACGTCTACTAGTTTTACTGACTGAAGTACAATACAAATAAAATGCTGTTTTTTACCAATCAATTAAATTTTCAATCGTATTCTGTATTCACTTTAGTCTTCATAAGTCCTCGGATTTAGTACCAGAAAATCCGACTATACTGGGTTTGAAAATACATTCCACTTATCCTTTGAAGTCCTTGACCTTTAAGTCCAAGTCTTTAATGGACGTTTAGATCGTTCGTGACCTGGTCCAAAGATTTGTACTTATAAGACTCTTTCTGTCAGTTCTTTATTGTTGGTTCGAGACCGTTGCATAGTCCTGGGTTAAGTTTTACATGATTAAGACATTTCCCCCCTAGGAGTGGAAACGAGAATTATAAATATTTTGACTTGTCACGAAACTCTTACTAGAAGTATCTTAGTTTTGAGTTTGAAAGTTCTACTGTCTTTTCTACTCTGGAGTGTGATTATAATGATGGTAGTAAAATCTACTAATAAAAGGAAATTAAGTGTTTCATGGGTGAACTCCATGTCTTTCTACTTCATTAAACGGACTATAGGGGACCGGTCGTTCATGACCTTGACTCTAGGTCTAGGATTCTTAGACTAAGGTCAAGTGTGAGAATTGATACAACGATGTTGAATATAGAAATATAGGGTTCATATTCTTGTATAGGAATCCGTTTATTATTTTCAAATGAAACCTACTTAATAGGATACTAAAAGTTAAATCATATCTGAGAGAGAAAAGACACTTTTCCATGATAAGACCAAGAGAAAAAAGAAACTGGTCCTGAAATGTGGTTTACATCAGCTAGAAGAAAACAATGTGTGTCGGAAAGAAGAGCAAAAAAATGAGGGGTAAAAGTTGATAGCTGGTTGTTCTTACTGAGTTTAGAATGTAGAGCCCGAGACTGGTTTTAGTTCTGAATATAAAGATTGACAGACCACCTAGAGAACAGTACGTGATTGTCACCTATTTTCGTTGGAGTAGGGGTACTTATGAGATACGAAGGGACAAAAAGTCAGAGGTTTTCACTTTGGGAACAACTTTTGAGTCGGAGTCTCTAAAGATGAAGAATTAGTTTGAAAGAAATGTGATAGGGAACTTAGGTTGGAAATTAAAAGGAAGGTTCGTCCAGGAATGGTGAAAGTAGATACTATGATTAACATTGAAGTGAAAGAGGTAAGGGTGAGAGGAGGATAGGGACGATAAGGTATAATGTGTGACAATTTAAGTGGTTCTTGACTGAGTAACCTTTTCTGGGACTACGACCCTTTCTAACTTCCGTCCTCCTCTTCCCCTGCTGTCTCCTACTCTACCAACCTACCGTAGTGACTGAGTTACCTGTACTCAAACTCTTTCGAAGCCCTCCACCTCTACCTGTCCCTTCGGACCCCACGACGTCACGTACCCCAGCGTTTCTTAGCCTGTGCTGACTCACTGACTTGATTTCAGTGGTTGTGGGTCTTCATAGGAATGTGACAATGTTAAAATTTAAACCTAAGACAATGACGGATCAGTTTATTTGTATCCATTTACCCGATTTTATTTGAGTCACACCGAGGGTGACCGTAGGGTTTAGTCTTTGAGTTGGTTCCGGTTAGGACAAGATTCATAGACAGGACACCCAGATGTTCAGTTCGTCCTAGATAGGGTGGGTTACCTGTCACGGGACAAAGGAACCTTATATTTGGGGTACAGTTTAAAGTGACATTTGATAAGATCCCCCTTGTTGCAATATAAGTAAATTTTTTTGTCAAACTTAGGTAGTAGGATTCTCAGTTTCCGTTCTCAAATGATATGTCGATATATTGTTCCATTTATATACATGTCTGTACATTTCAATATATTGTTATATGTGTATTTTGTATCTACCTACACAGATATATGCTTCTGTGTGTGTGGGAGGGATGATACTACACTTGAGGTGGGAGGGGTCCCTGGAACGGAGTTGATAGACTAGAAAGAGGACGGACGTGAGAGAGGGAGATAACCAAACAGGAAGAGTAGGATTCATTCAATTTTCAGAGAGGATAGAAATTATTTGTTTGTTTGATTACCCCTCAAGGGACCGCCGGATCTTCATTCCTAAGGCCCGAAAGTGACGGTACCGGGGCCAAGTCAGGGACCAACCCCTTGACTCTCGGGTATTCGACCACACCGGTTGTCTGTTTGGCAGGGTAGGACCCAGCTGAGACAGAGTAGAAGAGAGCCTCTACCTCTCCCGATTGATAAGAGAGTGGAGGGAGGAGTGAGAGAAGTTTACTGACGAAGGACCGAAGACGGGTTTAGTAAAGTCCTTCGAGGAGTACGGTTTCAGTGAGTACTGGAGACTGATGGTTTGGGTCACCTTAAAAAGAGAAGGACAGAACGAACAGGAAAGACCTAAAGGGTATAGTGACGGTGAGGCGAGGAAGACTTTGTGAGGAGAGGCCCGAAAGACGTTACGGTGAGAGGGGACGAAAAGGAGAACTGAGGGACTAGACGGAAGAAGTCTCAGGCTGTACCCGATGAAGGACTTTGAAATTACATTCGTTTCGAAGGTCTGAAGTAGAGTGAGAGAAGTGGGATACCGGTGGGAGTCAAGAGAGGGGCCCACTATCACTCAGACGTTTGGAGACGCAGGTTGTGTCTGAGAAGAAAGAGTCAGGACTGCGTTGACCGACAGGGTGACCTTGGAGTCTACGTTTCGTAGTGTTTGCCTTGAATAGAAAGGGAATTTCAGGGAGAAGGAGAAATATAGGGGTAGTCACGAGGGTAATGGGGGTTTTGGCTTTGTTTCCTAGCGGTATTCCGAGGAGAGACAAAAATCGGAGGTAGGTGTGGGTCAGTGATATAGCGTCGATAGATAAGGTAGTTCTAAGAGAGAGATGGTAAAGAAGTTAGGTTTAAAGGGGGAGGAAAGGGTGACAGTGACGGACTTAAGTCCGAGAGTAGTGGAGAGGGCTACCGTTGTTTCGGAGGACTGAGTAAAAGAGGGATGGTCAGTGAGATGTACCACCGATTGAGACCTTCTCCAAAATGGGAAGTCACCGAGGGGAGTCGACGGGGTTATTTTACATTTGAGACGTCGTATGTTTAGGGTAGGACTAGTCCGGGAGACCGGAGAGGTTGTAATCGAGGGTGAGGGAGATTGGAGAGAAGTCGGTTTGGTTCGACAATAAGACCGTTAAGGGATGTATAAGATCAACAAAGTGTGGGGGTACGGACTCTTGTGAATCTTTCACTGTGTTTTTGGGTATTTTATTATGACAAAGATTACTATGCACAATCTTGAAAGTCTTCTCCTCGTCCTTCCGATGGAGTTCTAAGATGATCTCACCGAGGGACGACCCCATTCCCTTCGCCTTGATCCTGCTCCCTACTTTCTTTTTCCCGGGATTTGAACCAAATACTACAGAAGAGGGAAGGAAGAATAGAAAAATCCTTTTCCAGACTTTATTGACAGGGTTTTCCTATCGTAGTAAATGACATCTGAGTACCTATGAATGTGACAAGGATTTTGGAAAGACGTAAGTTGGAAAAAGTTCTTCTTGTCTTGTACTTGTGTGTGAGTTTACGGAAATTTTCTTGTCTTTGGAGATCGAAAACTTTGAAGACAGGGTGATAGTATACCCTGTCAAAATTTCCCTCCGTTTAAGTTTAAAGTACCAGTCTGTATTTACGTGACTTATCTCCGTTTGCACGTTGACGGTCGGACGTACATGTAGGCATTGTGTTTTAGGTGCGTTGGCCGTACTCTTTCTTTTTATTCCACACACACACACAAACAGGGAGTCGATACAGGTTGAGAAACGCTGGGGTGCCTCGGGCGGTTCGAGGAGATACGTGCCCTAAAGGGTCCGTTCTTATGACCTCACCCAATGTCAAAGGAAGAGGTCCCTTAGAAGGACTAGGTCCGTAGTTTGGACCCAGAGGACGTAACGTCCATCTAAGAAATGGTAGACTCAATAAATCCGGAAATGTCTGATGCGAAATTAAAGTTCTTTAGACTTTATGTTTTAATTTGTTTCACTTTGACAGTTCCTTTTACTGATTAAGTCCATTGATCCAGAGTTCTCGAATGACACAAATTAAAACAAATAAGAAGGTACTGTGAGTACGGTTTTCTTGTGACTTTCTGTTCGACTCTGTATTATAAATAACACAACGATACCAAAGGTTTAATTGTTTATTTTTAGTAATGAGTTGAAGGATCGTTGAAGGGAAATCATCTTTTAGAACCCATGGTAAAAAGAATTAAACTAGAATGTTATAGTTGAAAATAAAAAAATTTCGAAAACCATCAACTTTTGGTTGATATATTTGAAAGGACCCGTATTTGTTGTTATAATCTATTTTAGATCCCTTAAAATTAGGTAAAAGAAGACTACAGATTGTTGACATAGAAGAAAAATAAGTCTTTAGAAGACTGTCGTTTTATAAGAAAGTCTTACTCTCTTCTCTAAATTCTAACGTCTGAAATGACGACTCCAAACTTATGTTAGATTATATATCTATCATGTCCTTTCGACTTTGAAACCGAGTCGTTACTGTACAGAACGGTTTCCTTTTACACTAAGTGTCAGGGTCGTCTTTATGAGACACATACAGAACCCCCAACCCCCACCCCCAACGATCATTACCGAAATATAACTCCTATTACTATGACACGATAGACTTAAAAAAGAGGTTTACGGATATTCAGTGTCCTTACCACTTCTATTACTGTTACTTAAAATATGGTTTGTATAAAATCAGTATGACTGTGTTTTGAAGTCCGGGTCATTAGGAGGGAATTAAGACCAATCTCTCTATTGAGGTCCTTGTGACTCTGTGGTTCTCCTTGCGACCGGTAGTGTCTCGGTCCCGAGACCTGACGTCCCCCTCCCCACGGGGTTAGTGTGACCGGGGGAGGGAAACGGAATTAAAGTCACCCATTTACCCTTTTTTTTACTTCTATCCACGTAAGTACACGATTACAGTGACCTTTCTAAGGATTTACTGATTGTCACTGTTGAGAAAGTTTCGTAAACAGATTATTTTTGTAATTCATGTCCTGAAGGGACCACCAGTTTCTAAGGCGGACGGTTACAGCTCCTTTACTCAAGGTAGGGACCAGACCCTTCTGGGGTGTCCGGCGCCTCGTTGATTCGGACACACGCGGGGTCGGCGGCTTCGGGCACCTGGATCTCCGGTACGAGACGTTACTCTCGTCGGTGGTGTCACTCTTCGGGCACGCGGGGTGGCTCTCGTCGAGGACGAACGGTGGTGGTCTCTTTCGGGCCCGTCGTTGGTTCTGGGTCGTGTCGTTTTTCATTTCGTTTTGTAGTCACTGATGTTTCGTCGTCTTCACAAATTCTTTTGGGAATCGACCCGTCTTTACCCTTCTTTTCGTAAGTAAAAAGTATTAAGACTTTTCAATTGAGTATAAAGTATTAGAGAATATTTCAAACACATGGTGGTGACTCGCATAATTTCTTCTCATTAAGACGGAAGACACCTCAATTGAAAAGTCTGTTCAGGTTAACCCTGTCTTGTCAGACTTGGTTTGTGTTTTCCTACTAGTTTCTTTCACAGTCGTAATCCTTCTGAACTCGATACTGGACCTCAAGAAATCCCGAGTCGGGCTCCTCCCGGACAGGAGTTGAGATGTGAAAGAGAGATCTGTCAGAGTAGGTGTTGAGTACTAAAGTTAGTGAAAGATGTACGCGTGTTCAGAGTCTACACATACATCTCGGGTCTAGGAGGAAACTCGAGGACTGGGTTTGGGGGTTTGACGAAGAAGTTTTAGAGGTGTCTGTGTAATTTATGGTGTGTCGGATTGTATTTAAATGCCAGAAGGGAGACGTTTGCAGGAGGTGTGTGATTGCAACGGATGGTAGGCTGGCCTACGTGTTGGGGTTCGGGGGGCGGGACGATGGGTTAGAGACGGTGAGTGATTCGTAGAAGAGACAGAGGTAAGGTTGGTAGAGGGGAGTAGGGGTGTCAGCAGTGAAATCCGGGCCGGTGGCGACCGAGAGTACTGAGTAGAGGGACGTTGGTGATGCCAGAGAAAGACCATAATAATTATTATCGTAGAGGTTGGGTGTCGTTTCAGTAGAAAACTTCCGTGCTTAGCCTAGTGCAGTATGGGGATGTGTTCTAGGAAGTAAAAAGGCGAAAGGAGAAATCTTACGTCTGGTTTTAGTATAATCCAAGAGTTGGATTCGGAATGATTGTAAACTTGGTCTCTTAAGAAAGACCCCCCCTCCCCCCTCGACACGACAGGTGACACCGTAAAAATCGTTATAGGGACTGGAGACGGGTGTTTACGGTCATCACTGTCCGTTTTGATAGGAGTATCCAACGGGTGACAAAAGACACCCTGTTTCAGTGAGCGACGACTCTCGGTGGTCGGACGTACCAGACCGAGGACGGACGGAGAGGTCGACGAGAGGAGGAACGACAGGTACAGTCTCAATTGTCGCTATAGGACCTCCGCGTCGTCAGTCTCACATCCTCGGGTGTACGTGAACAGTCGGACTGCGGAAAGATACGCTGGAACTCGTTCAATGGAGTGAAGAGGTACGGAACCCAATTCGTACCTATTTTACCTTTGTCGTCTGGTGGGGTGTCTCAATAGTTCTCCTAATTCAGACAAATTTCCCGAGTCTTGTCACGGACCATGTATTAATCTCGAGTCTTTTCAGTCGACCACGATAAGGAACTTAAGAGGTATAGAAAGCCGGAGTCTTCGAACAGGGTACAAGAAGGGAGACTAACATTTCGAGAAGGACCTTAGACTCTCGAGGAGGATTTAGTAAGGTGAGGAGGAAGTTTTGAGTTGACTTTCCCGCGAAGGAGTCCCTTCGGAAGGGTTTCGGTAGTTTGTACAGTTCAGGGGGTGGTGTGTGCGAAGTCATTTTAATAAATGACAAGTGAGTTTCGTGAATCGTACCGACATTTATTTATATAAGAATACAAACGAGTTAAAATTCTTACGGTAACCAACATTGTATGTAACTGTTGGTGTCGAAAGTTCTGTCTTTAATGTTATAATTCACATCTGTAATTAAAATCCCAGTTAAAAAAGGAGATCGTAGATTCGAGATATTCCTTTTACTGGTGTAATCTGGACAGGTAGGGTACAGGAATTGATTGTGTCGTGGATGTTCTCATCTACGGGTTATTTGTAAATGATTTACTTACTGTGAGTTTTAAGTACAAAGATTTTTTTGAGTGAAATAAGAATTTACTTTTTACCATAATTATGGGTATTAGTAATAACTAATACCTTTAAGAAACGTAAAATTTTTGACGATAGGAACTGTTTTCAAAAAATAGGAATTAAGTTGTGACGAATTTTTACCTGCCTACTGATCTTGTTTTGTCGTTTTATTGATACTCCTTTATTCGAGATAGTTCGATAGCACCGACAATAAGGTATCTTGTCATTACGACCTGTCATAAAAAATTTGATTCGTGTCAAGAAGGGAAACATAGGAAGAAGAGTCCGACGATTAGGTATTAGTTTGAAGACCAAGAGTAATGATTTACCGACCTTAGATGGTAAAATCCGTCGTTTTATTATTTTAGGTTGGTTGACAGGTAGTTGTCTATTCACCTATTTCTGTTACGTTATGTATGTATGTTACCTGATAGTAAATAGGTGTTTTCTTCCTTAATTTAAGAAATTTTACCTTCTTTTTCTCCTTACTTCAAGACTGTGAACGATGTTGTACCTACTTAGAACTTCTGTAATACGGTTCCTTGGTCTTTATTCTCCTGTTTATAACATATTAAGGTTAATATACTTTATAGATCTTAATCTATTTAAGTATCCCTGTATTTCATTTAGTCTCCAATGGTCGTCGACTTTCTCCCCCGTTTCCTCAATAACGAATTACCAATGTCTTGAAGACAGACCCCACTACTTTTCTAAAAACTTTATCTGTCACCCTACCAATGTGTATAAGACTGGTGTCGAATTTTTAATCAGTACATTTTTGGTAACTTAACCATACGAAGTTTACTCACTTAATGTACAATACACTTAATATAGAGTTATTTCGATCACAATTTTTTTTTTTCTTTAGGTTTGTAAGATCGTCACTTTTTGCCATTTGTCGGTATCTCAAAGGAAAACAGGAATCATAATGTTTATCAAAACGTGTGTCTTATACAAATGTGCGTTTGAGACGAGTTGTACTGTCAGAGATGTACAAAGTAAACGATCTGAGATTGAGGATATTTTCTAGTCAAAGATACGAACAGTAACTCAGACTGAAATTAAATAAAAGAGAACCGACACAGCCCAGAGGAAACACCGTACTCCCTAGAGACTAGAGACAACACGAACATCCTGGAAAGAATTCAACGTCGTGTACACTTACGAATCAACACCGCATACCCTAGATCGAGGGACTGGTCCCTACCTTGGGTCCGGGGGACGGGACCCTCACGTCTCAGAATCGGTGACCTGGCGGTCCCTTCAGTGACAGGTACTAAGAGGTCTGACTTCTCTTGACACATTCTATTCATACTTAAAACTCCCCCAGGACTTAGAGTTTTCTTTAGTGTCTTAAAATCTTGGTCTTTCTGAAAGTCTAGTAGTCCAAGTTTTTATTCGTTGCAAGACTACTGACTGTGAACTTCCCTTCACGTCTGTTGTACAAAAGAAGTAGTAAAGTCGAGATGTTGTTCCTTTCCTCATTATAAGGTCCGAAGTCACTACGGCATTAGTCTGACGGACGTCTGGGAAGTTCTGGGAAGATGAAGAGTCTTTGTGAGTGACATTGTGAGTGCTGACTGACACCATTCCGCCGTATTGACCGAAAGTAGGAAGGGACAGGAGGGAAAGTCTCCGATCGACGGATTCCCAGGGGTTAAACTATGTGAGACACGAAAATCCATTAAAAGTGACTGTCCGTTGAGAGGTTGACGTAAAAGGAGTTTGGACACCCTGTTAGTTTCAGTGTGTTCGTTCTTTCCATTATTCGTAGGTCTACCCGGAAGACTGTGGGGTCTCTTGGACAACCCTGGAGGGGGTTGTGGACGAGAGTGCTCGCGGCACTGTCTGCACGGGAGGGCTCTCTCGTCGTTGTGTGGATGGTGTCGTGTCGTCCTGAAGATCTAGGTAGGTGTGAGCAGGAAGTGTCTCTTCAGAGGTTTGTAAAGTTGTAAAAGTTTTTAGGTATGTCCAAAATGTTCTATTTTTCTCAGGACCTCTATCTACCACTACTGCCAACGTGTGCACTGATATGAATTTGGGTGTCTTGACGTGTGAATTTTTACCAATGTCACCAGTTAAAATACTCATAAAATATTGTTAAAAAATTTGCGTGAGTCAAGGTGTACAACCGTGTGTTTAATAAGTCACACGTCTTGTATTAGTACGGGGAAAGAGGAAAAGAGGGGGAAGGAAGATCAACAGACTAAACCACGGTTGACTCTTCGTGCCTTTGAACTTTCTTTCATTCGTCCACCTTTTTCTTCGATAAAAACAAATAAATACCGTACGGAATAGATGGAGTTTTTTGTTAAACTTCACTCCTTTCTGTTTAATTTGAGAATACTAATTTGAAAGTTTTTTTCTAATTCGATAAACAGTAAAAGTCAACAATGCTCCCAACAATCAAAAATAAGGATTGGGTTCCGTGCGCGCACGCGCGCACGCGCGCACGCACGCACGCACGTACACACACACACACACACACACACACACACACACACTTTCCTACTAGGATAGTCTCTTTTATTTCTAACCCCTGATAGATACTTACGGTTGACAGGTTACATGCTTACCTGTTACCTTGACCGATGCTTTTGAACTTTCGCTTTTTTCTTAGTATTTCCTATATACTTTCTTAATAATTGTGACGATTTGGATAAAGGAGATTTCAAAGTGTTGTTGACGTAGTGTGCCATCCGTAAGTAAGAACGTTTATTTCAGAACTTAGAATTTTCATTTTTGATCAGGAAAATTTAAAGTTCCAAATTCGACTGGTCTAGTAATCTCAACCCTATAAGCACAAGTCTCAAGCCTTCTGTCTTTACTTTTGATCCTTATGACCGGAGAATTTGAAAAATATTTTTATTAATAACATTGAAATTTATATTATTGACCTAATTTGAATCAATAAAGTATCGTTTCATTATTCCATGTTCCTCCTTTGTTGGACATTCATCATTTTTTGACTAGTAGGTTCTGCCCAAGAAGACACATGAAACGAAGTACCAAGGGTACTGACCGGGTATACACTTCCTCATACAGACACATAGACATATACACACTCGTGTACGGACACATAGACACACACACACATGAATTTATGTTTGAATATTCGAGTGGGAGTATCTAAGTCTAAATCGTTCATACCCCATTCCGGACCATTAGACATATGACTTTTTCGTTGGACTCTCCAAGACTACTAGTTGGTACAAAATCTCAAGTCAAGTCAAGTCGAGTCAGCGAGTCAGCACAGACTGAGAAACGCTGGGGTACTTAGCGTCGTGCGGTCCGGAGGGACAGGTAGTGGTTGAGGGCCTCAAGTGAGTCTGAGTACAGGTAATTCAGTCACTACGGTAGGTCGGTAGAGTAGGAGACAGCAGAGGAAGAGGAGGACGGGGGTTAGGGAGGGTCGTAGTTTCAGAAAAGGTTACTCAGTTGAGAAACGTACTCCACCGGTTTCCTGACCTCAAAGTCGAAATCGTAGTAAGGAAGGTTTCTTTAGGGTCCCAACTAGAGGAAGTCTTACCTGACCGACCTCTTATAAAATGAAGAGTGAAGGATAAAGTCGAATAATTCTTCGTTGTTTTATCGGATGACGTTCAGATCGTGGTACCACTTCAAGTATACGTGAGAAATGTGTACTGTTGTCAAGACATTATGTCCTTTCCTTTCACTTCAGCGGGTCGGTACAGGCTGAGAACCGTTGGGGCACCGGACATCGGGTGGTCCGAGGAGGCAGGTACCCTAAGAGGTCCGTTCTTATGACCTCACCCAACGGTAAAGAAAGAGGTCCCTTAGAAGGGTTGGGTCCCTAGTTTGGGTCCAGAGGGAGTAACGTCCGTCTACGAAATTGGAGACTCGGTGGACCCTTCGGGGATAATAAGGGTAAAATGTCAACTCCTTTGACTTCAGGTGTCATCAATGAATTGTTCTAATGAATTGGTCGTTACTCATGTCGGTCTTAAGTTTCGGTACGAGCATTGAGAGGTTTCGGGTCGAGAAGACCTTCATCATACTAAACCTTCTTACTTGTTGTCGAAATTTTCGGCTCAAACTCAGGGTCAAAACTATGTAAAGTCTGTAATTAACAAGTCAAAGTAGACAAAGGAGTAAACATTGATTCCGATTATTGTTGTAGATGGGACCCGAAACCGGTGGAGTACGCTTCTCAACTGAGTGACCTTTTCTGAGACTACGACCCTCGCTGACCCCCGTCCTCCTCTTCCCCCACTGTCTCCTACTCTACCGACCTACCGTAGTGGTTGAGTTACCTGGACTCAAACTCACTTGAGGCCCTCAACCACTACCTGTCCCTCCGGACCGCACGACGCTGAGTACCCCAGCGTTTCTCAGTCTGTGCTGACTCGCTGACCTGACTTGACTCACTAGGACCCGAATGGACCACCGAGTCGCCATTTCTTAGATGGGCGGTTACCTCCTCTGTTCTCAAGTTAGGGACTAATCCCTTCTGCGGTGTATGACACCTCGTTGATTCGGGTGCACGGTGTTGAAGATTCGGACACGAGATCTCGGACGTTCGGCGTTGATGACTCGGGTACACGACGTTGATGAATGCAGACGTACCGGATCTCGGACACGAGACGCTGTTCTCGGTGGTGGTGCTCTTCGGGTACGCGGAGTTGATCTCTCGTCGGGGACGAGTGACGTTGATCTCTTTTTCGGGAGCGTCGTTGTCTCTGGGTCGTGTCAGTTTGATTTAATTTTTTGAAAAAAAATTACTTCTAACAGACAGGTGAACTTTACCGTCGGAAATTTTTTTTAAGATAGGATTGAATATCCCAATAAAACTCTTAGTTCTACACTAGACTAAATTTTAGTACTTTTCCATGTCTTTTTGTTTGATAATTACCTCTTCTACCTCTTGTGATTTTTGTCGTACCGTGTCTGAAGTAAACTTAAACAATAAACTTAGGTTCAAGACGATAAAGGATCGACACACTGGAATCCCTTCAATGAACAGAAAAGACACGTTAGTAAAGAAGTAGACATTTTACTTCTAACATTATCTTGGTTAAAGTCTTAAGACACCTCTAATTTACTTAAGTCAAGTTAAGTCAACCAGTCAACACAGGCTGAGAAACGCTGAGGTACCTGACGTCGTGCGGTCCGTAGGGACAGGTAACGGTTGAGGACCTCGAATGAGTTTGAGTACAGGTAACTCAACCTCTACGGTAGGTTGGTAGAGTAGCACATCAGGGGAAGAGGAGGGTGGAAGTTAGAACGGGTCGTAGTCCCCGAAAAGTTTACTCAGTCAAGAAACGTAGTCCACCGGTTTTATAATCTCAAAGTCGAAGTCGTAGTCAGGAAGGTTACTTATAAGTCCTGACTAGAGGAAATCCTACCCGACCAACCTAGAGGAACATCAGGTTCCCTGAGAATTCTCAGAAGAGGTTGTGGTGTCAAGTTTTAGTAGTCAAGAAGTCACGAGTCGAAAGAAATATCAGGTTGAGAGTGTAGGTATGTACTGATGACCTTTTCGGTATCGGAACTGATCTACCTGGAAACAACCGTTTCATTACAGAGACGAAAACTTCTATCACAGATCCAACCAGTAGTGAAAGGAAGGTTTCTCATTGGCAGAAAATTAAAGTACCGACATCAGTGGTAGACGACACTAAAATCTCGGGGGGTTTTATTTCAAGTAAAATTTACGAATCTTTTCATAAACAGTGTATCATTCGTGAGTTCCCAATCTACGAACTTACTATGGGTTAAAACATTTACTTCGTAGTATAGGTTTTTTTCTCAATTTTATGGATCACTGTCATGTTTTTCTCGGATTTTGTATGACCCTAAAGGAGGGAAATATCTTTAGACCCATACATTTAGGGAGGTTAAACCCCTAGTTTATAAGACTCATCAAAGTTAAAAGTTGATTTGATACACCGAAGGTTTTATAAAGTAAGTTCATTTAAGAATTCTAGTGACATTTCACAATCGGTTACGAAGTAAAATTTTATAGAAAAAGGAAAAATAGATTTTGATAGAGTGGTTAATTTTTTTTATTAAAACAATTCCAAAATAGTAGTCTAAAATCTCTTGAAGGGAGACGGAGTTTATAGGAGGATGTTTTGAACTGAAAATTAAGTTTTCGAACTCATCGAATGTTTTCCTTTTTGGATTGTTACTCGATTTAGGTTTTTTTCAGACACACTATACAGTTTTCCTTTGTCGTGATCAAAATGTACTCAATAAATGATTCTTATTGTTTCTCCTTCACTACTCCCTTGTTAAGCGTGGGTTTCTTATGTTAGACTTTTACGAGATTCACGAAGAAGACGGTTCCGTCATATACTAGTCCAGACGTTGACGTCTCAGACTTTATTTTCAACCGAGGAGTGACTCTTTAGTGTCGACCCTCAATAGACTGTACAGGTTATACGTTGTCCTTTACGACGGTCTCTAGATTATCCACTGTGAGGAAAGGAAAAACAGGAAAAAAGACTCAACAGTTGTTTGGCTTTGTTTTTACGAGGTCTTCGAGATAATGATCGATTTTCAATTTGTGTTTTTAAGGTAACGTCAATAAATTTTTTGACGATTCTACGACTTAGACTCGTCTGTGGTTTATTCCAGACAAAGACAGTTGTTAATATGTCACGAAGGACCTTATATAATTGTCATCTTAGGTTTACTCGTAAAGATATTATCTCGATAGATAGTATAGAAGTTGTAAGATTAATGGAATTCGAAGCTATTACTTCTAATTAATATTTAAAGTTTTGTAATCCTGTTCAGGGACCTCCAGTTGATTGGTGTTTTTATTTTACTTTTTAATTAAAATCTATTGAACTTATTTATGGGTTCATTTCTCTGTCATTGACGTAAAATAAGATTATGTCATAAAACCTCCGATATCAACTGTAGATTAAGGGTCATTTGTAAGATTTGATCGAGTCACTTACTTAGAGACATAAAGAGGGGGTCGTAGAAATGTTATAAGAGAAAGCACGTAGAGTCACCCCTCCCCCCAAAAGATCTGTATGGAGAGACCGTTACGACGAGTCTCGAAGTAGAAGACGTCTTTTAGCCAGAAAGTGTCCACAGGAGAAGGAAGGTCTTGGTCCTCAGGGGTAGAACAGAAGATTTATCAGAAATTTGTTACTTTACACTGAAGTGACAAAAGTCGGGACTTTATTTTTTTTTTGTCTTATTAAATCCTACAAAGAGAAATATATCAAAATTATGAGTAAATATGAAAATTGTTGCTCTTTGATATAAATACATAGTTAACGACTTTAGTCAGTGGTGAAACAGAAGGTGATAGTCAAAAAAGGTTTTATTTAAAATCTTATAAATTCAAATATGATTAATGATTTGGAGGATACGAAAAGTGGTATAATAGGTGTCGTTAGCTTCTCTTGCATAATGTAATCGAAGTCTTTTGCGTTTGTCGTTATTAAAATGAATTGTCAAATTTCAATGATCTCGATAAAGATTTTAGATAAAGGTAAGATCTCTCTTTTTTTGTAAAGTGTCTTCAGAAAGTCGGATTCTGAAAGCCTCGTGTATAAGTTCTTTCAAATTATGTCTCGGAATTTCGATGTTTCCGTTCAACCGAAAATCACATTTAGTTCTTTGTTAAGGTGAATTTGGTGACAACACGTCACCGATTCAACACTGGTTGAGACGTTGGGGTGTCTGATGTCGGACGGTCCAAGGAGACAGTTACCCTAAAATATCCGTCTTTATGACCTCGCCCAACGGTAAAGGGAAAGGTCCTCGATGAGGCCTTGGTCCCTAGCTTGGACACGGAGGACGTAACCGTCCACCTAAGAAATGGTGACTCGGTGGTCCCTTCAATGGTGTAATTTTTTTTTTTTCCAAATAATAAGACGTTAATCGTTATTTGTTGTTGTAGACAACAAGTCAGAAATTCAGCCCAGGTTGAGGAACGCTAAGGTACCTGACGTCACACGGTCCGAAGGGACAGGAAGTTAAAGAGGACCTCAAACGAGTTTGAGTACAGGTAACTCAGTCACTATTAATAGATTGGTAGGGTAGGAGACGACGGAGGAGGAGGAAAACGGAAGTTAGAAAGGGTCGTAGTCCCAGAAAGGGTTACTCAACCGAGGAGCGTAGTCCACCGATTTCATGACTTCGAAGTCGTAGTTAGGAAGGTCACTTATAAATTCCAACTAAAGGAAATCCTAATCAGAGGGACCACCGAGTCTACCATTTCGTAGACGGACGTTACGTCGTCTGGGCCCAAGCTAGGGACCTAACCCTTCTAGGGGACCTCTTCCTTTACCGTTGGGTGAGGTCAGGAGAACGGACCTTTTAAGGTACCTGGCTCCTCGGACCATCCGATGTCAGGTACCCCAGTGTCTCTCAGTCTGTGCTGACTCGCTGAAGTGAAAGTGAAGGAAATCCTAACTGACCGAACTAGAGGGACGACAGGTTCCCTGAGAGTTCTCAGAAGGGGTCGTGGTATCAAGTTTTCGTAGTTAAGAAGTCACGAGTCGGAAGAAATGTCAGGTTGAGATTGTAGACATATGCTGATGACCTTTTTAGCATCAAAACTGATATACCTGGAAAAAGTCGTTCTACTACAGAGACGAAAAGTTATGTAACGAATACAAACAGTATCGAAAGGAAGGTTCCTCGTTCGTAGAAAATTAAGACACCGACTTGGGTGACAGACGTCACTAAGACCTCGGGTTCTTTTATTTCAGACAGTGATAAAGGTTAAAAAGGGGAAGATAAACGGTACTTCACTACCCTGGTCTACGGTACTAGAATCAAAAGACTTACAACTCAAAATTCGGTCGAAAAAGTGGAAACGGGAAGTACCTAGTGTCAGAACACCGTTTCCCCGAACGCATTGAGTTACTTTGATACTCGGTACGGCACCTCCCGGTGGGTTCTGCCTACCTAGTATCAACTCTCAAGACTGTTTTGCACCAGTTGACCTCCTCTCTTACCGTTTGGTGAGGTCGCAAGAACCGAACTCTTGTTCGGGTACTTGTCATACTGTTGGTTGTAGATCCCGTTGTTTAGGACTTACGGACGATAACGGTCCATCCATGATACCCTCCACAATTTTTATGTCACTACTTGTTTTGTCACTACTATCCGGTTACTGATTCTTATACAGATACCCGGATAATAATAACAATAATATTTTGTCTACATAAAAATGTTTTCTCTCTTCTTTCTTCAGTAGACGATCCTAATTTATTGTTCCTGCTATTTCTGGTAGATTAGAAAGATCGTGTCCCATAGACTTTAATTTCTGTGATCACTCTCTTACGTAGGGTTTAATGTACTCAGGAAGAGAGGATATGTGTAAGGACCCGTACATCGAAAAATTTACTTTATCGGTAAGCAAAAAAGGATCGAAATTGTTTTATTTGACCGCTCCCTGAAGGGACCACCAAGTGTCACCAATTCTTAGTCGGAAGATCTTACGTCTCCAGTGTTCAAACTCGGGACCAACCTCCTGACCCTAGGGTGTTCGGTACCTTGTTGATTCGAGTACTCGGTGTGATGACTTCGGGGGTCCCGTATTGATCTCTCGGACACGTGTCGTTGTCTTCTAGGGCGCACGATGTTGGTTCCGGGCTGTGTTCATTTGTCTTATTTATTGTGTATTTGGTCGTTTTAAAGTAAACTGCTCTTCGGTGTTTCTTTTAGAGTTCATTCAGACAGGATTATCTTATGTGATGACTTATATAATTTTCATATTCACTGAAATTACATAACCTTACTTGAATGAACTAGGTTCGTTTTATTTTGTCTTGAGTAGTTAAGTAAGACGGGTTTTTTCAAGAGAAACCACTTTTAAGTCCGGTAAGGATCGAATCGACTGAGGCAAAAAAAATAAGGATGTGTCGACCGGACAATACAAACAGTTAGTCTTACTTCTGACTATTATCAAAATAATAAGACGGTGTCTTTTATATGGAGATATGTTCTTTCAGGTACGTCAGGTACCCCAACGTTTCTCAGACTGTACTGACTCGCTAACTTGACTATATTCTTTTCCTAGTAAATTTACCTTTGTCTTCCCTTTTTTTTATTCTTACATATAGACTTCCGTCGTGGACTAATTTAGGATCGGTGTTTAGTTCTGTTAAAGACCTTTCGTGTCTACTAAAAAAAAGGGGGTCTTTAGACGGTAGTAAGAATCGGAGTCGTGGTAAAATTTCTAGTAAGTGAACAAATTATCATTATGACATATTTATGGTCAGTGGGTGACTCTCTTTTCGTCGTACGTTGTCTTCCAAGGAAAAGTCTGACCTCACTGTTAAATCGACTACGAGACACCCTAGTAGGTTATCAACGGGAAGTCGGCTGACAGGTTCCTGAGTGACTTTCTGTAAAGTGTCTTCACCCTATGTTTTGTATCCGTAAAAGGTTAAGGTCTGTGTGTTTTTATCTCTTCTCTCTTTCTAAACCGACCTTGACATCGTTTCAAATTGTCATCAAAACAATCTTCTCACTCCAAAAAAGAAGAACTAAGAGATTTTAAAGTTATCGTAACCCCCCTTTCTCTACGTAAATGTTTATTTTCGAAAGTACAGTCTCTTATTTGACCGGGGTTTCACCTAACGTGGGTTTAGTCCGGGTTATACGATGAGTCGACTCTGTGCGATAGACTGTGGTTGTGGTCACCGTACGAAAACTTATCTCCTAAAGAAAGAGGACAAAAGGATATTAGGTAAAAGGAAGAAAGAGTTGATTCTGAGACGGAATCTGGAATCTCGACGGTCCTATAAGGAATCGTGTGTCTAAATGTATTTATTAATAGAGAAGATCCCCCGAAGGGACCACCGAGTCACCATTTCTTAGACGGACGGTTACGTCCCCTGTACCCAAGCTCTGGACTAGGTCCTTCTAGGGGTGCACGGTACCTCATTGATTCGGGCGCGCATTGACGACTTCGGGCTCGCGGGATCTCGGACGCGAGACGTTGTTCTTTTCGGTGACGTTACTCTTCGGTCACGTGACGTTGTTTCTGGGTGTGGCGGTTTTTATGTAATGTATTTGGTTTCAAAATTTTCTTACTAGAAAAGAATGTTTACGGATTTTTGGTTTTGACAAAGTTGTTCGAGGTCCGATTCGGTGGGACTCTCCTTCAGCTGTCGCTTTTCCTGTCTCCGTGTCCTAGTGTCCCTCCTTCGCCTCTGTTGAAGGACAGAGGGCACAGGAGACTCTCGGTAGATGCTCCCGAGGGTCCGTAAGAGTACGTGTCGACCGGTCTAGGGCGGTGGAAAAAGTAGACGTGCGCTCCGTCTAGTCAGTAATGGATAAAGTTTTTTTGTTGACTCCCGAAAACTTTTTTAATGAAGCAAACATAAGACATTCCTCTGTAGGAATGACTGTAGTCTTTTTACATTCCAAAAGTCAAGGTTACGTTGGTAGAAGATTATTGAGACCTTCTCAGATGTAGTGGCTGTCCCCCTTCGGAATTTTCTTTATTCCTAAGACCGTATCTGTTATCTTTTGATGAAAAGTTACTTTACTGTTTTAATTTCTATCTGAGCTTCCACTGGAGTTTATTTAATAAAGGTCAAAGACTAAGATTTCCTAAGATTTCATTTAAAGATAAGGTTCCTCCAAAAGAGTTCTTGTCAAAAGAAACCCTCGGTACAATTAAAGAAGGTCGAAAAGGAATCACGATAGTTGGTTTGGGTCTCGATTTGCAAATGTGGGGGACTGTTCTTGTTTTGACGGACGTAAAAACACTTGAGGAAATAGGTTACAGTTCAACTAGAAGAGGTCTACCAAAACAGTAATTCATAAACAGATGGATTTCCTTTCTTTCCCACGACACTTTATATTTGGAGGGTTTTGTCTATATAGTTATTCCGAAAGAAAAGAGGTTATTCGAAGAGTACGTTATGTAAAGACTTTTTGTCCGCAAAACGGTGTAATTCACGTAAAGTTAGTACTATGTCAAGTGAAAATACTCTTGTCTTATAGTCACACAGTATACGATTTATATCGTGTGAATCAAGACCTAGGACTACCGACGTCAAGGGAATATAGTATTCATAATATAAAGTAGTATCTCTTAAGTTGTATGACCGCAATTCAGAAAACACAGTCGTAACAGTAATGTCCATTGGGTTCAGGCATGTTATTTTGTAAACCATCAATGAATATTCGTTTAGGGTTCTAGGTCTTACCGTGGACTTGACTTTAATCTCGCTGACCTCGACGACGGTGACCTATTCTAAATTTCGGTCTCCGAGACTCGACCAACGCACTGGTCGACGACGAGACGAGAAGGGTGACGGATGCGGAAGGGAAGAAGTGGGTTTCTCGTCTTTGTTGTTGACAGGGGTGATAGACTGTGCCGATTACAACTCCGAGTTCACTCAATTCTATTTACGTTCGTGAATCGTCTGTTTTACAAAGCTCGCAGAACTTGATTGATCGAGAAAATGTATAAATCGAATACTTCGACTGTTTCGCGTAAGATCGGAAAGAAATTTTAAAAAATAAAAATTGATTTGTTTTCATAGGAGTTTTGACGAAGATGGTCATACGAAGAACACTATAGTGACCGGTACGATTTTTTGTAAAATTCCATGAGACACCATAAGTTTCAGAAAAAACCTTTTAGACTTACTTATGTGTTCAAGTCTCCATATTGACATACTACACACAACCAGTGGAATAATCTTGTGTTTTACTGAATCTTTCTGTTTCCAGTAATTTACCGTGTGAATTCTAGACACGTATATAGAGATACGTGGTGGAGTTTTCTTTTCCTGGAAGTTTGTTTATGACTGGAGATCAGTTACTACGTGTATGACTTTGTAAATCTCAACTTCACATGACTACGACGACGATTCAGGGAAGTCAGCACAGGCTGAGACACCTTGGAGTATTCTACCGTCGGGTGGTCCGAGGCGGTAGGGACCCTAAGAGGTCCGTCCTTGTGACCTCACCCCACGGTAAAGGAAGAGGTTACGTACTTTCACTTTTCGCTTTCACTTCAGTGATTTAGCACAGGTTGAGAGTCGTTAGGGTACCTGACGTCGGGTGGTCCGAGGAGACAGGTACCCTAAAAGGGCCGTTCTCAGGACCTCACCCCACGGTAACGGAAGAGGTCTTTACATGACTATGGAAGATGAATAAAACTTTACGTAGGTTTTTATTCCTTATTACCTATGTCTCTTCTTACCTATTTCCTGATATACCCACTGTTGTATATTATTTTATAATCATCATCTTAGGTCCACCATCCACAAGTGTCTGGAGACAATTGAAAAAAAAAAGTCGGCACGATACGTCGAACGCTCTAGAATCAAGGGACTGGTCCTTAGTTTGGACCCGGGGACGTCACGTTCACACCTCAGGATGGATGATCTGGTGGTCCCTCAAGGAGTTGAAAAAACATACAAACTCTAAAAAAATTATCACTTCACGACCCTTTTTTCATTGACAAACTGTTTCCATCTACTGATGTACTTGTTTTCCGTACCATTGACCCTTAACGTTAATGTTTTAGAACGGAACTTTATTTTTCCTTCCGTCTCCATTAGTGTCATATCTTCTTATGGTTATCAATACATATGTAATCTTTCTAAAACCCTTTTCTTCTCTTGTACTTAAGGACCTGATTTTCTCTTTGTTTTACCTCCTCCCCCTTCCCGTGTTTCTCGTCCCCCTCCTCTCCCCCTTTCTTTTTGGTTCCTTCCTTCCCTCCCTAACGTTTCTGTAGTTAAGACTTTATAGATCTACTCTGGTAATAGGTCTTGGGTGTTTTCGTTGTTTTCCTTGTGGGTCTTGAACTCCGTCTCACTTTTTACTTTTTATGTATATATTCCGTTTTGACCTCCCGGACCATCCTGTTTCTTTCTCTCTATGATTTATATTTGATTTAGAGTCCTTTTCATAGTCTTGGATATTACCAATTAAATTTGAGTAGAAAATATTTATGTTCCGGATATTTTCCAGTTTCTGAGCATATCAGTGTATAGGATAAAGGTGTGAGTCAGCAGGATTCTTGACGGTTTTTACAAAAAACTTCAGATTATAAAACTTATATATCATAAGAATATATGGGTTATGTTGGTTATTAGAAAGGTAAAGGAGAAGAGTATTCTCATGTACGGCCCCGCTTGAAGGAAGGAACGATTGTTACAATAAGTTATTCGCTTGAGATTGCCCGACATGCAAGTTGTACTAAATATTATGATGTAGTAGTTGACACGTCTCGGCTTTAGTCCTTCTACATGAGAATGGTTGACGTAAGAGTCAGACGGGATTCTTCATTTGGTACAAGTGAGAATGGTTGTCGACGTAAGAGTCAAACGGGATTCTTCATTTGGTACAAGTTCATCATGGTAAACTTACCTGAGGAAAGGGGTGTGGAAATTAATAGAGTCTTTACATACCAACGTACAAGTCTCTGACTTACCCTTCCTCTCTCTTTTAATGTATGTTAACTTCTATCCAGGGAGAATTTTCACACTTTATCTCGTCTTTTGTTCTTTTGTCATCTTCATGATCCCAATTTTTATCTTCGAGTCCACTGGTTTTTTTGGGGTTTGTTTTCACTATTTTAGGGTTTGTTTCCACTATTTTGGGGTTTGTTTCCTTTTTACATCTTCACACTTTGTTCCTATACTAAAAGATTACATTATACTTCCTCTAAGATTTTAATCCTTTAAAATTATTTTCTTTAGTATATGAAAATTAAAAAGGGAAAAGTTACTTCTAGATGACTTTTAAACGTTCCGTGATGCATGTATGATTAGTGACGGAACATTCACCTTCTTTCTCATGTTATCCTTTTAATTATAGCATTTCTCCAGTCTCTCTTCCATCGATATGGTAAAGATACATAAGAAAGGAAAAAATTTTAGTTTATTAATAAAATAAATAACCGGTGTGACGTCCCGTACACTCTTGAATCAAGGGACTGGGTACGGAGTACGTCGCCTTCACTCTCAGAATTGGTGACCTGTAGTCCCTTCAGGACAGATGTATGTGAAAGTGATAAGTCTCTTACCACAAGAGACTTCGTGTTTCCAAAAATAAAACTCCTTCAGTTAAGTAGATAAAAAAGGAAACCAACATTCTGAAACTGCCACGTATCGATTCTTTCGTGACAGGTGGGGTTCCACTGTTTCTAAATGAGGTAAAAGAAGATACTCAAAATATCGAAATTGAAAATGTATTAGGTAAGACTCAATCAAAAAATATACCACACTACGTCCCTAGGTTAAGTAAGAAAACGTACACCTATAGATGAAAAAGGTCATGGTAAACAAATTTTCTGTCAAGAAAGGGAGGACTTGACAGAACCATGGGAACAATTTTTAGTTGATTTATATTCTCATTTCCAAATAAAGACCGGGGTGTTAAGGTAAGGTAACTAATTATACATATAGGAATACGGTCATAATGTGGCAGAACTAATGACATCGAAATCTCATACAAAATTTTAATCCTTCATACTCGGGAGGTTGAAACAAGGAGAAATTCTAACATAACGGACAAGACCCAGGGAATAGAACGGTATATTTAAAATTCTACCCGTACTGATAAAGACGTGGTTTTTAACTTAAGACGTGACAGGTTCTAGTTAAACATGTCGTCACAGTAGAATTGTTATAATTGTAAAGTTTTATACTTGTACCTTACAGAACGGTAAGTATATCTAGAAATTAAAGAAAGAGATTATAAAACACTAAAAGTTACTTGTTCAGAACTTGATAAATTTGTAGAAAAGGGTAGTGTTCCCAGTAAAATTTCTAGTTCACCTATACAACTCATACAAAAATATTTGACATTTTACAAAGTCTTTAGGTTCCACATTGACTATTTTTTTTTTTTAGACTTTAGTGTTATCGTTTTCTTCACTGTTTCGTTTTGAGTCTTCATTTAGGGCACCACTTTCAATTAGAGCCAACTCGGTGTTCACCCACCCATCCACCCACCCCTCGACCCATAAAAGTTTGTGTTTAGATTTGGATTTAGATTAGATTGTGGTCTGGATGTATGAAACACTCTTCCGTAAAAAGAGATAAAGGTTAATTGATCTATACAAGTCAAGTCAACGAGTCAGTACAGGTTGAGAAACACTGGGGTAACTGACGTCGTGTGGTTCGGAGGGACAGGTAGTGGTTGACAGCCTCGAGTGCGTTTGAGTACAGACAGCTCAGCCACTACGGTAGGTCAGTAGAATAGGAGACAACAGGGGAAGCGGAGGGTGGAAATTAGAACGGGTCGTAGTCCCAGAAAAGTTTACTCAGTCAAGAAGCGTAGTCCACCGGTTTCATAACCTCAAAGTCGAAGTCGTAGTCAGGAAGGTTACTTGTGGGTCCTGACTAGAGGAAATCCTACCTGACCAACCTAGAGGAACGTCAGGTTCCCTGAGAGTTATCAGAAGAGGTTGTGGTGTCAAGTTTTCGTAGTTAAGAAGTCGCGAGTCGAAAGAAATATCAGGTTGAGAGTGTAGGTATGCACTGATGACCTTTTTGGTATCGAAACTGATCTACCTGGAAACAGTCGTTTCATTACAGAGAAAAATGATACGACAGATCCAATCGGTATCGAAAAGAAGGTTCCTCGTTCGTAGAAAATTAAAGTACGGACGTTTGTGGTAGACGTCACTAAGGCCTGGTTTCTTTTATTTCAGAGAGTGACAAAGGTAACAAAGGGGTAGATAAACGGTACTTCACTACCCTGGTCTACGGTACTAGAAGCAAAAGACTTACAACTCGAAATTCGGTTGAAAAAGTGAGAGGAGAAAGTGAAAGTAGTTCTCCGAGAAATCAAGAAGTGGAAGAAGGTATTCCCATCACAGTAGACATATAGACTCCAATAACTACAAAGACGGACGTTAGAACTAAGGTCGAACACGAAGTAGGTCGGACCGTAAAGTCCCACAATTTATTCGTCCCACTGTTATATGTCGGAACTACATGAGGAAAGGGCTAAACCTTGGTCAGACAACAAAGTGCAGATCAAAATTGCAAACGAAGAACCGGACGTATGTCTAAAGAGTTCTCCGTCCAGTCCACCAGATTATAAGGGTAGAGAATTTCTTAAAAGGTGTCAAACAACACTAGGTGTGTCAGTTTCCGAAACCGTCCCCTCCCTCCACCCTTCCCCCAAGTCCTACCCCTTGTGTACATGTGGACACCGTCTAAGTACAACGACATACGGTTTTGGTTGTGTTATAACATTTCATTAATCGGAGGTTAATTTTATTTATTTAAATATAATAAAAATTTTTCCGAAACCGTATCAGTTATCTCGTCTTCATCTACAAAAAGACCTTGAGAGAACGAAAAAACTACTAGGTTGCCTACAACCGTTAAACTAGAGACCAAGGAGACCGAAAAGATTTAGATGGAACTTGTAGACCTTAAAGTGTCAAGTACATGACAACTTCGGATCGAACCTCTTAAAACTCGTAAGGAAACGATCACACACTCTACTCACGTTAACACGCCATCAAACTTGTAAGAAACCGTAACAGAAAGAAACCCTGACCTTACTTTTGACTGGAAAAGGTCAGGACACCGGTGACGACTCAAAAGGTTTAAACAACCGTATAACTCACGTTGTGAAAGTTGTCGTAGTAGAGAATCCTAAACTTTGTCGAGTTGACCTTAAGATAGTGGAGGTGATCGGAACAAGTATCACTACGAAGGTTTCCGGGTGAACTGAAACGTAAGGTCCTACAGACCGAGATCCACTCATTAGTGTGGTAACGCCAATAGACCCAGTACTCCTAGAAAAAAACATATCAAGAAGACACATAAGAACGGTAGAGAAGAATTATAGAAGACGAAGACAATCCAGGTATAGTAAAGACAGGAAATAACACGGGTAGAAACGTACTTTACAAGGAAACCATAGAGATTAAAAGAACTTCTTCTAGAGATCAGAAAAGGTAAAATAAAAGGAGATAAAGAAACGTGACTAGTGACTCCTTCCGAAAGAATAGAGAGGAACGACAAGAAACCTTAAGACGTAAGTTTACCCATATAGAAAGGAGAAGAGGAAACGGAAAGTGAAGAGAAGAAAAGAGTCGATAAACATTCCAGAGGAGTCTGTTGGTGAAACGGGAAAACGCAACGAAAAAGAACCCCTGTCAGAACTAGTGACGGAGAACATGTTACAGTGCCTGGAGACAGGTGTCAAGAAGTCCGTGACATAGTCTAGAATAGGATCCATACTTCGTTGTAACTTTTCTTCATGGACAAGAGGATGATTTGAATGTTCCCACACAAAAGAAAGACTTTATACACATTAATATTGACTTTATGAAAGTACTTTTTTTCATTTTTAGTTTTATACTATCTTCTTATTCCATAGACGGTTAATCTTGTTTCTTCATTGGTAATTGCAATGGTTCAGAATCCACTCTGTAGTCACAAGTTGAGGTGTACAAATCTGGTCACGTTTTAAGAAACTTTAAGACCCAAAGAGAAATCTAGGGATACTAAGAAGGTGGTACGTAAGTGGGTGACCCCCTTTTTATCACCACTGTGTTCCATGAAAATATCGTCTTTACTTCTACGGTTGTAAAGGGAAGAGAACCCGGTACGACCAGTCCAAACACATCGAATTTGAACAGAACGACGACGACGATTCAGCGAAGTCAGCACTGGTTGAGACACACTGGGGTATCTGCCGTCGGGTGGTCCGAGGCGGCAGGGACCCTAAGAGGTCCGTTCTTGTAACCTCACCCAACGGTAAAGGAAGAGGTTACGTACTTTTTTATTAAGAGACTTTACCATCCGTTCCATGACTAATCCGAGTATTTTCCTTCTTCAGTTGTCTATTTTATACTACATTCATGTCATAAGCACTCCCTTCCTAATCTCTTCTCTCGTGTCGACACTCTCAGCCACTAGGTACACGGTGAGGTTAGGTTTCTGTGTCCGTTGCTCCCGGTGAGGTCTGTGTAATGAAGACGAGCATTCTCTACGTTATGGTTGTGAACCACCCGAGGAAGAATATTTTTACTTGTCTGGGAGGGTATGGACGAGTAGGTGATGGGGGTTGGGGGGTTGTGTGTGCGACTGTAAGCGTGTGTGTTTCTTTTTCTTTAGTAATTATTTTATTGAAGAGACCCTGGAGGGACCACCAGGTCACCGATTCTTAGGTGAGAGGCTGCGTCCCCCGGACCCAGACTAGGGACCAGTCTCTTGATCAGGGCGTACGGTGTTGGTTTCTGGGGTGTACGGTGTTGATTCTAGGGTGTACGACGTTGATTCTAGGTGCCGTCGGTCTGATTAAGATCTTTCATTACTGAAAGGACTTCAATTCCGGTACTCAGTGGTCTAAGTTTTCCGGAAGTCTTACGTGTTCAGGACTTAGATGTGGTTCCATAAAGTGTCCCTTAAGAATATCAATTAATGTTCGTACCCTTGTTTTTACTAAAATGTTCAAAAGGTCCCTACTTTTCTAATCCAGTGTCTATTTCCTAATTGTTAATCTTACCAAAGTCAGAAGGCCCTTGTTTTTATTAAGACCGTTGTTCTTCTGTTATCTCACTACGGAAGTGTAAGGACTTTCTTTTAATGTCTGGGGGCACACCGAATTCGAGTCGGTGTGACGAGACAAGAGTACGTACCTACGAGCCGACACACACACACACACAATCAGTGAGTCAGTACGGGCTGAAAAACACTGGGTACCTGACATCGGACGGTCCGAGGAGACAGGTACCCTAAAAAGGTCCGTTCTTATGACCTCGTCCAACAGTAAAAGAGGGGGTCCCAGATAAGAGTTTGAACTAATGTTTTCTGAAGTCCGATGGGTGCAAAAGTTTTTTAAATAGAAAATGTGGGATACAATTATTCAATGATTTCCATGGAGAGATTATTTTCTCTTTTAGTTTTTCCTCCTTTGTGTCGTATGTCCTTTATTTAGGTTCTGGCTTCTCCACTTGCCCTAGTTCGGTAGGGTCCCACTACCCGTAGGGTCCTTCTTTCGATGTTTGACTTTGTCGGTGACCAAGGTCTCTGTATTATCTCCCGCCGTAACGGGTTTAGAGGTGTCGGAAACTCTGAAGAAAAATTATACTCGACTCGACCGGGACCGAAAATTAGACTTAAATCAGAGAGGACTGGGGTGCGACCACTTCAAGGGTACCAAGGTGGGAGTCGACGGATCTACCCTCCCTCCGGTATAAAGTGTGGTACCTATATAAGGTGAAAATGGATGACGATTGTCTATCTCGTCCTTCTCGGACTCTCTTGTCACATGAAGGGGTCGGCATAAAGAAGAACTATGAATTATGGAACATTTCTGAAGTCGAGATGGTCCACGGGACTGACACTCCTCAGAATCCCAAAGAGTCCTGAATAATCGTTTGAAAGGGTTCCTGAATCGTCTTTCCTGAGTTCTTTCTGAGACAAGTCGAGTAGACGAGGACAGTCGGAAGTAAATTGTCATCGTTGTACCTGGAAAGACAAGAATTGATCCAAATATAAACGGTAAGTCAAAAGGTTTCGACAGTTTTATCTGTGACGGGTGCCTATTTACGATACCATCTTTAGCCGGATGACAAGTGGCTCAGTAAAGGGAAATACCGAGTGTCAATGTGACGCAAAGACCCCGAAGGGTCCACCGTGTCACCATTTCTTGGGTAAACGCTGCGTCCTCTACGTCCTCTGAGCCGAAGCTTCGGACCCACCCCTTCTAGGGACCTCTTCCCTTACCGTTGGGCGAGGTCATAAGAACGGACCTCTTAGGGTACCTGTCTCCTCGGGCCACCCGATGTCAGGTACCCCAGAGAGTCTCAGCCTGTGCTGGCCCGTTGACTCGTGCGTGCGTACGATGCAAAGTGCTGGAAGGAGCGTACTCCTCGTCAATAAGCTGACTTAAGACCGAGTACCTTACACCTGTTTTTACTGCATGCATGATCAGGTCCGTGTGGTTTGCACGGTACCTTGGGTGGTGTGAGGGAGAGAAACGGGAACTTAGACAGTCGGTCTCCGCCTCTCAAGTCACGTTCACACTTTCAGAGACTCAGGGTACCTTTTCGTCTCAGTGAGCTACTTTCACCAGACCCAGGAGTCCACTGGTTCACCTTGGTCGATGAGGAAACGGTCACCCTCACTCTATCTTCGAAATGACACAATTTGATGACTCTGAAGCCACAACAAACAATGTCATCCAATCGGATTGGACTGTCTGTGTTTTTCCACTAGTTTGGTAAGTCAAAGAGTTTTAATTCAGTGTTTAACTGGTCCTTATGTATAAACCTCCTTCCATACACTAATGTCTCGTTCCGTCCCTTACAAAGGTTTTCTCAATCATGGTACATTTTACCCTAATACTAATGACCCTCCCCTTTCTCGACGGTAAATTCTTATAAATGTCCTTTGAAACTCCTATGACTTACAAGTTGAAGAACCGGATCCATCACTCTGGTATCCACGAATAAAATAATAAGAAGGACTTTGACATAAAAACAAAAGATAAAGAGATATCCATAAAGTGTTTATTTGGTGTTTAATGATTTAATCTTTCTCATCTGTACACTTTTTAGATAACCTCGTAAACCCCTTTCAGTCCACGGATCTTTTGGGAGAGGGGGAGGTTTTTTTTTTTCCAGGAATTTAGAGTCCCATCCCCCCTCCCCACCCTTTCTTTCAATTTGTTCTTTCCTTTGTTAGTACTATAATTAAGAACCGAATTCAACATTTATCATAAATCAATATTCCTTCTGTGTTGATAACTAAATTTTGACGTTTTGATCTTACAACGTCCCTCTTCATCCTTGTTTATTACTTTTTTTATGATGTTTTGTTATTAATTTTTTGTCGTCAAAAGGTGGTAGACTTCTATGAGAATTCACGTATATAAAAAAATGTGATTTTATCCAAATAGTTTATACACGAAAGACATTGGTCAATACCGACTACGATACCACCAAAGGGTGAGAGCAAATGTAGAAACACACTTGTAGAGGGAACCTTTGACCCGTCTTGAGTACTGAACGAAGATGGTTGTCTGATACTGTTTCCAAGGTTCTGCAGTAAGGGTACTAATATAGTGTGATGTACCCCGGCAGATCGGACATCTTAGCGGGACCCGAAAGGAACTACGAAACTACTTCACCAGTCTTGTAGGCTCCCAGTTCTTGAAGTCCGACTGGGATTTTCGACTCTCGTCGGAAATCCTCGGACTTCTGTCGGATGTCTACTGGTTCATTGAAGATAATTCGTTCTTCGGAGTCAGTATTAAAGTGTTCTTTTAATTAAGACGGTTTTTGGGTTCACTCGAATCTTCGTTAAAAAAAGGGGGTCAACTCAGAAGTCCACTCTTATGTCGGGTCGGTACTTTGACATGACGTACTCGACTAACGTCAAAGTACTCTGGGATTCGTCTTCTGTCAAATTGAAGCGAGTCTGAGGACGGGGGTTTCTTTGACGTCCTATTATTTACACACAACAAAATTCAACGATTTAAACATGTGAGACAATATATTGTGTCTTTCGTTACGTTGATGAAAATTTTGACCTACTTACTTAAGTCATTTCAACATCCCTATGTTTTAGTTGTGTTTTCTAGTCGACGTAAAGATATGTGATTGTTGGCTTACTTGTTGATTTTTCCTTTCCCTTTTTTGGTGGTGGTAAATACCATTCTTTTTTCCTTGTTTTATGATCCTTATTCGGATTGGCTCTTCCGTTTTCTAGACAAGTGACTTTTGATGTTTTATGACGATTTTCTTTACTTCCCTGTGTATTTATTTACCTTTCGATGGAGTACAAGTACCTAACCTTTTGAAATATAACAATGTTGTAGTTTTGTGGGTCTCTTTGGATGTCGAAGTTACATGAGAGACGACGACGACGACGACGACGATTCAATGAAGTCAGTACAGGTTGAGACACGCTGGGTTATCTGCCACCGGGTGGTCCGAGGGGGCAGGGACCCTAAGAGGTCCGTTCTTGTGACCTCACCCAACGGTCAAGGAAGAGGTTACGTACTTTCACTTTTCACTTTCACTTCAGCGAGTCAGGACAGGCTGAGAAACGTTGGGGTACCTGACGTCGGATGGTCCGAGGAGGCAGGTACCCTAAAAGGTCCGTTCTCATAACCTCACCCCACGTGACGGAAGAGGCTTACATGAGAGATGTTTAGGGTTAATGTCTAAGACGTTTTTACCTTTTGGGATAGGATTATAATTTTGAAGATACCTTAGAGTACCCTGAGGTTTATCGTTTTTGTTAGAACTTTTTCTTCTTTTTCCTCCGTAGTGCGAAAGACTAAGGTTCTGAATGATCTTTCGATGTCATCGGTTTTGTTACACAATGCCTGTATGTCTCTCTGTGTCTCCGGTTACCTTAAATTGTCGTGTTTTTATTTGGACCGTATATACCAGTTTACTAAAAGTTGTTCCCACAGTTCTAGTCAATTACCCCTTACCTGTCAGAAAGTTGTTGACCACGACCATTTTGACCTTTAGGTTTACGTCTTCTTATTTCGACGTGAGAATGACATACAACATATGTCTTTAATGGACAATCGTCCAGTTTCTTTATTTATGTTCGCGATTTTGACAGATATGTGTTTCTCCGAAGACTGCAGACTATATCGCTAAAAAACTTCTCCTGTGGTTTTAGTGTCCGTTGTTGTCCTTTCCAATCTCCTTCACCTGAAGTTTTGATTTTTGAATACACATAATTTCATGTGATAGTTGTCTCATTTTTTTTAGTTGGGCACCTTACCCTCTTTTATAAACGTTTAGTATATAGACTATTCCCTAATCGTACACCTTATATATCTCTTGGGGACTTTGAGTTGTTGTTGATGTTGTTGGGTGAGTTTCTGCCTGTTTCCTGAACTTGTCGACGAAGAGGTTTCTATATGTTTACTAGTTTTTTGTGTACTTTTCTACGAGTTGTAGTGATTAGTAATACCTTTACGTTCAGTTTTGGTATTACTCTATTATGGTGAATGGGTGATCTTACTGATGACAAAAATCTTTCTTTGTTTCTCCCTCTTAGAAACTTGGAAACATGTGATATTTTACCACGTCAACGATGTCTTTTACCATACCGTTCAGAAGTTTTTATATTAGTGTTTTAATAATATACTAGGTCGTTAAGGTGAATACCCATATGTAGGTTCTCTTTTCGTTCGTCCCGAAGTTTGTCTATATATGGACACAAGTTTTCGTAATAAGTGTCCTCGGTTTTCCGCCTTCGTTGGGTTTCCAGATAGTTGTCTACTTACTTGTTTTATACAATATATAGATATATACTATTTTATAATAAGTCGAAACTCTAGTTCACTTTAAGAGTATGTACGATGTTGTACCTACTTGGCACTTCTGTAATACGATTTCCTTTAGTTGATCGATAAAATATTCTGTTTATGAGGTACTCAGATGAAGGTACTCCACAGATCTCATCAGTTTAAGTATCCCTGTCTTCCGTCTTACACCAATGGTCCCCGACCCCTCGTTACTCCTAATGACAACTTACCCACTTCTCAAAGGGAGACCCTTCTCCTCTTTCAAGACCTCTACCTACCACCATTACCGACGTGTTGTTGCACTTTCGACAACACGTCGGTAATGAAATTTAACGACTTTTACTATTTACAATACAATGTATATAAAATGGTGTTAATTTTTTGGTGAAACCTATCTCTCGTTTCCTACTCACATCATTCTGTCGTCCTATCTTAGAAGAGTAAAGGAAGTGATAGGTGGACCTGTACCCCTTTTTGTGGAGTAGATTTAGCCTAAAGAACCCTGCAGGGACCACCAGGTGACCAGTTTTCAGGTGGACGGTTACGTTCCCTGTGTCCAAACTAGGGACCAAGTCTTTAGTGTACCGGGGGGTGTACGACCCCCCGTCAAGTCGGACACCCGGTGTCGAAGACTCCGGACGCGAGATCTCGGGTGCGAACACGGCTCTTCCGGTGTGGGGTTGATCGCTTCCGGCCACACTCCGTTGCTTGTGGGTCACGTCGGTCTCCATTTAGTTATTAAACAAAAATTTACCTAACAAAAAGATAAAAATCAGGGTATTAGAAACCTAGTAAATCGTTGTTGTACATACGAATGATTAATACAACACTAATATGTTCTTTGTTGTGTTATTTATGTTAAAACAATGGTACTCCCTAATTTGGTAAATTCTCTCTTTATTTGTGAAGTTGGAGGGTTAAGGGACGTGTGTCATCTCAAATTGATGAGGATCGACGATTTTACAAAGATAACTCTTTTCACCCTCTACATCTTTCTTATTGTTTCACTAGTCTTGTTGAATTTTCAATTTAAACAAAGGGTTTCGACATTAAAATATAGGTTTGGTCAATTTTTAAAGGACAAGGATCACGTCCTTTTGATTCTATTTCAAGTTTGACTTTTGTTACCCTTTTCTACTGACACTAAAAATTTCCTCCTAAAATTATTAGATGAAGACTCTTTTATTTTTGTGGTACTATTCGAGAACTTGAAGTTCCAAAAGGGTTGGAGAAAAGACGAGAGGGAGACGAGACGAGAGTAGAGTGAGAAAAAACCTCTTCCCCTTCCGTCCCTTCCCTGTAGTGTTCTATTATCCTTGTACTGTCTATTGTTCTTCTCTCTTCTCTCTTTTTGTCACTAATAAAAAAGATGAGTGTGACTTATGATTTATGTAGGAGTAGTAGTTTACGATTGTTAGGTTTAAAGACTCCCTTTCCTTTTTGAGTCAAAAGACCTCACGGTCGGATGAAATTTCGTTGTCTTTCCTTTGGCGGACGTCCAAAACGTAGAGATTTACGTCGGACACACGGTTTAAGACGTTTGGTGGAGGTGAGATTGGTTCCTAAACCTATTTATACCACTGTACTCGGAACTAGTTTGTTCACCGTGCGATTCGAGAAATTGTCGAAAGACCGGATTCTTCGAGACTCTAGGCAATTTCTTGCAGTTTGGGTTCGTGAAATGATTCATGTCTTTGTGGTTCCAAAGTACTCTTTTGTAGACCATGTCTTTCCGTCGATACGACCTTGTGTCGTAGACCATTATTTGGTTTGTAAATCTCACTCTTCAAAGACTATAATATGTACCCCGACGTGTCAAGATATCCTTCTGCTCTTACTCTTAAACCCTTCTTCGAATAAAAGGACATATTTGAGTTATTAGGAAAAATTCAAGAGACTTGACCTGATGATAAAGTTGCGCCCCGTACCGGAGGGATGACCCCATTCTCATTACAAAGAGGGGACCACATCTCGTAATCTGCCTAGGAACGGTTTGTGAGTCTTGGTCTGTACTGTAGTTCTGACACGAGAAGGAACACGTAAGAAGATGTTACGACGGGAGCAATCGAAAGGAATTAGTTCGAGTAGGACGTGTCTCCCTTTTGTTCTTTGGGACCTAGAATCTGTACGTGCGATTCGTGTAAAAGTGGGGGTTTGACTCGGAATTAGAAGGCTTCCGTTTACAGGAAGTATTCGAGGGAGAAGACAACGGTAGAAGGATTTGGCGTCCGGAAGGACTGAACGTCACCCCGGTCCTGTCTAACACCAATACACCATCCAAGACAGTCCTCTCAAAACTGTTCCGGAGTTTTATCTGGGACCCGTGGCCGGTTCCTTTGACGGTGAGTGTTCAAGGTTGAAACAGGAGTACGAGGGGTCGTGAAGGATGGGCGGGGGCGGGGACGGGTCAGAGAGGAAAGTTTTCTCATTTCTAAGAACTTGAGCACGATCAGAACTCTCTCGACATATTGTGACTTTAATTTTTACTTTTAGAAGGAATAAGACGAGTCCTTGTGAAACGTCTTATTTCTGATTTAGACGTGGATGGAAGACGGAGCTCTTTAATTAGGTAGTTATCGTAAGACCAAACATCTTACTAAAACCTAGAGTTTGGGGTGTCTCCAAATAAAATAATATTTATCTAATCCTACACCTTCCATTTCCTTCGCTTTTTTATCCAGTGAATAAAGGGTACACTGATTATATACCGTCGTCTGAAGACGTCCCGTTCTTCACTTTGACACATACAAAAATTAACTATAACCAGTATTTTAGGATTTTGTTAGTTCGATGATGTTTTCCGTGAGTAAATTGATCATAATGGTTTATGCTTACTTCGTCGGACAGATGCTGTCGTGTTAGAAGTTTCGTGTCAGGAAGACGGAAATGGCCATACTTGTTTTAGTGGGTCGACAGTGAGCTTCCACAAATTTGCATGGAACATTTTATGTGAGCATCATATAAAAGTTTAACGTTCCTCGTCTTTCCTACGTTTCATTAATTGTCGAGAAAAGAGGATGTTCCAATTCTTCTTTCCATTAAAGATCATATTTTATTTAGGGTTATATTCGAACTTTATTTAAAAATTTTAAAGTGTTAAATTCAGGGTTGGAACGTGAGTCTGAAGGTCTTCATTTAAGGTATATGTGTGTGTGACATCGTTTCCGAATATATACTCGACAAGTAATGTCGTCACAATCGTCTTTCAATTTTTGTTGGAACAACAACGTCAAATCAGTGATCCAGCACAGGCTGAGAAAATACTGGGGTACCTGAGATCGGGTGGTCCGAGGAGACAGGTACTCTAAAGGGTCCGTTCTTATGACCTCACCCAACGGTAAAGGAGGAGGTCACCTAGAAGGACTGGGTCCCTACCTTTAGACGTAGAGGGCGTAACTGTCCGCCTAAGAAATGGCGACTCGGTGGTCCCTTCGGTGTACAGAACTTGTCCCTTACAATTTGACACCCTTTACTCGTTCAAAACAAAGTATATGTAATCTGTCCAGTCGATCAGAAAAAACTTTTTGTCTGCCTGTATACACGATTATATCTTACTACAGATTCTGTGTAGTTTCCAGTCTTACTTTCCCTGTCCCGTAAAAAAAAAGATTTGTGTCCTCTAATATATACCTTCTCTTTAAAACCTCTCTGTGTGTCCTTTGGTAATTGGCCTTTGGTCACGAACCTAATGCCTCAGCCCACCGTCTCCCTCAGTTCGGATCTTCAAATAGCACCTTTCCTTTCAAGGAAAAGTGATACCCTGTAAAAGAGAATTTTACAAAATAGTTAAAATTTTTCAAGATGCTTGTTGATGACTTCGGTCTTCCCCTCGTGAGAGGAAGTCACCTACGGTCAAAGGGTGGAGAAGAATTAGTAGACATGAGAAAGAATAGATGGCGAGAAGGGTAGAGACGACGACGACGACGATTCAGCGAAGTCAGCACAGGCTGAGACACGCTGGGGTATCTGTCGTCGGGTGGTCCGAGGGAGCAGGGACCCTAAGAGGTCCGTTCTTGTGACCTCACCCGACGGTAGAGGAAGAGGTTACGTACTTTCGCTTTTCACTTTCCCTTCAGTGAGTCAGCACAGGATGAGAATCACTGGGGTACCTGACGTCGGGTGGTCCGAGGAGGCAGGTACCCTAAAAGGTCGGTTCTCAAGACCTCACCCCACGGTAACGGTAGAGGAAGGGTAGAGATCTGGTTTTATTTTCGTGTGTATACCTCGTTTAGAGTCTTGAAGGTGTTCTTTGTCTTAGGGAAGAGGTAGGGGGTTAGTTTTGTCTCCATTTTGTCTTGTTTCCTCCCTCGCAGTCGTATGTTATTTGGGTCAAAAATCGGGTCACAACCTAAGGAAAATTCAGACGGAATTAAATAACTTCCGGTTTTTCAAAAATTTCACTTTCGTGTTACACGTTGTGTTTAGTAAAGATTACCACAGGATAATAGAATTTTTTTTTTGTCACCTCCTTTCCCGTTGCAATAAAATGAGTGTCCGATTTAAAACGAGTTGGGAAGAAAGACTTGAAAATGTTCAACTCAAAACTTACTACCAGTATTTGAAAAATGACATAAAGATTGACTTATTCCACCATGCATAAAGGCCAATTTTCTGGTAGAGAGGTAAGTCTAAGAGGTCTCTCTTTCGTTTCCGTTTCCAGATACGTTGGCGGATAAACATCCATGTTACCTTTCACTTGGACACCACTCCTGTCTTACACAAAGGAGATTTTACTAGGAGTAGTTGTAAGGGTTGTACCACGTCCCTCTAAGGGGGGGCGGGGGTATATAAAAGCTAAGACAAGGAGAAGTGTGATCCTCGTCCCATTTGTTAAGTGTTTCTCGAAACGTTTTTTGACGAGGGAGATCATTTCTAGACAACAACAAAGCTCTCTTTTTCTTAGATGAAACGGTTTGTATAAGAGACTTAGTCAAAAAGGGAAGTAACACCTCTACGAATTTAGGACTGGATTCTTCCTAAGAGAATGTTTAGATGGGTAGTCCTGACAGTCAAGCCCACCAAAGGTGTTCCCTAAAAGGTTTTCCCTTAGAGACAAGTTGACCTTTGACTTTGAGTGATAATCGACCTGTTTTTAGTTTTCGTTATAATCCCTTGTGAGACTTATATTCTTACCTATAGGTTCCTTTATTTTACGGTTTTAAATCAAGTTCTTAATTTTCTTAAATGATTCGTTCTAGTTGTCCCGTTTAAATGGTAATGAATTATTGACTATTAATTGATATGTCAAGAAATATTTAGTTGTATTTTATTCGACTAAAGGTTTTTATCTTCTTTAGTTCCGATTCTCATAGTTCTTGAGACACTAAGTTTCAGTAAAACGAATCGTTGTGAAATTTTCGGTTTTTACTAGTTCAATGTAAGGTCATTATTTTTCAATATAGATTAAATTTTACTTAAGTAAGGGTATTACTTAGTGATGAAATTATATGCGAAAGAAGATGCTGTCTTGACTTCGTCCTCGAGACATATCGGAAGGGTCCACACAGCCACCATTTCTTAGGCGGGTGGTCACGTTGTCTCCGTCCACTCCCTCTCGGGACCCAGTCTTCTACGGGACCCCCCTCCTTTGCCGTTGGGTGAGGTCATAAGAACAGACCTCTTAAGGTGCCTAACCTGAGACCTCAGACCACCTGATTTCAGGCGACCCAGTGTTTCTCGACCTGTGTTGACTCGTACATCTTTCAGAGTAAGGTGGAAAAATTCCCGTCTAAAAGGGTTTACCCATTCCAGAAAGGGAGTTTGCTGACGAACAAAAGACATGACGTCTAAGAAACTCACTTGAAAAAGGATGGAATTACTACCATCGACAGGAAAAGTGACTGTAAATAAAACAAAGATCTGTAAATAGAAGGACCTCACCCATTTTAATGTTGTTAGGTGAATCCTTGATTGACAAGATTTAGGATTTCGAAGACGTTTTCAGGTGATAAACAAAGAGATGGTATGAAGTACTGTTATTAATACTTCGTTGTTTGGATTGTTTTCGGAGTTACGTTGTGGAGGATCCTCACTTCCATAGATTAATTTGTCCGTCATTGTTTGGAGTTTGAAAGGAGATAAGGTTCAAATTCTTGGGATAGTTACTAAGTAAGTGTGTCGCTCACTGGATTGAAAGAGTTACTTAGTGTGAAAGACTTTAAGAATAAGATGGACTCATATTATCAGTAGTAGAGATGTACACAACTTGTGTCGTACTTCGACCAATTTGATTCAATTAAGACATTCTGGAAGTTTGGTGTCGCTTGGAGTTCAGGGACGGTTCATTGTGAATAGACGTTGTGAAACGGAAAAGGTTGTTAACGTGGAGAGGTTTGTCTACGTAGGGGTTTTATTTGTAAATTAGAACTTTGTGAATAAAGTTTGTGATTAATTCTGGACTAAGTAGGTGTGTGATGGGAGGTAGAGAGACCAAGGTGATGGCGTAGGGGTAAGAGGAGGGTAACACTACGGCACTTTTTCATTACCTGTGACAATAGGAGTGTGAATAGGAAGTTAGTTACTTGGATGTGATGTGAAAAAGAAAAATCCCGTATTCACGACTCAGTAATTTACCTTTGATTCTTTTTTCTCGATGTTCATCAAATTCAAATCCTAGGGTAATAAAGGGACCGGTCCAGAGGTGTCGGACTATAAACATATAGGGTGCCACCTTTTTGGTTTCGTTTGTGAACTTGAAAAAAGGGGGAGGGGCAGCTTCTTTCTTGTTCTCTACCCAAAGGAATCCAGGAAACCGAAGGTCGTTGTATGGGTGCCCGTGCTCTTCGTCCGGGCCGACCTCGATATATTGAATTGTTAGACCCACACTTATTGCGGACCGGCATCAGTTCGTAATTGGGACTGTGAGGATTGTTCGCGAACAAGACGAGGACGAAGTAAGTCAAGCCCAGTTCCTCCTTCCCCCTCTTTTTTTTTAGAGTATGTTCGAGATGCGGGAGGTGGTCGGACTGTGGAAAGGGGCCCACCGGCCGGCCCCTGTCTGGCTCCCTCACCACGCAGCCCCTCGCCCTCTTCCTCGGGATCGTGGGTTTCTCGTCTCTGTCGCCGGGCTCAAGTAAAGAGGGTGTTACCTTCATAGCGGCAGGGGCGAGCGCCTAGCTCCGACGCGCAAGCTCTGGGCCGCACTACGGGCTCCTGCGGCGTCCGTCCCCCGCTGGAGCTGGGGCCCCGGGCGACCTCCCCCGGACCGGGGGTCGTCTCCAGCCGCCGTCGCGCCTGAAGCGGCTCGACGTCTCCGGCCCTTCGCCCCCGGGGCGAGGGGCGGTTCCGACCGCCCTCCTCGCCGGGAATGGACACAAGCCCGCGCCCGACACCGACGCCCGCGGCGGCCCTTCCCGGCCTCGCGCCGAGCGGCTGGCCCTCGGACGGCCTCGATTCCCGCTCCCCGCGCCTTCCATCTGAGCCAGGGTCCAGGGGCCGGTCCGCCCGGCCCGTCCTGCGCCGCCGAGGGCCGCGGATGCCGGCCAGTCAGTCAGTGCGGCCACAGGGGAGCCGCGGCGCCGACTCTGTCGCCATTGGCCGGGGGCCCTCCTCGGCGTCGGGCTCGCCGCCCGCCGCCTCCGCCTCCTCCCCGCCCCGGTGTCCCAGCCGCTGGGCGAGTGGGCCTTCATGAACACCAGCGCCGCCGCGCGCGACGCGCTGCCCGAATTGGGGGGCACCGGCCGACGCACGGCGGCCTCTTCTCTGAGCCCTGGGGCTCATCCCACCACCGACCCCGCCGGAGGACTCCACCAAGGAGGTCCAGGCGCGCCAGGTGGGGCGGGGAGGCGGGGGTCCTGCCCCCAGCCCTTACACTTGACTACGCGCACGGGCAACCGCCGATGGGGACGGAGCCAGTGGAGATTTGACAGACCGGATCTCCCGAACCCACTCACCCGGCCCCGCCGTCAAGATTGGCAACCTTGCATCCACCCACCCACGCCGGCTTCGCGACCTTCGAAATAAAGGTTTTACTTACTAAAACTTTACTAAAGGCCACTTCTTACGACCCCCGCCCCGACCCCTTTTCTCTCAGGCAAGTTATAGACTACCTAAGCCTCGACAGTAAGTCAGGCTCAGAGTCAGCTCTAGGTGGCCGAAGTCCCGGGACCTCTTTCTGGTCTCCAGGACGAGAAACCCTTCGAGTAGAAGATCACCCCACCTGTCTAAATTCGTTTATTCCATTACTGTCTAACGCCACTCTGAGGCGTCCACTATGTGTTTCACTACTCTCTAGGACATCCGCTCTGGAGACCGTCTTCTGGAGGTCTCCCTTCACCGTCAACCCGTCGGAGGACTCTTCTTCCGTGTTTTGTGAAGCTATGTTGAAATGTAGGCCCTGTCATCATCCAAGGTCCTGGGCGACTTATTCGGGTACTAAGGTACAATTCTTGGACCGAGCTTATGGAAGATTCGCGACAAACACACGACGGGTGGGGACGCTAAAGTCTTCCGAACGAGTGGAAAGTCTCAAGTACTCCCGACCTCACGCCGTGACGCTCCCTCCGCACCTAATCCCTTGACACCAGAAATCCGTCTCTCTGTGGTTGTCCACCGAAGTACCGTCCTCCTAAGAGTATGGTAGTCGGAACCTTTCTGTTTCAGAGATTGGAGCACGAGAAAGAGAAAGGTACAGCGACAAAAAGAGTCTGGACACTTGTTTATAACTTTGAACAAAAATGGACCCTAGTTCTCCCCGAATTACAGGGGTTTTCTAGTATGATATAATGCTAGACTTATTTTCCTAATTACTGCACAAAACGATTGAGTCAATTTGATTTTTCGTCTGAACGTTCTCTCTTGGATAAGTCCATGGACTTATTATGGTTATTAGGTTATTACAAATAATTCATAATCAAATATACTGACGTATTAATTACCTTTCTGACAAACCTTACTATAATCCTAACCTTCCCTGAAGGCACCACCAGGTCACGAATTCTGAGGCACGAGGGTCACGTCCCCCAGACCCCAAGTCTAGGTACCAACCCCTTGATAATTATCTAGGGTGTACGGTGTTGATTTTGTAGTCCGTATATTGTTATTGTTCCTTTTTCTAGGAAGGTCGGTGTCGATTCTGGACCACGTCGGTTTATTTATGATGTTTATGCACACACCCACACACACGAGTGTGTTATAACCGTGTTGCAAGATGATTTGAGAATTTATATAATAGGGAAAGTCATGATCCTGGTTGGAACTCTATACCCTTAATAATATGGGTAAAATCATTGTTTCAGTAACTCTAAGTCCCTTTATTACTAAACGGATTCCATTGTTTTGATCCTCTACTCTCTTACACTTTAAACTTGGACTTAAAATTTGAGAGCAGAAAGACCGGGGTTATGGGGAAAATGAAATACGGCACAACGATATTAAAATTATGAATTCTCCCTTTATATTTGCTTCGTAGGTCGTTTCGTTTACAGATACAACGAGAACATTAAAATAATACTTTCATATGAAATTCCATTTCACGATATTCCGTTACAACCTTTAAGACAAAAATAAAGAGGGTGTCATCCTATAAACGGCAGACAATGGGTTTTCTTTATAAAGTGAACAAAGTGTACACAGAAAACTTCCGAGGGTTCTTACAAGACTACGATTGTAAAACAATAACATTCCCCTAGGAATGATTTACGTAGTGAGACTTGACAAAGTGTTCGTCAGAAAGGGACGTGTAAGAAAGGTGGTTTTTATACACAAGGGTCTAGAAATACCTTATAAGACTGTACACTTACGGGGGTCCAGATACACTCGATCGACGAAATCCCTGTATCATTATCTACTTCCTTTTTCAAAAAAACTCGTTACTCCACCATCCTAAACATGTAAAAAAACAAGTAAAGTATAGTTTAGGAAGTGTAAAAAGAAACTACTACAGTTCTATATTTTCAAAAGGAAAGAGTTCTCGTCTATGAGTAAAAACGCCAAAAGTGTTTTAACTGAAAGCGTTTGTTACGATACAAAGTGAGATGCGTCGAGAGACCTTTTGTAATCAAGTTTGTAATTTTTATCCTACGATGAACAGTCTCGGGTCAGAAAAATAATCATTTCACATACATACATTCGTGTGCAACCTTCGTAAAAATTTTAAAATTTTTGAGGAATGTTTGGACACCTTTGGATCGTTTCGTTGACAGAAACAAATGTAAATAAACGAAATTCAAGACAAAGGTTTTTACGAAAGAATAGATCTAAATGATGAAAAAGAACGAAAGGAAAAAAACCACTCCTCCCCTTAATATCTGAGTGTTCTTCAATGTTTTTATTATGTCTTTTCTGGAGAAATGAGAAATAGGTCAAAGGGGGTAACCGTCGTAGAATATATAGATATTTTGTAATAATTTTGATTCTTTAACTGTAAAGTGACAGAAAACTAATCATCAAAGACACAAAGTAGTATAATTTTTGAATGGTAAAACGTTGTTAAGTAAAAACCATATAAACCGAGAAAAGAGAAAGGATTTAATCGTTTACTATTATAATTATTCGAACGGTGTCACGAACAGATCTTAATGTTCAAATGATTTTTTAAAACACTCAGTTGTGTGAATTTTACACTAAATATACATTCTAAAAACGAAAAAGACGAATATAACATGGTATAGAAGGACGGGATTATTTGGATATTTAAATATGTTGAACGTTTACACACAAAATTATATATGGGAGACTGGTGATTTTATAAACGTTTCTCTAAAGATAATTCCTTACGCTTTCAAGAGTAAACTGTCTTTTCCCTCTTTTTCAAACATTTGTAGATTAATAAATATACTCTTACGATACTAGACAACCAAGCCTTCGGTATAGAGTGCCGATTAAGACTGAGGTAGACCTAAGAGGATCTCTCTCGTCGAGTAGGAAAGGAGATGGTCTGTCGTTTGTTTCCTTTCTCTTCACATTAACGGAAAGAATTCAGAGTCACTACATCGTTTCCTATTATTCTTCCATCTCAAACCTCAAAGCACAACAAACCAATGATCCAGCACAAGCTGAGAAATGCTGGGGTACCTGACGTCGTGCGATCCGAAGGAACATAGAGGACCTCAAACGAGTCTAAATACATGTGACTTCGTCACTTCGATAGATTGTTAGAGTAGGAGAAAACGGGGAAGAGGAAAACGGAAGTCAGAAAGGGTCGTAGTCCCTCAAACAACATCCATAGTCAAAACATATTTACGGAGTAGCGCTACTAGTTCACTACCGAGAAGACACAACATACGAGACATTTACTCATTAGCTTGTACGAAGCGTAATACCGAGTAAATCGTTTGAATGAACGGATGACACATGGTCCGTGGGGTCAAAGCGTGACCATTGTGTCCTTGTGTTGTCCCAGATAAAAATTTTACTCATAATTCGAGAAGGATACACGGTAGATAAAAGGTCTACGATCCCTAAGTTCCTCCTCATTTTTCTTTCGACACACTCTTCTTTCAGAAGAGAGTACTTTGAATGACAGACCATTTCCTCTATTAGTGTGTTTTAAGTGAGATATTAGGAGTCCACAATGATTCCCATCCATACACCACGGACTCCCACTCCTCCTCCATCTTCTGGGGTCTGACTCTTCGACGTCGACCAGAGAACGACTACGAAGCTCTATGCCGTGGTTGTCCTCGTGACTCGGGACTCACCCACGTAAGAGTTCCCGACGAAACAGACTGTGTGCACGTCTCTGCCGGGAGTCAGACCGCCTTCCTGTTTCCTCCGTCTTCAGTGGTCGACCTTAGGTAGAGCCGACGCTTTAAGCACGGGTGTGGTCCTGGTTCACTCTACTACTAACCGGTCTTGAGGGGGGAGGGGCTTTTGACGGGGATACAATTGTCAGATTCGGCTGGGACAACCCCTGTTGAGCGAGGTTCGAGTGGACACACGAGGGAGATATGATAAAACAAAAAAGGTTTGTATGAAACAAAGAAGGTGTGCATGACACAAAGATTATTCACGAAAATAGAAAAAGTGTCAGAACCAGATAAAAGAAAGTAGTTTCCTTTGTTCTCGACTCCAGGAAGAAGGTCGAAAAGTGGTGGTCTTAGTTCCCGTAATTTCTCACCTTAAGTCAGATTGGACTCCATAGTCTTTACTGAAGATTATTCTCTACGACATTCGGTTCTAAATTTTGGAGGAGTCTCACTTGAGTCACGTCTTCAACCCCTTCTCGTTCCTTCTGGTGTTTCTGGAGTGTTACCCTGTTCGTCTCAGGGTCCCTGATTTTTCTTTACTCCCTCTACTACGCTCTACTCAGGTCTCTTGATTTCCCGGTGTACGTCCCTGGATGTCAGAAGGATTCCTAAGAATGGAAGTAAAACTTTCATTGTGTTTAACCTCTCAAAAATCATCCTTACTGTGCTAGTCTGAAACACAAAAATTACTAGTGGAACTGAAGTCACATTTCTTAAGTCAGGAATTTATTTATGCAGGAACCACGTGTGATGTCCGGTTCATGACCAGACCAGGACTCAGGTGTCGTCACCTGTTTACGCCTGAGGGACAAAAACTCCTAGAGTATCTGTTGTGTATTTATCATGTATTCCACCACTCTTCACGAGAGTTCTTATAACCTTGGGTCCCTGAAGGGACCGTCAGGTCACCGATTCTGAGGTACGAAGGTCCCGTCCCCCGGGTCCAAGCTAGGGACCAGTCCCTTGAGCCAGGGTGCACATCGTTGATACTGAAGCGTACGACGTTGATTCTAGACCACGTCGGTTTATAAGTTTTTCTTATAACCTTGGGTCCTTCTTATTCTCCCAATCCCAGATCAACAAAATAATCAAACTCGGTATACTTTAATAACGGGAGAAACGTAGAAAAAATTGGAGTCCTACTATCAATTACACCGTGTCGACTCATCTGATTGTAATCTTAATGTAGTAAGTTGGATTATGAATCTCAGTCTCTTCAGGATTACTCCACTGGGTCTCCGTTCGGTACGTTTGAGTGTCGTCCCTGTCGGAGTTCGTTTCCCTGTCGTTTACGTCTCTTACATGAATCTCACAAACTCCTTGTTTCTCCTCCGGTTACACCGACTTCTCATTACCTGTTCTCCCTTCTAACCATCGTCCCCGGTCTCACACGACCCAGAACATCTGGTACCACACTTTAAACGAAAAGAAGAAACTTACTCTACTCGACAACTCCTTAAAACTGGTCTCCTCGACGTTCCGGACAGTAAAATTTTTCCTGACAAGACAAGTACCATCTAAAATCCTTCGGTTATATGTCTACCTAGTGACATTTTAGAAAGTTGAAACGACACAAAATTTAAAAAGAATTATTTTACTCTTCTGAAAGGAGACGACCTAACATTTGTCTGAAACCAACTCCCCGCCCCACCCGTTCCTCCTACTCTAGTCCTTCTGGGTATGACGTTATTAAGTGTATCCTCACCTCTGTCTTTCTTTACCAATCTAAGGTTTATTTAAAACTTCTATCTCGGTTACTTGAAACGAATATCTTACCTAGGTCTACACTCTTTTTTTCTATTACGAATTCCAAAATCTGGACTCGGTGACCTTCCTTCCCCGACGATAGAGGACTTTAGACCTTCCGTCAGATAAGTTTGTCTAAACCTCCTCTTCTAAAAAACCTGTTCTACTCAAACGTTACGGATAACCTGTAGATTCACCTCTATAGTTTATTCGTTGACTTATATGTTAGTCATTGAGTGTCATTTGTAGTTCTATTTCTATATTTCTAGTTACCGAACTCTTAATTTACCTTTATGAGTCAACTCGGATTTCGGCTACTGAGTACGACAACAAGATCCGATCAAAATAAACATCCATCAATAGTCAATGAAACATAATGGTAAGTCTTATAAATATATGTAATGATACAAGACAAGTGAATATACGTAATGATAGACGATAAGTGTCAAAACAAAAAATTAGAACCAGAATAAATTTGTCTAATATGTAAAGAACTCTTTTCTAGATAAAAGAGAACGTGTGCAGTGTTATGGTATAGTGTCTGTAAAATATTACGAGTATATCATTTAATAACCTTACATCTCAAACGACAATAGTATTTCGTAGGTAAAAGAATGTTTATAAATTAAACCCGTGAACATCGAGAGGATACTTTTATTCCCATCTTAACACTAAAAGTCAGATAACGTGGAGGTTCGGGTATAGTCCAGTCTATTCATTTTCTCTCGGAAGAATACGCTGGATAAATTTGAGTTTTCGAAAAGGTGTCGTTTCCTTTGTTTTAAACTTTTTTATGGGGTCTAACCTTCTTTTATAAACGTTTACTACATTGACTGTTTTTTTGTTGTTTTTTTTTTGGGATGTTTGTCGAGTAATATGAATTGTCGTAGTTTTACTTGTTGGGTTAGGTTTTTATCCGTCTTCTGGATTTACCTGTAAAGAGGTTTCTTCTGTATATCTACCGGTTCCCCGTGTACTTCTCTACAATTTGTAACGGTTAATAATCTTGTAGCGATTAATAATGACTTTTTACGTTTAGTTTTGATGTTACTCCATAGTAGAGTGTGGTCAGTCTTACCGATAGTAGTTTTTTAGGTGTTTGTTCTTTATGACCTCTCCCACACCCTTCTTCCATTGAATAGAATGTGACAACCACCCTTACATTTAACCATGTCGTTGATACCTCTTGTCATACCTCCAAGGAATTTTGTGATTTCCCTCCCAATAGTATACTGGGACGTTAGGACGAGCACCCGTGTATAGGTCTCTTTTTGTACCGGTTTTTCCTATGTACGTGGAGTTACAAGAAACGTCGTGACAAATGTTATCGGTTCTGTACTTTCGTTGGATTTACAGGTGACTGTCTTCTCACCTGTTTCTTCTGCGACATGTATTCGTGTTACCTCATAATATGTCGGTAATTTCTCACTTGATTACAGCGGACCTCGTCATACCTACTCGGGTTCTGACAGTAAGACTCAGTTCATTCAGTCTCTTCGTCTTTGTAACATGTTCTATGGAATATACGTCTTAGATTTTTCTATACTGTGTTTAGTTGAACAAATTTTTCGTCTTTGTTCGAGTGTCTGGATCTGTTCCTTGAATGCCAACTGCCTCTTCCTACGCCTCTTCCCTATCAATCCTTCAAACCCTAGTTGTACATGTGTGACGATATAAATTTTACCTATTGGTTACTCCTGGGTGAAACGAGTTACAATACACCTTCGACGTCGGACGGTCCTAGAAGACAGGTACCCTAATAGAACTGTTCTTATGACCTCATCCAACGGTAAAGGAGGAGGTCCCCTTAGAAGGACTGGGTCCTTGGCTTTAACACAGAGGACTTCGAAAACATAACCGTCGACCTAAGAAATGGGTGGATCCCCTCTTCCCTATGTACTTATACATACCGACTCAGAGAAACGACAATTGGACTTTGATAGTGTCGTAACAATTGACCGACATTAGGTTATGTTTTATTTTTCCAATTAAATTTTTTCTCGGAAGAATCTTTTTTCTTTCCGAGTCGAGAGGAGGTACAATCGAAATTTTGAGTCTGAAGTACACTGTCGTTCTGTCAAGGGTTGTTCAAGTTCATATGTACATGGGTCAGGTTCAGGTCGTTCTTTCTCTAGGAAGGGACATCAGAACCTAAGTGATTGCCTTGGTTATACCGATGGACGGGTAGGGAATTGTTTAATGTCTCGAACCTTTTAAGACACGACACTAACCGGTTTATACTCAGTATGTGAAATGGAGACCAAGTGGGTTTCTCGTACCTGATATCTTCTCTTCACGAAGAGGTCTTCTTTTTTGACCTAGTGACAGTGACTTTATTCCTTTACCTACTTTTTTTCAGTTTCACAATCAGTGAATCAATACAGACTGAGGAACGCTGGAATATCTGACATCGGAAGGTGCGAGGAGACAGGTACCTTAAGAGGTCCGTTCTTATGACCTCACCCAACGGTAAGGGAAGAGGCCCCCTATAAGGACTGGGTCCCTAACTTGGGTCCAGAGGACGGAACGTCCGTCTAAGAAATGATACTCCTTCACCTGAAACAACAACGATTCAGGACAAGCTGAGAAACGTTGGGGTTCTTGATGTCGTGTCCGAAGGGACAGGAAGTGACGGAGGACCTCAAACGAGTCTAAGGCAGGTAACTCAACCACAACGATAGATTGGTAGAGTAAGAGACGGCCGGAGAAGAGGAAAACGGAAGTCAGAAAGGGTCGTAGTCCCGGAAAAAGTCCTACCTAGTCAAGTCAAGTCAGCGAGTCAGCACAGGTTGAGAAACGCTGGGGTACTTAGTGTCGTGCGGTCCGGAGGGACAGGTAGTGGTTGAGGGCCTCAAGTGAGTCTGAGTGCGGGTAGCTCAGTCACTACGGTAGGTCGGTAGAGTAGGATACAGCAGGGGAAGAAGAGGACGGGGGTTAGGGAGGGTCGTAGTTTCAGAAAAGGTTACTCAGTTGAGGAGCGTACTCCACCGGTTTCATGACCTCAAAGTCGAAATCGTAGTAAGGAAGGTTTCTTTAGAGTCCCAACTAGAGGAAGTCTTACCTGACCAACCTAGAGGAACGTCAGGTTCCCTGAGAGTTCTCAGAAGAGGTTGTGGTGTCAAGTTTTCGTAGTTAAGAAACCGCGAGTCGGAAGAAATGTCAGGTTGAGAGTGTAGGTATGCACTGGTGACCTTTTTGGTATCGGAACTGATCTGTCTAGAATCAGCCGTTTCATTACAGAGACGAAAACTTATATGATAGATCCAACGAGTATTGAAAAGAAGGTTCCTCATTCGCAGAAAATTAAAGTACCGACGTTAGTGGTAGACGTCACTAAAACCTCGGGGGTTATTATTTCAGACTGTGACAAAGGTGACAAAGGGGTAGATAAAGGGTACTTCACTACCCTGTCCTACGGTACTAGAAGCAAAAGACTTACAACTCGAAATTCGGTTGAAAAAGTGAGAGAAGAAAGTAAAAGTAGTTCTCCGAAAAATCAAGGAGAAGTGAAAGACGGTATTGCCACCACAGTAGACGTAGAGACTCCAATAACTCTAAAGAGGGCCGTTAGAACTAAGGTCGAACACAAAGAAGGTCAGGTCGCAAAGAGTACTACATGAGACGTATCTTCAATTTATTCGTCCCACTGTTATATGTCGGAACTGCATGAGGAAAAGGATAAACCTTGGTCACACAACAAGGTACAGGTCAAGATTGACAACGAAGGACTGGATGTCCAAAGAGTTCTCCGTCCGGTCCACCTGACCATAAGGGTAGAGAAAGTCTTAAAAGGTGTCAAATAACACTAGGTGTGTTAGTTTCCGAAACCGTATCAGTTATTTCGTCTTTATCTACAAAAAGACCTTGAGAAAATCGCTCCTAGTTTTTTGTTACGTACGATGTGGATCTTGACTTTTCCGGATTCGTAACAATGAAAGAATTCGTGAACTTTCTTCAATCACTACGGTGCGTACGTGAAACTTAGAGAAGACTAAGACAGATGTTATGACGTACAGGGGGACTTAGTAAGTCGACAGTGCATGAGTGAGCAGTGACGACTTACTTGGAGTTGGTTTTCATTTACGTGCTTGGAGTTTCAATTGTTCGACCTTCCCAGTCATAGACTCGTGCAGTGAAAGGTCCTATGAGGGTGGCTCCGTGACGTCCATCAAAGAACAGGACGTCATGAAAGGATAACAGTCGGACGGACTTTGCAAAAGTAAACGGGAGTCATGGGACCTCCGTCCCACCGACGATCGATTCCACGGACCCTTTGGTGACGTCTCCGTTCACTGTTACTTAGTCGAATAAGTAGAAGATCTTCCTATAGATGTATTACATCTTAGAACTCTCGTTTTACATAGATGTCTATACAGAAAAATCGAAGTGGTAAAGGTAAAGAAAGATATGATTGTCCAATGAGGAGGCGCGGGGGGAAGGGGGGGGTTGGGGGGGNAGTGTCTACACATATTCTCTGTCGGGGTGGGGGTGCGGAGACGGGGCCGACGTTCTACTAGATTGAACAAACCGAAAAAAAAAAAAAAAATTGTAAAATCAAGTTTATAACGACGTCATTTACCTATTGAAACCATATTTCCTTTACAACTGAGATGGATACTCAGACCTTAAACCCAAGGAGGAGGAGAAACGACGAAAGAACCTGTGGTTTGTAGTGTAAGAGGCAGAATCCTGGAGGAAGCTCAACCAGTATTCTGACCGTCTTTTAGTTCGGTTTAGATTTACTTACCAACAACTTCAATGAGAGTATAGGACCTCGACACACACAGTGTTTTGTCCGACGAAAATAACTCTTCGTACCAAGACTAGTCTTGGTAACGAAACATCAGGACAAGTAGTCTTAAAGTACAAACCTTTGACCTAAGCCCAGACCAGTCAAAATTTAAAAGATTACACCCTTTTCCATTGTATCCTATCACAATTGGTACGTGATCATTTGTCATACAAGATCTACTAAAGTTATAACAATTACGACATGCATCTCTTAATGTTCTTCTCTATGGGTTTACAATTGGAATTCCTTACCTTAATAGTCAGTAAATTGAACTAACGAATGAAAAGTTTTATCAGGATCTACTGTACATGGTGTAGACAGAGACTATTTGATTAAAAATCTCTTTCTTATCAAATAGTATGGTTATAGGGTCTCAGTTTTATACGTTGTTTATGTTCACTTTTTATGCAGATTAACACGAAGAGTGACGAGTTTTGGTCACACCTAGAAAAAGAAGAACCGTATGTAGTAAACAAGAAAAGAAATTTTTTTCGTTTGGTACAGGACCTAAGAACCCTCATTTACTTTTTACGTTCATACCGAGGACGGAAGGGTCTTAATTGATCGATTAATTGGTCGATTGAAAGATCACCTCTTTATTCGGCTGTCGTTTGGTTCCCACAATATTAGCTATTGTCAAAATACGTAGGGAGTGGTTTTGTGGGTTGGGAGGAAGATGTCTTACTTAAGACAGGAACCGTGCCGTCCCGAAGACACTCTCGAGTCTACCATTTCTTAAGGGGACGTTACGTCCCGTGAGACCAAGCTAAGGACCCAACCCTTCTAGGGGACCTCTTCCCTATCTGATGAGTGGGGTCATGAGAACGACTCGGTGAAGGGAACACCGAGTCGACCATTTCTTAGGAGGACGTTGCACCCTCTGGACCCAAACTAGGGGCCCAACCCTTCTAGGGGCCCAACCCTTCTAGGGACCCAACCCTTCTAGGGGACCTCTTCCCTTTCCGATGGGTGAGGTCATAAGACCGGACCTCTTAAGGTACCTGACATTTCAGGTGCCCCAGCGTTTCGCAACCTGCGCTGACTCGTCGAAAGTGAAAGTGAGTGAACCGTGTAGTCTACTGTTCGCACAACTTGACAGAGTACCGTCGTGGACGACGACCAGTCACGAAGTCAGACTCGGAGTAGGGATAACAACACGTGTCCCGTCAAAAGTCAATAGTCCCGTAACAAGTTAATGAGTTGATAAGTGTGTGTATCTCTTGTTTGAATCCCAGTGGTGTTTCTTTCCCCCTACCTACTCAATTCTCCGACACTACACATTTTATCTATTGTTGTTCCGGGATGACATGTCGTGTCCCTTGATATGAGTTATAAAACATTATTGGATGTTCCCTTTTCTTAGACTTTTCCTCATATACACGTTGGCTCAATGACGCGAAATGTGGACGTTGATTATGTTGTATTATTTAGTTGATATGAAGTTAAAATTTTTGTCCTCTTTTTTTACTAAGCTGACGAATAAGCGGGAATAAAATGTTTTTATTTTCAGGTTTATGATCAATGTCCTTTACATCTAACATATTCACATTAAACTTACTATGTTTCTACTTTAACAATTCGCACGGTCTTCCTCACTTAGAGATCAGAGTTGGTCTGTTAGTCCGTAAGTTCTAACATTTGTCTCAGTTTCTTCCTTCTTTTAGTCTCTCGTTCTTTTAGGACCTTTATAAGTAACGATTTACAACATCGATTTTCAAATCCATACCAATCTCTAAAACTAGAGTGCAGAATCGAGACATCCTTTCCTCAGGAGGATTTTGCTCATTCAATCAAACTAAAAATCTATGTAAACGTCTTTACGAAATACAAACTTTCAATCTTGACGGAAACCAAAAGTAGTAACCGACATCTTACATAAGATTTCGTTAATAGTGCAGTCACTACAATTGTAGGTGTTCAAATATCACTATGATTATTTTCTCTCTTGAATTGTTCGGTAGATATTCAACGATAGCATTCACCGATTTAATATATAATTACCATTTTCTTCTCCTTCTCATTTTGTACGTAAGACGGAAAGAACCTGTTTAGCATAAAATCTCATCGGTTTCTCAACAATTCCTTTTCAGGAAGACATACTTTATAAAGGATGATTATTTACATTTTCTTTACTAAAATTTTTAGTAAAGTCTTTGATTTTTATATATAAATTTATTGTCAGTAGTTGCCGACGATTTTGGTAACTTTCTGACTACCTATCTCAAAATTGCCTACCTAACCCCCCTGTTGTGGACCTGGGTGACTAGTTACATTGTAGTGATTCTCAACTTATTGGTATGGAGTATGTGCAGGATTCCACCACGTTAGTTTATATATGAAACGGTAGATGCTTCACAAAAACGGTAAGGGGGTTTATGAAACTCAAACTTAGGTTAGCAGGATGTTTGTATAGATAGTCAAATACTCCTCTTCCCTCTTACTTGTTAAATCCTTTCACAGTTTGTGGTGGTTCTTCTACATTAGTTGATTGGGTTCTTACACCTCTCAAGATGTCCTGTTTACTCTTCTAAAGGAGTTATTCCTTTAAATGGAATTATCCTCTAAATCTGTCGTTTGTTGGTTTGTCTGATACACTTAGGACTAAACTGGTTAGTTAATATTTGTCTACAAAGTCTGCGAAAACTCGGTCACCCCTTTACACTGGTTTCCGACCTATAATCTACTATAATTATAATTCCTTAATAATTAAAGTTCCAATCAGTAAACAGTCACAGTATTACCATAACACAGTGTTCGTGTGTCACCGCTACAAAAGATTTCGTTAGACAACAGATAATACCTGCATTTTACTTAATTCCCACTTTAGGATACTAGAGATCCTGACGGCAATTCTATGAGGTCTCCCTTCCCTCTTTGTCGTCCTGTCTACTTTCTTCAAATCCACTCCCAACTCTTCCCAAGTCTGAGCCGCTACCCCTCAAGGAACCACCAGGTCAACCATTCTGAGACACGAGGGTTACGTCTCCCGACCCCAAACCAGGTACCAGAACCTTGATCTAGGGTGTACGACGTAGACTCAAACGTTCGATGTTGACTTTCTAGGACGTACGACGTTGTTTCTAGTTTCTAGAGCGCACAATGTTGATTCTAGACACGTCGGTTTATTTATTCATTTATTTCTATTTTACAAAAATTTTTCCGCCTCACTACCCAAATACGACCTCTACCCCATATTATAATGTAAGAGATATAATACACATACAAAATATAAACGATATAATCCTACACTTTTAAATTTAATTATTACGTATGTATGTCCGAAGTCCCGTCGAATAAAGACGTGGACTGAACAATGAACCCCTTCTCTAACTCACTTACTTAGGCTTCTTGATAATGTGACCCTAGGGACTCAGTAACACCCACATGGATAGATTTACACATTAGGGTTCCCTTCCTCGTAGAGGGAAAGAAAAAAACTTTCTGGGGACTTCCCTTTGTGTCGTCCTTGTCGGTGACACTCCTGTTCTGGGAGTTAGGTTTAGTGAAGAAAACCTACCGGACACATAGGTGTCTACCGGTCTCCTTACCAGCGACTTCGGGAGGGGGTGTGGGCCCCTACGTCCATATTAATAGAGTCTGACGCCACAAGTATGTACCCGAAGGGACGACCGAGTCAGTCATCTCTTAGACGGACGTTACACCCTTTGGGCCCAAACTAGGGACCCGTCCCTTCTAGGGGACCTCTTCCCTTACCGTGTGTATATTCCATATTCCTGTAACACGAACTTAGGACGCCCGTCGTCACCTGTAACTGTTCTGGTGAAAGGTTCCCGTGTGGAAACCTTACAAGGTCTCAGTCGTTACTGTGGTCCAAGGATCGACAATGTCGTCACCCGATTGTGGAAAGTCTCGTCAGTCGGGACCAACGCCACCGACACTACGGATCTACGTCCCTTCCTCCACCTCGGTCCTCTCTTCCCCTCCAGACCTTAAGGGTTGACTGAATCGGTACGCCCCGGCCACGACTGGTTGGTCTCTGTAGGGATGCCACTCTGAGTCGCACAAACAGTCGACCACTTCGTCCTAAATGAGTAGTGGGTCAAGAACTTAATGTACTAACATAGTAAGTAATATAAGGTACCTTTACTGAGACTGGTCTGAACCACCACACTGGTCCTATGAGGAGGGTGAGGGACAGACAACACGTTATAACCCGCCCAACTGGAAGAAATTTGATCCTATTATTATAGAACGGAAAGATGGAGGACCCAACAACACTCCACGAATTCTCTATTATATACCTTGATATTAAAAACACTTGATAGTTTGTCATAAGTTTATATTCCCTAGTAATATCGGTAATTCACTGGTCGACTAAATGTAGAATTTCAGTGAATAAAAAAAATTAAGAGACGACTATTATTTACAAATTAATCATGTAATCTATTGTTCTACCAGTTCTTTGTTGATGTCTCTTTAAATCGAATATCACACTAGAAAGACACAAGAGGTTACACTGTATCCTTAAAGACCTTTATTCTTTTAAAATCCTGAAGGGAACACCAGGTCACCAATTCTTAAGTGGACGGTTCCGTTCCCTGTGTCCTAGTTAGGGACCAGGTCCTTCTGAGGTGTACGGCACCCCGTTGATTCGGGTAAACGGTGTTGACGACTCGGGTGCTCCGGTGCCAGGTGTCGTTCTCTTCGGTGACGTTGCTCTTTGGGTGCGCGACGTTGCCTTCTCGTCGGTGGGGGCTGGTGGTGGGGACGAGACGTGTTAGTCTCTGTCGGGTGTCTGTTGTCGTCTCTGGATCGTGTCAGTTTTTATTTGTCTTTGGGAATGAGTCCATGATAAACTATCAATCTAGGACTTATGTACGGGTAGCTAAATACTCTGTTTGTTCAACGACACATATAAGATGTTCAGTGCGAATAATAAAGTGTTAGAGTTAAAGTATTATAAAGAAGACAAGTTATTACATAGTATTTGTCCCTTTGATCCGGTCCCAACCGTTTGATACCGGGTACCTTATTTAGACCGGTGGTAGACAAAAACATACCGGACGTTTCGTTCTTGGTAAACTGAAAACCTTTGAAATTTTGTTTGAGTTTTGTTCTTATCAAATACTGTACACTTTTAATATACTTTAAGTTTACAGTCACAAGTAATTAACCTTGTGTCGGTGTGGGTGAGTAGATACATAGCATACACCGACTTTACTGTCGTCTCGTCAATACTCTCTCTGGTATACCAGGTGTTTCGGATTTGTAAATGATAAACCGCGAAATGTCTTGTCAATCCCTTTCTATATTCGTAGACTTACGTCTCAAGGTTTCTTATCGTTCTTCTCCATTCTTTCGGAAGAAGTCGCTAGTTTCTTTATCTCCTTTTCTTGTCTTACCCTTTCTGATCTCTAGAGGAGTTCTTTTAGTCTCTATGGTTCCCTTGTAAAGTACGTTTCTACCCGAGCTATTTCCTGTCTTTACCAGCCCTGTATTGTCTTCGTCTTCTATAATTCTTCTCCACCGTTCTTATGTGTCTTCTTGACATGTTTTTCTAGAAGTGCTGGACCTATTAGTGCTACCAGACTAGTGAGTAGATCTCGGTCTGTAGGACCTTACACTTCAGTTCACCCGGAATCTTTCGTAGTGATGTTTGTTTCGATCACCTCCACTACCTTAAGGTCACCTCGATAAAGTTTAGGACTTTCTACTACGACACTTTCACGACGTGAGTGATACGGTCGTTTAAACCTTTTGAGTCGTCACCGGTGTCCTGACCTTTTCCAGTCAAAAGCAAGGTTAAGGTTTTTTTTCCGTTACGGTTTCTTACGAGTTTGATGACGTGTTAACGTGAGTAGAGTGTGCGATCATTTCATTACGAGTTTTAAGAGGTCCGGTCCGAAGTCGTTATGCACTTGGTACTTGAAGGACTACGAGTTCGACCAAAATCTTTTCCCTCTCCTTGGTCTCTAGTTTAACGGTTGTAGACGACCTAGTACCTCTTTCGTTCTCTCAAGGTCTTTTTGTAGATAAAGACGAAATAACTGATACGGTTTCGGAAACTGACACACCTAGTGTTATTTGACACCTTTTAAGACTTTCTCTACCCTTATGGTCTGGTGGACTGGACGAAGAACTCTTTAGACATACGTCCAGTCCTTCGTCGTCAATCTTGACCTGTACCTTGTTATCTGACCAAGGTTTATCCTTTTCCTCATGCAGTTCCGACATATATCGGTGGTACGAATAAATTGAAGATACGTCTCATGTAGTACTCTTTGCGACCCGACCTTCTTTGTGTTCGACCTTAGAACTAACGGCCCTCTTTAGAGTTATTGGAGTCTATACGTCTACTGTGGTGGGAATACCGTCTTTCACTTCTCCTTGATTTTTCGGAGAACTACTTTCACTTTCTCCTCTCACTTTTTCAACCGAATTTCGAGTTGTAAGTCTTTTGTTTCTAGTACCGTAGGACAGGGTAGTGAAGTACCCTTTGTCTACCCCTTTGTCACAGTCTGAAATAAAAAAACCCGAGGTTTTAGTGACGTCTACCACTAACATCGGTACTTTAATTTTCTGCGAATGAGGAACCTTCTTTTCAATACTGGTTGGATCTATCGTATAAGTTTTCGTCTCTATAATGAAACGGTTGATTCTAGGCAGATCAGTTCCGATACCAAAAAGGTCATCAGTACATACCTACACTCTCAACCTGACACTTCTTCCGACTCGTGGTTTTTTAACTACGAAAACTTGACACCACAACCTCTTCTGAGAACTCTCAGGGAACCTGACGTTCCTCTAGGTTGGTCAGGTAAGACTTCCTCTAGTCGGGACCCTAAAGAAATCTTCCTCACTAGAATTTCGACTTTGAGGTCATGAGACCGGTAGGGTACGCTTCTCAACTGAGTGACCTTTTCTGAGACTACGACCCTCCCTAACCCCCGTCTTCCTCTTCCCCTGCTGTCTCCTACTCTACCGACCTACCGTAGTGACTGAGCTACCCGCACTCAGACTCACTTGAAGCCCTCAACCACTACCTGTCCCTCCGGACCGCACGACGTTAAGTACCCCAGCGTTTCTCAGTCTGTGCTGACTCACTGATTTGACTTACCTTGACTCTTATCTCCTAAGTTTCCCTGTCTCTACTTTTTGTTTAAAAAAAGAACCTACGATCGAGACAGAATCCTATTTATTTGGACCCCATATACTTGAGTTTAATACATATACGTCATTTCCTTTAGGAATCAATACCAATATTATACGTTGACTGGTTAAGACTCAGTTAATTTTTTAAGATATTATATCCTTCATTTTACGTCTATTTACCTTATGTCAATGTAACAATTTTTATACAAGAGTAAAAAGAGTTACAACTACAGTTTTATTTCTCTTGTCCTGTATCACATAAATAGGAGATTGTCTTTTATCTTTGGCGGAAACTGTTCCCTTTCTCCTTCAAATAACCTTTCTCCTAAGACCTTGTCAAGGTCTCCTTCCTGTCCTTTGACCACTCGAGGTCCAGCGGTCGTCGTTCTCTGGGACCAGGACGAGAGTCTCGTAAAGGTGTGCCAAAGTCCTCCGAAGATAAACTTCAACCCTTCTTTATTCGACTACCCGGGTCAAACACCGGCACCTCCGGTCCCTACCTCATTACACTCACCCTCAAATGACCTTAGGGTACCAACCTCATTTCCTTGTTTCTCCTGCACTTTCCCCTTTATCCTACGGTCCGTTTGTCTTAGACTGTCTACAAGAGTAACCCTCGAAGAGTCCTTTGTGTCCGAAATTAGGGTTGAAGTCGGGGTCTACTCTACACTTATTCAGTAGAACAACACACCGTCCCCATAAATGTAAAAAACAATCATATTTTCCTCCCGGTGTTAATCTGGGTGGACGGTATTTTGATAAGGAACCAGTGTCATGTATTTTAAGGTTGGGAGTCTTGTTTTAAAAATTTCAATTTCTTGTTAGGAAGGTCTCCCAGTTTAATTTTCTGTTGACACATCTGTGATAGTGGTGAAGATAAGTTGTGACGTGATCTCAAAAGTCGGTCATGTTTAGAATTCTTTCACTTTATCGGTTTCTCTAACATGCCTTTAAATTTTTCAATAGTAAAAAAATGTCTTCCTCACTAACATACATATATTACGATTTTTTTTAGATAGTTGATAACGTTTATTATTCATTTAAATCGTTACAGTGACTTAGTCCCAGTTACATGTTTTAAAGTAGAATAAAGACATAGTCGTTGTGTTATTGTTGTTTTTGTTTTACTTTAAAATTTTTACCATGGTAACTGTTTTTTTCGTATTTTTGTAATTTATACATCCTTATTTAGACTGTTTTCTGTACGTCGGTTAAAGGAGTTTAATAGATATTTAATTAAGTTAAGGTTACTTTTAGAGTCTTCTCGAAAATAAAACCACCTTTAGTTAGTCGACTGAGATTTTAAATATTTCTTTACGTTTTCCACTTCTTATCGACTCCGTTAAAACTTCTTTTTGTTTGAACCTCCTAGAGACAGATGATCTTGCCGGTTGATAAGATCAAACGGTTCAAGACTCCCCAAAAGACTCTACGTTATGAAAGTCAAAATTTTGGATCTTTCAATTCATACATTTTAATGATAATGTATAATGTCACAATATACAGTTAATATGGAGTTGTTTTTACACCCCTCACCCCCTGATGTTACATGACCCTTTTGGGGTTCCTAAATCATATCTCGATAGCAATAATTCTACCATACTATATCCGTGCACATATATTTTTTTTATTTACTTTCTCTTGTTTCCCTGGTCTTTATCTGAGTATGTATATAATGGTAGTCTAATACTGTCTACCGTATTGTCATTAGGAAAACCCTTTGCTACCAGAAAAGGTATTAACCATGACTTGTTCACCGATAGGTACCCCCACCACCTTCTGTGAAGTTAAAGATTAAGTTGTGCTTTTTATTCAAGGTCTACTTAATACAAAGATTTATATTTTCTATTTTGTTATTTCGAAAATCCCTTTTTTATCCTCTTACAAGTTGGTACTGTGCCTGTTTCTAAAAGATTTATTCCATGTCTTTTACGATTTATATTTCCTCTTTGACCATTTAACTTGGTCTAATTTAAATTTACGAACATAAGTAATTTTTATACAGATTCTTTTACTTTTAAGTTCGTTCAGTGTTACTCCCTTCTATGTATACTAAAAATGGATATTCAACAATTCAACGATTCAACACAGACTGAGAAAACGTTAGGGAACCTATTCGGGTGGTCTGAGGAGACAGGTACCCTAAAGGGTCCGTTCTTATGACCTCACCCAACGATAAAGGAAGAGGACTCCTAGAAGGACTGGGTCCCTAGCTTGGGTGCAGGGAACGTAACCGTCCGTCTAAGAAATGACGACTTGATGGTCCTTTCGGGTTTATATACACCACACACATATATATATATTATGTAATTTAAATACATTAATATTAATATATTCGTGTAAATATATACAATATGTATATAAACGTAATTTATAACATAAATTATAAATATACAAGTACAAATATAGATTGTTTTAACAGTATATATTATTTATATAAAAATACATATTTAGTGTATATGGAAGAGAGTGAGACACATACACAAAAATACACACATATAGATATTTAAATATATAGATATGGATAGAATAGACAAATATATTTGTAATGTGTATTTATATGTATATGTGGTGAACAATCCATATATAGACGGTTTCCTTGGTATATGTCTTATATATTTCTCAAGGGTATTCAGTTATTATTTTTCTGTATACTTTACCGCGAACTGAAGTGATCAGTAGTCTCCTTACGTTTAATTTAAGAGATACTTTCTTATGAGATACAGATGGACTTCTCGATTTTACTCTTTCTGTCTGTTATGGTTCGTGACTGTTCCTACACCCCGTTGATCTTTAAAATATGTAACGATTTTCGTCATAGTTCGTATGTCAGTAAGACCCTTCAAGAAACCGTTACAGACGATTTCGAGTTGCGTAAGTGTGGGTTACTGGATGTCTAAGGTCAAGACCCATCTATGGATCGTTTTTAAAAGGACTTCCCCAAATCTGGACCCCAGTGTTTGAGTTTACGTATGTCTCTTTCCAGTCCGTTCATTATAGTTAATGACCGGTCTTCCTGTAAAAGTCGTCTTGACTAAGTTCACCTGTGTAATCTGTGGGAAACCGTACCGACGGGGACTTTGTCGGGAATACGTACAGGTCTGAGTTCAAAGACGGGTCGGGGGGAGAGTTACCGAATAACGAGAATCCACCTGTGGAGTGGGTGCGGTCCACGGTGCCTATGTCGACCACGAGACGGGTCCAGGAGGACGGACCACCCCGTGGTAGGCGGTAGGCGACACGTGCCACCGACGATTGTCGGGTGTCTCCGGAGAAGAGAACCTAGTGGAACTAGGTTTTGCGAACTCTTTACTGCGGGAGAGGACTTCCGTCGGGTACCAGTTATTGACTACGCACACCCCCATACGTTCGCCCGAGGTACGAAACTCTGCCCCATTGACGTCCCGACATGCGAGAGGTCTAAGGTGTCACTCTAGTCGGACTCTGATCTGAACGTGGAGAAAGAGAACGAGACAGGACGAAGGGAGTGACGGATAGTCGAAAGAGGACTCTCGTAGGGGGGTTATTCAGTGAACGTAGTCGTGGGTTCCAGTCAGTGTCCCGGGTATTGTACGAGAAAGGGGTTCCTCGACTCTCGGATTGACTCTGTCAGGGTAGTTACAGTTGTATTGGCGACAAGGGCAACGACTCGACACCCACAAGCCGAAGGGAAACTTGAGTATTTTCGGAAGTCCTCGAGGGGCTATCAGGAGGAAAGACAAGTTCAGTCAGTTTCAGGTAATGAGAAGGGACTTCGGTCCTATTGGAATTGATCAGACTACCCATAAGGTCCGGACTGGATGTTACCGATGTCTCTATACTGGGTTACGAAACACCTTCTTGTAGTCAACCTTAGGACTCCCTTTTTGATTAACTAATGGGAAGGATAAGGGAACCGAAGTCATTGATCCTCTCAACGATCTTTACGAGGGATGGTTAATTAGGGGGTCCTTAAACCTCAATTAAACAATGGGTCCCGACAAAGGGGCCCTGGAGCTAAGGGACCTCCGTCTCTCGATTTAAGGAAGGTGACCAGCAGTAGGGGAACGTCGAGAGACAAAGGTCAAGACAGGTCCTTCGGAGATCGTAGAGAGACTCGGAAGAATAGGGATTTTACATGAAAAGATACCGGAGAAGCACGCACGCACACACACACACGTGCACACGCACACACACACACGTACGCACACGTGTGCGCGCACACATGTCTATATGCGTCACACAAACGGATGTACAATCCTTCCGTTTTTCTACTCCACCCCCTTAGTGTCCTCCCACCAGTCTAAAGTTTAGTGAGTTGGTACCCAATGTTTCTTTCCCACTGCGTCGTGTTCGGACTAATCAAGGTGAGTCCTAACAAGTGACTAAGTAGTCTTTTAACTAGGAAGACTGGGTCTGAGAGGAGAGAGTTACCAGTTTCCGTCGAAAACAAACTCGGTCGGAGATGTCATTAAACTACATCAGATCGGGTTCTGTTCAAAGATGGGCTCGGTTTGCCCCGATGACGACCCATTATAAACTTGCACAATTGGATGTAAGACAAAACGTCACCCGCAGAGGAGAAGAGGGGACGGAGGAGACTCCGTCTGTTCCGATAGTGCACCAGAGTCCCTTCGGTCCGACGTTCCACTTCCCCTTTTTTCAACTTCTCAGAGAGACTGAACAAGGATTACTGGCCATCTCCAGTGTGTGACTACAAAGTGACCAGAATTCTTACGAGTGTCTACTCGTGGATAACCTGTGACAAACCGGGGGTAACGTGAAAAACTTTCAGAGTAAACCCGGTGTGTCCCGAGTCGAGAGGTCAAATGGTGTCAGGGGTCATGAGGGATGACAGACAGGGGTAACTGTAAAGGGTGGACCGGAGAAAGACACATGTGACCTTAGACACTGGGGTTATGGTTTTGGTAAGTTCTTCTAATACAAACGATGGGATCTTCGTTTGTAAGAGGAGAGACTCCTTTTGTTGTTCTCCTAATTCTCTCCTTCAAAGAAAGAGTCTTCTCTCTTTCAGTGTCACATTCCGGGTTACTGTCGACACCCGCACTAGAGTGACGTGTGTTGAATTTATTGTTCGGATCCGTTCTGACTACCCACTATCGGTAGGACTCACTTCTGTCGTTGCACCCAGATTCTCTCTTCCCCCTCCCGACACCAGATCCTAGAGTAGACGAGTCGTGGGGAAGGAGGGGGAAGATCAACCTCGAGGGACTAATAGGAACCCTTTGACGGGGGTGGGTACCGTGTCTTAGAACCTCACTTCACTTCAGCGAGTCAGCACAGGCTGAAACGCTGGGGTACCTGACATCGGATGGTCCGAGGAGGAAGGCACCCTAAGAGGTCCGTTCTCATGACCGCTTACAGTTCCACGGTACCGGTTCCCTATACACCCCAGTTCGCTGGGTTTCGTCGGGTAAGTGTGAGAAGGAGGTCCTTTGACCTGGAACGTGTGTCCTTGTGTTCCCACCTTTTAGATGGGGTTGCCTCCAAGGAACTTCCCTAGTGGGTAATCGAGGACGATGGGTCTGAGGAGTCCCCAGGAGCAAGGAAGAGGAAGACCCCGAATAGTACCGTCTAAGACATGTAAGAGACTCGAAAGGGTACAATAAGGTTATTCCAGAGAGTTCCCAGTCAAAGACAACGACCGTTACACTCTTGGGACGGAACCTTTTCTTCCAAGGACCCCCTGCGCCTTACCCTCGGTTTTTTTTTTTTTACCGGATAAAGTTCACTTCTCGTACAAGAGTCGTCGCGGAGAGTTCTTGAGTCGAGTCGGACCGAGTTCCCCTTTGAAATTCCCTCCTTCACACTTCTTAGCCCCACCTCCCTCTACACCCCTTCCCCGACCTCACCCTCTTAGGAACAGACGGAAAGACGTCTCACACCGGAAAGAGAGTCGCGTCTCAAAGGGTGCTACACCGACCTCTGTGGCGGTTCGACCTTAGTCATTCGTCGTCGCTTGACCCGTCGTACGTGGCCTTAGGTCCCTTCACGGTTCCCTCGTCCGAGACGTCCTTCGGAGTAGGAGGTCACTCGACTCCGTCGTTTCTCGAACCCTAGTAATGGCTTCTCCTCATTCACCTCACCTCCTCCCCTCTTACGGTCTTACGGTTTGGACGAACACTTCCCGTCTTACCTGACCCGAAGGGACCACCAGGTCACGTAGTCTTAGACGGACGGTTACGTCCCCTATACCCAAACTAGGGACCAGACCCCCTTCGGGTGTACGGTATCCCGTTGATTCGGACCCACGGAGTTTATGACTCGGGCACGAGGCGTTGTTCTCTTTGATATCGTCATTCTTCGAACGCGTGGTACTGTTTCTCGTCGGGGACGAACGGTGTTGGTCTCTTTCGGGTTCGTCGGTTTTTAATTTCCTTTTTTTCTTGTGTTACCTGAGGACTTAGTCAGACGGACACAAACTTTGGACCAAGGTAGTGACTGAACCACACTAGTCAACAACGTGGGAATTTAAGAGGAACACACACGTACGATTCAGCGAAGTCAGCACATACTGAGAAACTCTGGGGTACCTGACGTCGGGCGGTCTGAGAAGACAGGTTTCCTAAGAGGTCCGTTCTTATGACCTCACCCAACGATACAGCAGGAGGTCCCCTCGAAGGGTTGGGTCCCTGACTTGGACATAGAGAACTGACAGAGGACGTAGCCGTCCGTCCAAGAAATTGTGATCGCGGTAGACCCTTCGGGATTATGAGGGATGGAGTTAAATTAAATCACCGACCGTTTTTGGTTCGTGAGTTATTTCTCACTCGTCACAATAATAAAAATAGTTATTTTACAATAAGGTAATTGGACTTAGTAATTAACGGTTAAAAATAATAATGGTAAATTTGAAGTATAAGTTTCGGTGTCTGGTACGGACACATGGGTGTGTGTACGTTTTGTGTGTCAATATAAAGTCTTTATGGGGACCCCGGGCCGGACTTTAATGTCTGAATATTTGGACTTTGTTTCGGTCATTCTATGGTATTTTGTTTTCCAGGTTGCCCACATTTCAACATGGTAAAACAATTTTCCCTTTATGTCAGACTCTGTGGTTCCCCTTCCTGTCCCTGGGTCCACTGACCGTCTTAACCCTGTTATTGCACCCTAATGAAAGACAAGACTATTCTGAGAACCATTGATCTTTGTCTACCTCTGGTACGACGAACTTGTCTTCGAGCTACCGGACACTGCCTGGAGTACTCGGGTTCCTTGACCTAGACTTTTACATTGACATAGTAACTTTATTAAGGTGCATAGCGAGAAATTCTTCTACCTCATTACCTCTTGCACGACCGAACCCTCAGGGGTCTCCCGGGTACCTCCTGAAGACTCTCTCCAAGTGAGAGAATTTTGGACCGAGAGGGTATAATCGTCGGGGACTGGTGCCGTACGTGTCGAGAGGAGGTGGGAATACTCATACCGGATGAGACCTCGTGGAATTAGAGTGAGGAAGAGGTGGAGTCGGTCTACGAGAGTCCTAGAGACTCAAAATTTTGGTTACACACTGTTAAACATACCTTTGTGTTTTTTGGAGCTTCTCGGTTTCGTTAGAACTCTTTTTTCTTACCTTGACTTCCTTAGTTGGACGGACTGAAATCTGATATGATGTTTCGATGTCAGTAGTTCTGTCGTACCATGACCGTGTTTCGGTCTTTATATCGAGTTACCTTGGTTTATGTTTCGGGTCTCCATTTAGGTGCTGGATACCTGTGGACATTTTCTTACTTTGATCTTGTGAAAGATTGTGGTATGTGTTTTTATTTGAGTTTTACCTAATTTCTAAATTTACATTCTGGTCTTTGATATTGAACATCTCCTTTTGTATCCGTTTTGTGAGAGACTGTATTTAATGTCGTCCTAGGACATACTGAGTAGAGGGTGTCATTACCTTTATTTTTGTTTTTATTTGTTTACCCTGGATTAATTTGAATTTTGGAAAACGTGTTACCTCCTTTGATATTCGTTCCTCTTTTCCGTCGGAAGTCTTACCCTCTTTTATTATCGTTTGATTCGTTGACTGTTTATTAATTAGAGTTTTTATATGTTCGTCGAGGACGTCGAGTTAAGGTCTTTTTATTTGTTGGGTTAGTTTTTTACCCGGTTTCTGGATTTGTCTGTAAAGAGGTTTCTGCTGTATGTCTACCGATTGTTTGTGTACTTTTCTACGAGTTGTAGTGAGTAATAATCTCTTTACGTTTAGTTTTGGTGTTACACCATGGTAGAGTACGTCCAGTCTTACCGACGATAGTTTTTCAGATGTTCGTTATTTATGACCTCTCCCACACCTCTTTTTCCCTTGGGAGAATGTGACAACCACGCTTACGTTTGATCATGTCGGTGATACCTCTTGTCACACCTCTAAGGAATTTTTTGACCTTTAACTTGACGGAATACTGGGTCGTTAGAGTGACGACCCGTATGTGTGACTCCTTTGGTCTTAACTTTCTCTGTGCACATGGGGTTACAAGTAACGTCGTGACAAATATTATCGGTCCTGTACCTTCGTTGCAGACGTATTCGTCTGCTTACCTATTCTTTCGACACCATGTATATGTGTTACCTCATAATGAGTCGGTAATTTTTCTTATGCAAACTTAGTAAAGATTACTCCACCTACTTTGACCTCGGATAATATGTCTCACTTCATTCGGTCTTTCTTTTTGTGGTTATGTCATATGATTGTGTATATATACCTTAACTCTTTCTACCATTGCTACTGGGATATACACTCTGTCTTTTCTCTGTGTCTATATTTCTTGTCAGAAAACCTGAGACACCCTCTTCCGCTCCCCCCACACTAAACTCTCTTATCGTAACTTTGCACATATAATGGTATAAACTTTATCTAGCGGTCAGGTCCAAACTACGTACTCTGTCCACGAGTCCCGACCACGTGACCCTACTCGGTCTCCCTACCCTACCCCCCTCAAGTCTTACCCCCTGTGTCCATGTGGGTACCGACTAAGTACAGTTACATACCGTTTTTGGTGATGTTATAATATTTCATTAATCGAAGGTTAATTTTATTTATTAATTTTTTTTTTTGGGTCACACACTCTATGGGGTCACCAGGCCGCCGATACTGAAACATGTATGTGTCGGCTCCCGGACCCAAATTAGGGACCAACCCCTTGATTCTAGGGTGTCGACTCGTCCCACCGGTTTTTACTTACTTACTTATTTATTTATTTATTTTAATGATACACAGGAGGGAGTCTTTGTAATAAAAGAGGGTTTCCAGTCAGCCGTTTGTACCTGTCACTGGAACCCAGTATTGGGTTACGACGACTCATCCGGTGAAGGGACCCATTCCTCCGTATTCCTTAAAGTCGAGATTTCGGTGTGAAGGGTGGTGAGAAGACGTACTTTCCTCCTTGTCAATAATAATTGGAGTACAAGGTCTACTTCTTTGACTTAGAATCACTCTACTTCACTGAACGAGTTCTAGTGTCTCGACCCCTCACCGGTGACTCGGGGTGTAGGTGGAAGAGACGAAGTTTAGGTCCCAATATGGGATCTGTCGGAATGACAGAGGTCCAAGGTATCCGAAACTCCCTGGAAGACGTAAGTCCCAGACCCCTTGTCAGGGGAGGTCCATCTCCCCTGTGGAATCCTGCTTGAGGTTCTGTGTAGATCTTAGTAGGATTCTCCGCAGACCTAATATAGATACTTGTTTCGTGTCTCTAGGGGTAGAGACCCCTTAAATGGAGGACCAACCCTCCCTCTTTGTCACTTGGTATTCACATTGTTGACCTACTGTCACACTCGAAGGGTCCACCACGGTCGTCACTCCTTGTGTGGACGGTTACGTCCTCTGTGTTCTCTGCACCCAAACTAAAGACCAAACTTTTCTAGGGGACCTCATCCTTGCCGTTGGACGAGGTGATAAGTCCGGACCTTTTAGGGTACCTGTTTCCTCGGACCGTCCGATGTCAGGTACGCCAGCGTTTCTCAGTCTGTACTGACTCGCTGACTTGTGTGCTTGTGTCTACTAGTTCATGATAACTCTCCATTGTCTCCGTTGATTTTTCTTTGTTTCTTTTTCCTTAGTCCTGTCCTTTTTCACGACGTCAAAATTTGCTTCACCAGTCCCTTCCAGAGAGACTCTTCTACTGTTAAACTAGTCTGAATTCTTCAAGTCTCCAACTGGGTACTCAATAGACCTGTGTCCCCTAAGGTCCTTCGATCTTCTCTACCACGTTTCCGGGACCCCGTCTTCATAAGGTTTACAAAACGTTCCTCCTGTCTCACTCGACGCCCGTCTCTCCATTCCCTCCGTCCAGTGTTTCCCGGAGAGCCACTGACCGTCTTGAAACTGAGACTCACTTTGTCATACGGTGCCCTCCCAGGACTCGTTTCCTCATTGTACTAGACTGAGTTTAAAATGCTCATTGAGACCGACGACATCCTCCTCCTCTAACATCCCTCGTTCCCGCCTTCGTAGACCCGGGTAATTATACTTGTCCAGTCCTTCTGTCCTTTGCTCGTCTTCTTGTCTCTCAATCCTCTAGTTGGTCTCACGAAAGGATCTTCGGTGTTCTTTCTCAAAAAAAAAAAATTTAATTTGATATCAACTTAGTATTATATCATAATCAAAGTCCGTATATCGTTTCACTGGGTGTATATATTCACGCAGACATATATATGGGTGTATACATTCACACACATATATGTATATATACATATGAAAAAGGAATACCCAATAATTCTATAACTTCTAACTATATTCTATAACTGATATAAAGGGATATGTCATCCAGGAATAACTAATAGGTAAAACATATATAATCCAACATATACGATTAGGGTTGGAAGATTAAATAGGGAGGGGAGGTGTAACGGGGAAACCATTGAAAAAGGACAACAACAAAAAATTTTTGAAACTTGAAAAATAAAACATAACCCCGTATCGGTTAATTGTTACGACACCATCAAAGTCCACTTGTCGTTCCCCTGAGTCGGTGTGTATCTGTACACAGGTGAGAGGGGGTTTGGGAGGAGGGTAGTTCCGACCGTGTATTGTGAAAATTCCATGGAAGTATGATAACAGGTGTCACCGTCGTGGTTAAATGTAAGGGTTGTTACATCCTCTCAAGAGAAAAGAGGTAGGGGAGAAGTCGTAAATAATAAACATCTGAAATTTTTTTAGAATTTAAATAACTCGTGGATTTATAGAATACATAACAAGATTCGTAAAATATGTGTCTTCGAGTAGATTAGGAGTATTGAAGAAATCTTCCATTTAAAATATCCATTCTTTTCATTTCAAATCCCTCTAATTCATTGAACAATACGTCGGTCGTTTGTTCTCTCAATCCGAGACACCGAGGTTCCACCAAGTGAAGTTGAGGAGAGAGAGTAATAGACATCTGAAAAACCACGACCGGCAAGATTGACCTCACTCCACTATGGAGTGACACCAAAACTAAACGTAAAGAGATTATTAATTACTACATAGAAAACCCTAGAAAATGACCGACATAGGAAAGAGACCTTGTTGAAGGGAGGTCGAGAAGGTCCAGAGTCGAGTCGGTGAGGAGTCTCCGCGACGGGGTAGGAACAAATTTGAGAGACACATGAAGAGTGACACATCTGGTTGGAACAAATAAACCAAACGGATGACCACCACGTCATATTTCTTAATCGGACGGTTACGTCCTCTGCGTTCTCTGTACCCAAGTCAGGGACCCAACCCTTCTAGGGGACCTCCTCCCGTACCGTTGGGTGAGGTTATAAGAACGGACCTTTCAGGGTGCCTGTTTCCTCTGACCATCCGACGCCAGGTACCCTAGCGTTTCTCAACCTGTACTGACTCGCTGACTTGTGTGTGTACACGAAGACTCACAGGACGGAGGAGGAAAACGTGACGATCTTAGATTCGAGGTCCGTCCGTCCCTGGAAGAGACAGACTAAGGAAATCCATAGTAGTCACAGACCTTGTCACAGACCTTTTAAAAGTTGAGTGATACTTATAGACAATGTACTTATTTCTTCAGGGACTAAAGGGGACTGCTCTTCTGGCTCCTGGGACTAGTGTGTCCATCATCCTGGACTGGGATAATAATGATGTCCGTACCGAGGAGGGAAGTTCGACGAAATGGATGCCTTGGACCTTTTTGTGTAAGGAGGGGAAGACACAGAACTAGAGTTCAAAATACTGGAACAGAAACCAAGGACACACCCTATTGGTACCGGTAGGGAGACCCCGTTCATGATTACCGATTCGACGTTACTCGATCGTAGAGGAATGGACAAAAAGAGGTAAGATTCTACCGATGAAAAGCGTAAATACTAAAGAGGTTTACCTTAAGTAAAATGTTAACTACTTATGAATTATATCAAAGGAAAAGGGGGAACTTTTGAGAATGATTTGGATCCCACATAGACCATTACCACAGAATCTGAGACCTTCATTTAACGTCACCTTTGAGATAACCAAAGGTCGTTCATTACCATAAACCTTATTTATTACCTTTGAAGAGAGAAGGGGACCCAACATACAAAAGACAAAATGTGTCTATGACATGTCTCATCGGAGACTATAAATAAAACAACGATTACTATATAAAAGAGGAACAGATGGAAGGACTATCTTAGACCCTTAACTTATTACGTTCTTGTATTTCTATATAGATCTAAACAAGACTGTTCAAAGTATAGTGACTGAGATGAACCTCCTCTTTTAAACTGGAATTCTTTTTAATGTGACTCTTTAGGTCGACGATAATGTTTTTGGTCCGTCGTGTCTCTTTTACGACGAGCCAGACAACATCATGGGCACATTAAATACAGTTGTCTTTCGGTTATTGAAGTAGTACTAGACCTTCATTTAAAGTCAACACTCTAGAACCCGAGAGAGGACTAGCCTATCTTCCTTCGTGCGACATATTTAAGAGTCGAGGTTGAAGGGCTTTCATGAAACCACCCTCCACCCTCCACTACCACCCCTCCCATTCTGTCTACCGAAAGTCTAACGAGACTAAAGAGTAGTCGGCAGTGGTTTCCGACGGTCCGTAAACTGTCTCTCTTTTCTAAATACGTCCTCGTAGTCCCTCCATTACCCTTTGTCTTTTATACTAAAATTATTTGTAATAAGGATTTTGATTCCGACAGTAAAATTTAACTGTACGACTTTAACTACGAAGAGGTAGTTTATATCTAAGTAGACCAGAAAAAAGATTTGTTTGTTTGTTTGTTTTTGTTTTTTGAAGTTAAACCTACGTTTCCGACGAATTAGTTGGAAACCTGAAACCTAAGGGTTAGACCTAGACCGTCCATAATTATGGTAAGCAGGATTCGGTCAACATGTTGAAAAATAAACGGTAGTCAACTTTACACAAAACGTACACAAATGGAGGTGAGACGACCGACCACCCGTCACTAGAGTCTGTAGGAGAGGTGTGACCTGGTGGTAAGACCCCAGAACACTGCAGTTCAGGATCCCTCACTCGTAGGAAATCACTGGTCCACGGACCCCAGTGACACCTGTGTAGGTGGTAGGGTCGGGTGCAGATACCACGGGGGAGCGGTGAGAACCCGGATCTTTAGGAAACATGTCTACAGGTATAAGAATGGAGACACCACTTGATTAATAAGAAGAAACCCCGGGTTGGAGAGTGACTACGACCCTTTCTAACTCCCGTCCGCTTCCCCCGGTGTCTCCTACTCTACCAACCTACCGTAGTGGCTGAGTCACCTGCACTCAAACTTGTTTGAGGTCCTCCATCACCTCCTGTCCCTTCGGACCGTACGACGAAAGGTACCCCAACGTTTCTCAGCCTGTGTTGTCTCGTTGTCGTGGGTGAAGAGTGATCCAGAGGTCCACCTCCGGGCCCCGACGATCCCGACTTTCTCAGGACAAAGGAGTTGACCCTTCTTAGAGAAACAGACCAAACTCCCTCTACGAAGGAAGGAGGAAGAGAGAGACTTTTGAGGAAAAAGGGAGGGATGTGAGAGGTTTAAGAAGGAGTCCACCCCGATCCCAATCCTACTCCCCTCACTCCATAGGAGAAGTCGATAATTTATACTCATGTTTGAATTTTTGACACCGAAAATACTTCCAAAAGTAAAACTAAAAATTTTTGATAACGTCATCCTGTAATGAAATAGAACTAATAATTCACAAACCCACCAAGGAATTTAAAACCCTGACCCCTGTGACGAAGTGAACTGGAGTGGGATTAGGACCCGTGTCTAAAATCTTTGTTTTCGTCTTCTAGGACACCGGACTCAGAGAAAAACAGAACGGTACCTGGGACTTTGGTAGGACTTGACTTCTTTTCTCCCTCCCCTGTACACACCTCCTACATAGTATTTAATAATAGAGTCCTGTGATAGCCCGGTGCGTCCTCGTCTCCCGACCCGACACAGAGTTTCTGAGAAAGGTCGGGATTATGGTTCCTCTTCTCTCCCACTCTGTCTCGACGCCCGAGGACCCATCTACCTGTCTTTCCCTCTACGGGTGAGGGGGTGGGTGAAGTCAACAGTCGTCGTTGATTTTAATGGAAAGTCGAGTCTAAGGACTGGCCAGGTACAAAGACCCTACGATCTTTGTAGGGTCGTCCCTACTGTCACCGAGACTGGACGCCCTGCGGAGAATCAAAGGAAAAGGAGATGGACACCGGGACCCTGCGAGACATGACGACGTGAGTAATTTTTTGTTTTGGGTTTAGAGAAAAAGGGACTTCCCAGAAACAAAGGGTTTTACGGTGCCCACGTCGAACTAAGATAAAAACATTTTCCGGGGTGAAAACGGGTTACCGTAGTTGTGCCGTGAGAGTGATTCCACCCCTCGACTCGGAAGTCTAGACTCCCACTCAGGAAAGTAACACGAGGAAAGAAGTGCGAACGGGAGTCCCCACTTTTAGTCGTGGTACCTCTAGCAGAACTTTTCAGACTTCTCGACAAGGGGACGGACCTTAGTCTCCCCGGACCGGAGACACTGGGGCTTCGTCGACGAAAGTTCGGCGGTCCGAACCGTAAAAGTCGGGAGTATCTATAGCGAGTTCCCAACTTGTAGCGGCAAAAGAGGTACAGCGCTTGAGGGAACTTTTATTCTCCTCGTGGTGTCCTGGAAAGCTGGAGACCGACGGCGAAGACTCACAAAAGAAAACGGTTGAAAAGGGGTGTCATAGGGAAGGCACCCGAACCTCCGTGACACACGACCAAAACGCACAAAATAACAGGGTCCGACACAAAGGCAACGAGGAAGGTCAGTGAGAACGTGTCCAGTCTCGGACACCCCTGTAGAGGGAAGACGTGTGACCGGAGATAGACAGGGAAGGAAAGATTTCGTGAGAAGAATCACACGTACAGACATATTCGACGTAGAAGGGTTGCAGCACTTCAACGCTCCTTCTGCTCGTCCATCTTCCCTCACATAACGACCCAGTACCCCACCCCCGACGAGTATCTTTTCCAAAAGGACTCTTGTCCTCAGTGACGTGAGGTCGGAACGACAGAGAGACTCCGGGTCACCGGAACTTGACCACCCGGGGGGAGGACGAAGACTTGTGTGGAACTAAGTGGGGTCGAAGAACCCGGACGGAGACATCGTAGGCACCTACAGTTCCATGGGTGCGGTCGAGAATCCAGGGGTAATGGGACTTCGAAGAGAGGAGTCTCGGTCGTCCCGGTGACAGAGACCCAGGTAAAGGTTCGAGGACCCTTATTGGAGACTAGTCAGTCGTACCCAGACTGCCCTCTAGTGTCCCATGGTCCGTCGGGGAAAACCTCCTATGATCTAAAGAGATTCCCCTCCTCTACCCGACCCGTCCTTTATGATCCATAGACACACACACGAGTCAGTACCGGTTGAGAGATACTGGAGTACCTAACATTGGGTGGTGCGAGGAGACAGGGACCTTAAAAGGTCCGTTCTTATGACCTCACCTACCTCACGGTAAAGGAGGAGGACCCCTAGAGGGATGGGTCCCTAACTTGGGCACAGAGAACACAGAGGACGTAGCCGTCCACCTAAGGAATGACGACTCGGTGGACCCTTCGGGGCCCATAGAGACCACGGGGGGATTTACGACGAAGGAGGAAAGATAGGTGGCGAGGCACCTTGAAGACTCTTCAAGCGGAAACCTCCCTTTTTACTAAGAGAAGACTACCAGACTGAGGGACCAGAGGAGACAAGACCCAAGGCTCCGATTACAGCCCGATTCTCTCCGGAAAGGGTGAGATACTGATTTATACTTTTTTATAAAAAGATACACATGGACATACCCGAAGAGTCCACCGCGATCACCATTTCTTGGACGGACAGTTACGTCCTCCGCATTCTCTACACCCAAGTCAGGGACCCAGTCCTTCTAGGGAACCCCCTCCCGTACCGTTGGGTGAGGTTATAAGAACAGATGTCTGAGTACCTCGGACCACCCGATGTCAGGTATCCCAGCGTTTCTCAGTCTGTGCTGACTCCACTAAATCGTCCGGACATAGAAATAATTTGAAAATTTGTTATAGAGTAGATAGGTCTTAATTAAAACCACGTTCCTAAGTCCATCCTTTAAGTCTAAAGAAAGAGGATTTCCACTGATAGGCCTGTGCGCAAAACTAAATAGGTAAAAAACCAAAGTAAAATTTCTTATAGAAAACACAGTGTACGATTGAAAGGAATACGAAATTCAGACATAGATCTAATATATCTAGAAGGAGTCGAATATTGTCCCAACATAGGGTTATTTCGGTAATATTCAACTTTTATAAAATACAGTTTTTACGTAAATTATGTGGATGAAATGGCTTATAGTATCGAATTAGTTCGGATTGAATGTACACGAGTCTTTGTGAATGTAATCAGATATCGACCCGTTTTAGTAGATTATGTGTCGGGTAAAATATCGTTGACACCCCTGAAGGGACCACCAGGTCCCCAATTCTGGGACATGAAGGTTACGTCCCCCGGACCCAAGTCAGGGACGAGTCCCTTGATCTAGGGTGTATGGTGTCGATTCGCAAGCGTACGGTGTCGGTTTCTAGGGCGTACGATGTTGCTTCTGGACCGCCTCGGTTTATTCAGTTATTTATAAGTATTATTTCACAGCTTATAGAGTACATTAAATACCTTAAGAGTTGACTTTCACTTTGTACCTTACCTTACGAATATTCACAATAGAAAGCAAATGGGACTAGTAGTGCACCGGCTGACCCTCGATGGAGACGCGTCGTAGTGCTCTCTCCTGGATAATATCTCCTGATCGGGTCTTTTCTAGTGTTAAGTTTTAGACTTCATTTTTTGGTTGAAAGACTGACTTGCGTGAAGAGGTACGGGGTGGTACCTCGTCTCTTCAGTACAACTTGGTGACCTTCGGTCCTGCCGGACGTAAGATCAAGTAAGCACATACTTGGGTGCACAGTCTTAGTGGGACAAAACCAGTGACGCCCGACGAAGAAATGTGGTACCTGAGCAAGACACATAGGGTAGCAATAAGACTGACGAGTAGGGATGTCTCCCCTGACCTGGGACGTCGTCCAGGGAGAGGTGCCTCCCTCTAGGGACGGAGCCCTCACGGAGGACGCACAGCCCGCAAAGGAACGGTACGGGTACAGCCGACTGGTTTCGACGTCCCAGACCGAGACGAGTGACTAGTCGAGTCGACCTCGGAAGGAAAGAGTCGTTCCGGGCACATGGGCTCGAACGAAGGGTGTCCGAGTCCCGTGTCTCGAGACGCCTCTCCCTCCAGTGGGTCGGTTCTTGGGATAAGGTAGCCCGCGACCGTCGCCCAAAGGACCCTAGGGTAGTGAAGTAAAGGTCCACCCAAAAAGAATTTTCGGGCACCTTTCCGGTCGTGACGAAGGTCCCAAGGGAAACATTAAAAGGTCAAAAATTCAAAATCCGGACACAAACGAGGAGAAGACCAAAAGACAACGTTAAATCTTAAAAACTGGGATTCGAGTTAATCAATGAAACTGTCTCTGAAGTCTTTACCTTCTTCTCCCTGAAGGGACCATCAGGTCACCGATTCTAAGACGTGAGGGTTATGTCAAAACTAGAGAACAGTCCTTTGATTTGGGGTGTACGGAGTTCATTGTCAACTGTACAGTGTTGATTTCTAGAATACACGGTGTTGATTCTGGACCTTGTCAGTTTATTTATTTATATAAAATTTTTTCTTTACCCTCTCCTCTTAATTTACGTATCTAAATCAATGGGGCACCTACCCTCTAAGATATGAAAAATTTCCCTCTTTACCCGTATATTTACTAAGGAAAGGATTTCCATTATAAAGATTTTACACTCAGACACTATCTAATATCCTAAACAGGTGTTGAGATGGAAGGAAGGACCGGGAACAGGACCGAAGAGAGTTGAAGGCACCCTCTTTGAATGTAGGAACAGGTCAACTACAACCGGTACACTGAACGGGACCGGTTATCCAATACTCGTTTCTACTACACTCGTCTCCGAAATTTGTCCGAATGGACATCGACCCGAAGAACACGAAGACGGTGGACGGTGTTTATCTGGTACTCGAACAAGTTTCTACTTACTATGGTCCTTGTCTGATCTTCGACCGGACGTCTGGACGTCTGACCACCTGTTCTTTTTGTCTCCCAATAACACTCGGTAATCTTAAACCCCCAACAATGTGTCGTATCGAGATCACGTCGGTTGTGGACTGTTTATAACTCATTATATACCTAGGAAAAATCTCTTTCTTTTAAGATCGTTTGAGACACAACTGTATTAAGTAAGTTGTTCATTATGACACACACACACACACACACACACACACACACATGACTCCACTCCCTATCTTTGTCCCCCTGGTCAATCTACTTCGTTTAACAACATATATTACTTTGAATTCATAAAGTTTGTTATGATCCGTGTGTAAAGGATAAGAACATTCAGGATTCGTTGGTATTTTCGTTTCGTTTTAATGTTCAATTGGTTTATTTCGATGTAGTTATTGGAGGTAGTTGAGTCACCCTACCTGCTACGAAGGTGTTTTAACAGAAACGTGACGCGTGTATGAGGAACGACAAGACAGAGTCTAAGAAAACCCAGTGTATACGAGTCTGGTGACATTCGGGACCCTGAAACGACCACTGGGTCACCAATTCTGAGACACGAATGTTACACCCTCCGTGACCAAAATAGGGACCAGTCCCTTCAAGGTGTACGACACACCGTATCGGTCTGTTGGGGGTTTTCTGGTGACACTCGGGAGTCAAGTCAAGTCAGCAAGTCAGTACAGACTGAGAAACGCTGGGGTACTTAGCGTCGTCCGGTCCGGAGGGACAGGTAGTGGTAGAGGACTTCAAGTGAGTTTGAGTGCAGGTATCTCAGCCACTACGGTAGGTCGGTAGAGTAGGAGACAGCAGGGGAAAAGGAGGACGGGGGTTAGGGAGGGTCGTAGTCTCAGAAAGGTTACTCAGTTGAGAAGCGTACTCCACCGGTTTCATGACCTCAAAGTCGAAATCGTAGTAAGGAAGGTTTCTTGTGGGTCCCGACTAGAGGAAATCTTACCTGACCAACCTAGAACGTCAGGTTCCCTGAGAGTTCTCAGAAGAGGTTGTGGTGTCAAGTTTTCATATTTAAGAAGTCACGAGTCGAAAGAAGTGTCAGGTTGAGAACGTAGGTATGTACTGGTGACCTTTTTGGTCTCGTGATGTCACTATGTTAAGGTTGTTCTGAAAAGGTGTTGACGATACCGCGAGTGTCGACCCAGGAAAGCGAAAAGGAAGAATCATATTTACGAAGGAATTCTTCAGTCGGGTACAGACTAGATAAAGTGATTCTCCGTTCTTATTTTTGTTGTCGTCACCTGTGTTAGAGGGTCGTTATAGGATGGATTGTTTACATTTTGTTTCCGGACCCTAAACCAAACTACTAAATGGAAGTAGTCCGACTGCTAGACGTGTGCGTACATAATTTAAAGATTCCGATAGTACCTGCAATTTTGTGTTTCTCGAGTGTGCAGAGCCCCCTGCCGGTCTAGGGGTGGGATGAACACGTCAAACCCTAGGTGACGCAAGTTCGAAAGAACAACGACTTCTATTTCCTCCTCTACTCTGCAAAGTGTTAGACCCGTCGTCCACCGTGAGTGCTGTAAATCTTAGCGGGGCACGTGGCCAGGTGAAGTTTGTGTTAAACGACCACAACGTAAGTCACTCAAACGACAAAATTTTAGAAAATTTTTGTGGGAGGAGCCATACCGGAATAAATCCGACTCAGCCGGTTCAGACGGGGTTACATCGCGTCCGGCCACCCGCGGGGAACCCGACACGAGACAAAAACCGATCGGCGCACCCGAACACCCCTCTCAAGGATGGGAACAATCCGTGCCCGTCCACCGAAAGGGTTCTACCAGAAGAGGTCTCGGAGAGTGGACGTTCCCACATTCGGGATAGACAAGACGGGAAAGGTAGTCCGGTTCCCCGAAGCCTTTCCCGTAGACACGAAGATGGGAATCGTTGTACCCTTAGGTCGTACGTGAGGGAAGTCACCATGCCTCTGACATTCTATAAAACAAAAGTAACACCATATACCGGAGTTGGTGAGATTCGGAACCAAAGGGTAAACCTTTGAACCTTATCGTTGTAGAAGAATTTCTTATCCATGAATGCCCCACGGAGTGAATATATTCCTGCTAGTGGGACTCAAGAAACCCTATCTCTTTTATTTCTTAATCAGTATTTTAAATTCGACAGTGAAACAGATCGACTTATAAATTACGGGTCCTCTTTGTTTCAACGAGTTTCCTCGTTCGTCTACCCATATCTCGAATCTAGAAAAGAGAAGGTTGTGTCGTACATACATACATACGTACATACACAAACCGACACGACCCAGAGTCAGCGTCATGTCCTTAGTAATCGACACCATGCTCACTAAAAATCGACACCGTGCATTTGAGAATCAAACACCCTAGGGTCGTACACCCTAGATCAAAGGACTGGTCCCCATCTTGGGTCCGGGGGACGTAACCCTCGTACCTCAGAATCGATGACCTGGTAGTTCCTTCAGACGGTTACTTCAAAATTTTTTTAGGCATTACCTATAAAAGGGGGGCCCCACGAGGTTGAGATACGAGTGGAGACCCGGTCGCGACACAGTCCCGACGAGTGGATCCGTACAGGACGGGTGTATTAGGATCACACCTCTTGTCACCTCCGGTGTGAGATCCTACTCTTCTTGTGTCCCATATAAGTCAGAAGTAATTGGAGTGGGTTGGGACCCCTCAGGAATTCAGACCTTCATATCGGTCATCACATAATGTAAAATGTTAAACTTCCATAGAAACTATATATATATGTATTTATTAAACATATACATACTATATTTATATGTATATATAGTACTACATGTATATATATAGTGAGACACATTTCAACGAAGTCAACACAGACTGAGAAGCGTTTGTTACCTGAGATCGGGTGGTCCGAGGAGACAGGTATCCTAAGAGGTCCGTATACGAAGGTCTAAAGTCCCTGTGAGTATCGTTCATAACTAAAAAGAAAGAAAATCCAACTCCCGATAAATTGTAGGTTATTTTACGCAACTAGAATTCACAAATCAAAACTGTTGACTCATTAACGAAAAACTCTTGTGTTGACTTCAGATTTCCCCCTACCTCATTGTGTTAAACATACACTCTCCTACTTTGAACGAGAGAGACCGGACAGACGTTTCCCTCTTTATGACTGAAGAGTCTCGGGGTAGTCCGAAGAACTCTCCGTCCTGGGGACTGATATGACGGGACCTTTAAGAGGGTGTAGAGGGGGTCGAGTACTCTCTTCTACGAGTCCGGTTAAAGTGACTCTAGAGTCTTCTGTTCCCCCCTCTCACGTGGTCTCGACATCGATTCTCAGTGTCCGAGATGAAATATGAGGGTCCTGGGAGTGATTCCTGGACTCCCAGTGGGAAGTGATTGCACCCGTTTGTGGTCCGGACAGATCCAGGTGGCGTCCCTGGGGCACACCGAGGGTCGAAATTTACGAACCTAAAATTAAGCAATGAAGACTTAGAAACAGAAGACAGAGGTAAAGCACAAAGGAGGACCCAGGGTGAATAAGACTACCGACCAAAGACGGTTCAGAGACGGATGGTCTCACGGATGGTCACAGACCTCACCACACTTAGACTTCGACAGTAGGATCCACCCGTCTCTCCTAACAGACAGAGATACAAGACAAGGACATCGGAGTGAGACGACCCTCCTGTCCTTTAAGACGGAACCGATAATGACACCCGTAGAAAGGTGGGACCCTAGTAAATGTCTCTATTTCGTTTCCCACCAAAATAGCGATTCAATACAGAGTGAGAACACTGGAGTACCTGACATCGGGTGTTCCGAGGAGACAGGTTCCCTAAAGGGTCCGTTCATATGACCCCACTCAACGGTAAAGGAAGAGGTCCCCTAGAAGGACTGAGTCCCTAACTTGGCTCCAGAGGACTTGACGTCCGCCAATTGACTCGGTGGTCCCTTCGATTTCGTTTCCCCTCCGGAGAGGCTAGTACTTAGTACCTAGGTGTAACCGACTACACCTCTCGTGACTGACAGGGTTAGGTAGTCCGGACAAGTTCAAGTCGAACTTCGTGGGTTCAGAAGCCACTCCTACCCCCGAAACCCAGTAAGTAGATCGGGAGGTTGGGATTACAGGGGAACTCCAGAGTACCAGGGGACATCCCGGTAGGGGTTCGGAGTACCTGAGTGTTCAGAGGGGTACCTGGGACGCACCGTAAGACGGGAACGGTCGTGTGGACAAGGAGAGAGGTGAGACGGAACCCCTGTGGATCATAAAGGAGTTGCCCCTTTACAACACCACTGTCCTCTGTTCGAAGACTGGAGCTCCGTGAAGACGTAGGGTGAGACTTTTTTTTTGGTTGTTTTTTTTGGGGTTTTTTGGGCTCCGTTTCTTACTGTTTCCGATGAACGTACTTTAGGTTCTATTTGTTGGTTTATCGTGGGTCATTTTGCACTTAATGATAGAAGGGGGGTTTTTTCATAGGACGGGTCACAAATGTTATGGGATTACCGGACGAAACGAATATTACAAAGTCTCAAGAGAGAGTGAGTGAAAGGTCTCGTAAGTCACAGGGAAAACGGACGACACTAAAGAGACCGTACTAGTCCTACTAGTACCGTCCCCGAAGTAGTCATAAAAATGGTCCTTTATCAGTGATGGACATGACTAGACTCGTCTTTCTGGTGCGGGAGTACCTTGGACCCCGTCGACAGGAGTCTCCGTAACAACGAATCAATGGGTGTGAATAAGAGTACAAGTGTCATTCTCAAAACCACTCTCGACCTTATAACAGAGGAAGTCAAATCAAGTCAACTAGTCAGTACAGGCTGAGAAACACTGGGGTACTTAGCGTCGTGCGGTCCGGAGGGACAGGTAGTAGTTGAGGGCCTCAAGTGAGTCTGAGTGCAGGTAGCTCAGGTACTACGGTAGGTCGATAGAGTAGGAGAGAGCAGGGGAAGAGGAGGACGGGGGTTAGGGAGAGTCGTAGTCTCAGAAAAGGTTACTCAGTTGAGAAGCGTACTCCACCGGTTTCATGACCTCAAAGTCGAAATCGTAGTAAGGGAGGATTCTTTAGGGTCCCGACTAGAGGAAGTCTTACCCGACCAACCTAGAGGAACGTCAGGTTCCCTGAGAGTTCTCAGAAGAGGTTGTGGTGTCAAGTTTTCGTAGTTAAGAAGCCGCGAGTCGAAAGAAGTGTCAGGTTGAGAGTGTAGGTATGTACTGGTGTCCTTTTTGGTATCGGAACTGATCTGCCTTGAACCGTTTCATTACAGAGACGAAAAGTTATACGANAAGAGGAGGACGGGGGTTAGGGAGAGTCGTAGTCTCAGAAAAGGTTACTCAGTTGAGAAGCGTACTCCACCGGTTTCATGACCTCAAAGTCGAAATCGTAGTAAGGGAGGATTCTTTAGGGTCCCGACTAGAGGAAGTCTTACCCGACCAACCTAGAGGAACGTCAGGTTCCCTGAGAGTTCTCAGAAGAGGTTGTGGTGTCAAGTTTTCGTAGTTAAGAAGCCGCGAGTCGAAAGAAGTGTCAGGTTGAGAGTGTAGGTATGTACTGGTGTCCTTTTTGGTATCGGAACTGATCTGCCTTGAACCGTTTCATTACAGAGACGAAAAGTTATACGATAGATCCAACCACTATTGAAAAGAAGGTTCCTCATTCGCAGAAAATTAAAGTACCGACGTCAGTGGTAGACGTCACTAAAACCTCGGGGGTTTTTATTTCAGACTGTGACGAAGGGGTAGATAAAGGGTACTTCATTACCCTGGTCTACGGTACTAGAAGTAAAAGACTTACAACTCGAAATTCGGTTGAAAAAGTGAGAGGTGAAAGTGAAAGTAGTTCTCCGAAAAATCAAGGAGAAGTGAAAGACGGTATTCCCACCACAGTAGACGTATAGACTCCAATAACTATAAAGAGGGTCGTTAGAACTAAGGTCGAACACGAAGAAGGCCGGGTCACAAAGAGTACTACATGAGACGTATCTTCAATTTATTCGTCCCACTGTTATATGTCGGAACTGTCACAAATTTGTGTCTCTACCCTGAAGGGACCACCAGATCACCAATGTTGAGGTGCGACGGTTACGTCCCCTGTACCCAATCTAGGGACCAGCCCCTTGGTTCTAAGGTGTACGGTGACCCACGCCAGTTTTCTAGATCTTTAAAATTTTTTTATATATATAATTTTTTTGGTGACTTTACTCGTAATTAATATTCCTCTCAAAAAGAGACTCCATGACCTTTCTGTGACCGGTGGACTACGCTTTTTGGTAGAGTAACCTTTTCTGGGACTACGACCCTTTCTAACTCCCGTTCTCCTCTTCCCCCGTTGTCTCCTACTCTACTAACCTACCACAGTGACCGAGTCACCTGTACTCAGACTCGCTTGAGACCCTCTGTCACTTCCTATCCCTTCGGACCGTACGACGGTAGGTACCCCAACGTTTCTCAACCTACGTTGAATCGTTGACTTGTTATTGTTGACTTTTCTGTTGACCTTTTCCGATCCTCTTCAGAGACCTTGTTAGACCCATATAGTAAAACCCGACTCCTGTCGGGAGTCCCCAGTGTGAACTTCCCACTCCGACACGACATCGGGATCCACCGTAGATCCATTCTGAGAGTAAGGGTCAGGAGTAAGGGAACGGAAACGTTTCAGTGATCTCCCTCCTTTCTACCCCACTGGTGTGTGTCACGACGGTAGGTACACCCGACCGTGTATGGTCGTGACCAAAACCGACTAAACTACACGTCACGTGGGGTCGTTGCCTTTTTCCTCGTTGGACGAAATAAAGTATAACTTGACTCCAAACCACCTCAAAAAGGAGTAGTACCATAAATGACCCTGGTCTTTTGAGAACTGTTAATTCGTTCTTTCTCATTCACCCTCTCTCTTAATTTCCGTCTCATTTCGAAACTGAAAAGACTTGGCAAACCTCTAGAAATCCGAGGTCTCCGACCGTGTAGTGGTTCCCCGGTGGTCCACCGCGACGGTCGGTAGAGTGCAAATTCTGAGAGCCCACTCCGTCCTTCTAGACCTTTAACCAGGAACAGAGGTCCCGTGACACCAGCCCGTCTCCTCGGTCGAACCGAGACTAGTCCCTCACTGGACTCAAAATGTTCGACGTCGTTACGAGCCAGGACAGCGGACGAAGGACTGGGGCATGGGCTTCCTAATCTCAACATAACCGAAGACTATTTACGAAAGGAGGTGTTAGACCCAAACCATAGAAACAGCAAAAGACGGGACGATCCAAATTAGAGAGTTATAAAGACAATCTATTCTATTTTAGACACAGTGACATTGTTCTACAAGTAGCGACATTGTTCTACAAGAACGAGTGCCGTTACTTTTCGAAGCTCCTACTTCACCCGTTGGGGCAGGGACTAGGAGTTGATCTCAGGGACTGAGTGAGGCAGGGTGGGATCGCCAGTCCCACCTCCCGCACACATACCTGGTCCGGGTCCCCACCCGACCTCGAATCTGTGCCTGGCCCCTCTCCCTTCTCGACTCCTACGACCCACCAATCTCCTGTCCCGACAATTACCTTTTCCGAGTCTAGACAACTTCCTGCCCCACTCCGAATACGTGTATGAAACGTTTCTCACTTTTCCACAAGACTACGAAACTAGTCCACGTACAACGATTTGCACGGTATTTTCCAACCTATGTTTACAGGATTTCTAATCTTCTTGGTACAGTGTGACGACGGAATCCACAGGACCAAGGAGGTTACCTACTGAAGTCGGAGCCCCTTGTACAGAGGGTCCTGTTGGGCCCTGTGGCCGACTCGACATGGACGTCCTTGACTTAACGCCTGTATGCGTATCACCCGCCACGGACCTCGTCCCCACCCGCCACGGACCTCCCACTGTCCTAACAATCCCTCCCAAACTAACAGTCAAGACCCCTTTTGCTTGAGAGAGAAAGAGTTGTCGATTGTCAGGATTTCTTCGTTATTTACGAAGGTCGACGAGACGGGTTCGAACGAACCTTGGTCGACAGTACTTCTCCTCTATTCCAGAGCCTAACTTTACACATTTAACATATAAAAAAAAGATTATTGTCTCAACGACTGTCAACACTCCGGATACGGTACAATGGATAATTTTATCAATTCCAGTCGGTTGTAAAATTTTAGTCTCTTAATTTAGCACAATTTATCCGGGTTCTGTATGACAACCAATATCGAAGTCTTTGAACCCAAAAACATACAACTTCTTTCACTCAAACAATATTTTGTTTAAGAAAAATATATTATTTTCGTACAAAAATAGTATAGAATGACGCTTCAGACTCTTTAGAAGTGCAAACCTTTCCCCAGACAAACACAGACACATATTCTTTCGGATTCAAACCCCTGAAAGTTACACATGAAAAGATCTTTTCAAAAGAACGGTTGAAGGGTTCTAATCGACTTTCGGTGAGTCTTGAAAGACCTTACGATGATTGAAGGTTCTTTTACATAACAAAGAAGATCTTCCAATCCCTCTCAACCATCACCACGGGTCAACACAGGTTGAGAAATACCGGGACATCTGACATCGGGCGGTCCGAGGAGACAGGCACCCTAAAGGGTCCGTTCTTATGACCTCACCCAACGGTAAGGGAAGAGGTCCTCTAGAAGGACTGGATTCCTAGTTTGGGTAGGACGTAACGTCCGTTTAAGAAATGACAGACTTGGTGGTCATACGGAAAAGGTGTCAACAAGGGTCGTAACAGGAAGGGAAGGAAGGTACTTTTCTTCTCTCATTATAAGGAGTTGAAATCAAAGTATCCACAGGTGTAGTAGACGTTTAACTGGTCGGAGTAACTGTTTTAAAGGGTTCAAACCGTCCCATCGACCGTCCCCTCACAACCTTTGTACGACTCACGTAGTCAATCGACAATGAAACATTATTCGTTCGTATGTTTTTCAGAGTCACCGTATGTTGTTTTTCGTAAATAAATCGAGGACGTAGACGTCCAGTCGATATGTGGAGAGAACTAGAGTTGACCTGATCAGGGACGTAGGGTTCAACCGACCCCTAACTGGCTAGAGTCACCCCGTAATGACTCGAGAAGACGAAACTGACTTGACAGACCCCTTCGTACAGAGGGACGTTCGGACGGCCAGACAACCCGTCCCACGGAACCGGTCGGTGTCTGGGTCCCGTATAAAAATGTTACCGTCACCGTCTTCATATTCTCCTTACCTGGGTGACGTCTACGATCGAAACACAGTGCAGACGATTCTGGAGAAAGTGGTTTCGTTCAAAATCTCGACTAGAACTTCAATTTCCCGCCCCTTCGCGAGAATGAGTACGAATGCCCCTCTGGACGTTTCAGTGAACCCTTCCCTACACCTGTCTCACTGCCCATTTCTCGACCCAGGGTTACAATAGGTAATTATGGTGTGACATGTTCTATGAAGAGACGTGACGAGTTTTTTGTACCCACGAGACACAATAGAAGTCGGACCGTGAGTTCTTATTTCCCTACGAACGGAAATGGTAGGAGAGATTGAGGAATGTCAGGAGACGACACGCACACACAATTCAGTGAAGTCAGTTCAGGTTGAGAAACACTGAGATACCTGACATCGGACGGTCCGAGGAGGTGGACACCCTAAGAGGTCCGTCTTTATGACCTCACCCAACGGTACGGGAGGTGATCCTTAGAAAGACTGGGTCCCTAGCTTGAGTGTCGAGAATGTAAAGGATGTAACCGTCCGTCCAAGAAATGGTGATCGGCGTGAACCTTTCAGGAGACGATGGTGGAGGGACTTTTGTGTAGAATTTGTGCGAGTGGTGACGGACCTGACGGGAGGATCAAAAACAAACGGAGATTCGGGATTGAGAAAAAGGGTCACCGTAAGTCCCAAACGGAGGAGGTTCGTCACAGTGGGGACCGTGTGGTGGGAGACTTGGACGTAGTAGTCAGGGGAAAGAACCGACGACCAGATCCACATCTCGAGGACCTTCCGAAGGATCTAGATGACTCGGAGACTTCGGACAGTGGGTCGGACATACCACGGGGCGTCCGTCATCCACACGAGTCATTGATACAACAAAAGTCGGTCCTCGACCCTTACTTTTTCGTCTCTTTCTTTTCAACCAGAAGGTTTACGACATCCCCGCCCCCTCCCCTTCTCGAAGACGGAGTCGGTAGTCCTGAGAGAAACGAGGCAAAAGTTCGACCTCAATCCTGTTCTCTCTCGTCCAGTGACCGAGTAAGGTTCAGGAACATGGTGGGACCCCCGGAGTCTAGTTAGGTAAAAGACAAAGTTACTGACGCAGAGCCGGAGTGACTAGAGGGAGTCAATCAAGTGTCCCAATCAAGAGTCCCAACTAATCCACTGCCTCTAGTACCGTAGGTCAGGGTTGTGAAGTACCGTTTATCTTCCCCTTTTTCATCTTCGTCACTGTCCAAAAGAGAATGACCCGAAGTTTTTAGTGACGTCTACCACTGACATGGGCACTGCAATCTTCTGTGAACGAAGAACCTCCCTTCCGGTACTGTTTGGGATCTGTCGTATAGTTTTTCGTTTCTGTAGTGAAACGACTCTTTCGAGACGTATCAGTTTCGATACCAAAAAGGTCATCAGTACATGTCTACACTCTCAACCTGGTATTTCTTCCGACTTGCGGTTTCTTGACTACGAAAACTTAAAACCACGACCTCTTGTGAGAACTCTCAGGGAACCTGGTGTTCTTCTAGTTTGGACAGTTAGGATCTCCTTTAGTTGGGACTCATGAGTGACCTCCCTGACTACGACTTCGAGGTTATGAAACCGGTGGACTACGCTTCTTGGTTGAGTAACCTTTTCTGGGACTACGACCATTTCTAACTCCCGTCCTCCTCTTCCCCTGTTGTCTCCCACTCTACCAACCTACCGTAGTCACTAAGTTACCTGTACTTGATCCCGTTTGAGACCCTCTGTGACTCCCTGTCCCTCCGGACCACACGACGTCAGGTGTCCCAGTGTCTCTCAACCTGTGTCAAATCGTTGACTTGTTGTTACGTTACATGTAAACACTCACCGTTTTGGTAGGAGAATGTCAACAGTAGGGTAGGACTCCCAGAGTAGAGTTCCCTTGAAAAAGGACAACGGAGGACGGGATGTTGGTACCAAATGTTATTCGAGGGGAGAAACACGATATGTCACGATACCCCCAAACTGCTTACATATTTGAGTAAATAGTAATCAGAGTATCTCTTTCTAAAGTGGTCGGATTTGTAGAGGAGACGGAGTGGACAAATACGAAGAGGGAAGAAGGGAGGGGGTTTGGGAGAACAAGACGAAACTATTCACTTAATCCTTTCCGGTCTACGACAAGATACTGGGACCTTATAATCGTACCGAAACGGAGACTGAAGACACAGTAGTCCTTCCGATCTCCTGAGGAGACTGATGTCGATAGGACGTCCCAATCCGCCTATCGGTAACCTTCACTCCGTCTCCCACACCTCACGGGTCGTGTACCAACCCCCGACGTGTGTCCGACAGGGGGAGAGGGAACGGAGATAACACCCAATCGACTATAAACCGTCAACCTTTCTCCCACTCCAACGGGACCTTTAGGCTCATTAATATAAAGGAACTCTATTGAGAAAGGGGACGGACGTAGGGCTTCCCTACGCGTAGTCCGAAGGGACCGGGGTCCATCCCCTCTATAGACTACCCTTTAAACTAAAAGGGACACTCAAATACCTTCGGTCTTCGGTTCTGAACGTAATTAGTGGTACTCCTAAGAACTACCGGGGTAACGAACACCCCTAGTGGATAGGACTTACAGGAAAACCCTCCTGGTAAGTCTTGTTGGACTTGGTTGGGGAGTACTGACCGAGACTGGGTGGGACTGTGGTCGACGACTTCCACCGAAGGAGGTCGTTCAGTCGGAGGTGGGGGAGAGGGGGCGGGGTGGTAAGGACGAGGAGTCAAAAGGAGACTGTACCCCTTTGAAGAAGGAGCTACGTACAAGTCGGCAGACACCGTCCTAAAGTGTTGTATCTGTGAAGATAAATCGTGTTCGAAAGTACTACGTCTAACCTTTACTGCATCGAATTAAACCTTCGAACTAAATGTCAGTCCTATGTCTATAACCAAGATTACATCTCGAACGCAGAACTTATCCTTTTTCAACAATGTTGAGTTTCGTAAACAACCTCACTGAGACACGAACCAAATAAAACAGTTGTCTCCTAACTAGTTCTAGCACGTCCTTTGTCTACCGTGTCCGTTTATATTACATCCTCCCAACTCCCTCCACAAACGAAGGTCCATCATGTCACCATTTCTTGGGAGGACGATTACGTCCTCTGTACCTAAACTAGGGACCCAACCCTTCTAGAGGACGTCTTCCTTTACCGTTGAGTGAGGTCATAAGAAGGTACGTCTTAGGGCACCTGTCTCCCCGGTCCGCCCGATGTCAGGAACCCCAGTGTTTCTCAGCTCAGTCCGTGTTGAATCGTTGAATCGTGTGTGTACTCCCGTCACAAACGGTTCCACACCTATCCCCTCTCTCGTGGTTGTTCCTCACCCCTCTGCGACGTCCTGGTTTCGGTCACTCTTCGACGGCGGAAGGAGCTACTCGTTCTCCGTCCCCGAACCGCCTTCGACACCCAAAGTCTCTCCCCAACAGACCTTCCTCAACACTGAAACCCACCTTATTTCGTCTGCGACAGTTACACGACAGGTCGTCCCTCTCTTAGTCCCTTATTTGTGGAGTAAAAGAGGGGACTATAAGTGACCGAACTACCATGGAGGTGAACGGTTTCAGTCACTCTTCGGTCTTTCGTTTTCTCGGACTTTTACGAAAGGTAGTTCTAGTCGACAGACCCCGGGGTCCGTCCCACCCTTTCACACCTGTTTTCGACCCTTCGTCTTCTCACGTTATGAGTCGTGTGAACCTAATATTCGTCCTATTTCCACTACTCTTACACACTCCACTAGTCCCGATTTCTTGCACAACGATCACTTTTCCTTTGGGGCCGTAATCGACGTGCACTTTATTTTAGGATGTACACGAGGTACTACAGACTGAAACGGCGATCCACCATCTCTCAACTAGGAACTTGTTTTGCTCTCAACCGCTATGGTTGGACGTCCGTCCGTCTTTGGACTACTATTGCAATATGAGTCGGGAGGTATCAAAGACGTGGGAGTTGGTCGGTACCCCTCGTGTCATGTATAAGTAACTTTTCTTAGACGCATGTTCACCTGAGTCCGTCATGTTTGGTCACGACAAGTTCTCAGTTACCGTTGATTTTATCATACCTCCAGGGAGTCCTTTGCTTTTTATCTTAACGATATGTTAGGTCGTTAGGGTGAGGGTCCATTTATAGGCCTATTTCAATATTAAGTTTTTCTATGTGCATGGGGATTATCGTCGTGAGAAATGTTAGCAGTTCTGTACCTTTGTTGGACTTTACGGGGAACTGTCTATTTACCTATTTCCACATCATGTATGTATGTTATCCTATAATGAGTCGGTATCTTTTAGTTTGTTACGATAAACGTCGGTGTACTTGACTGGATCTCTACTAGTATGATTCACTTCATACAGTCACTCTCGTTCTGTTTATGATATATTATAGCGAAGATGTACCTTAGATGTTATACCGTGACGACGACGATTCAGTGAAGTCAGCACAGGCTGAGACACGCTGGGGTATCTACCCTCGGGTGGTCCGAGGGGGCAGGGACCCTAAGAGGTCTGTTCTTGTGACCTCACCCAACGGTAAAGGAAGAGGTTACGTACGTTCACTTTTCACTTTCATTTCAGCGTGTCAGCACCGGCTGAGAATCGCTGGGGTACCTGACGTCGGATGGTCCGAGGAGGCAGGTACCCTAAAAGGTCCGTTCTCAGGGTCTCACCCCACGGTAACGGAAGAGGGTTATGTCGTGTTTACTTGGATGAATACTTTGTCTGGATCGCTTTTCTGAATTTCAATGGTTTTCCCTCCTCTCTTCCCTACCTCACCCTCCAACCCTAATTGTCTGCGTTTGAGAATGTGTATGTTACCTATTTGTTACTCCACAATGACAGATCGTGTCCCTTGATATGAGTCACAGAACCCTATTTGGTATTACCTTTTCTTATATTTTTTCTTACATATATACACACACACACACACACACACACACACATCGACTCAGTGAAACAACATGTCGTCTTCAATCGTGTTGTAACATTTAGTTGATATGACGTCAATTTTTTTCAGTTACAGTTTGTATTTTTTTTTGGAAAATAAATTTTATACATACCCCGAAGGGACCATCGAGTCACCATTTCTTAGACGGACGGTTGTGTCCTCTGTGCCCGGGCTAGGGACTAGGTCCTTCTGAGGTGTACGATACCCCGTGGACTCGCGTACGTAGTGTCGATGACTCGGACACACGATCTCGAGTCCTTGGCGTCAGTGACTTCGGACACTCGGGATTTGGGACACGAGACGTTGTCCCCTTCGGTAGCGCTACTCCTCGGACACGTGACACCGATCTCTCGTCGGGGGCGAACGGTGTTGATCTCTCTGGGTCGTGTCCGCTTTATGTACTTTTTATAGATGTATCTTTATTAAGTACTTAGGTTTTAGGAATTTCGGGACGGACAAGTGGTGGAGGTGTAGATAACGGTGACTTTATTGTTGTTGAAAATAACACCAAAAATTTTCGTGTATCACATTTAAACAGGAGTTGTTGAATATGACCGAACAACCGATACAGACCCAAGAGTCCGGGGTCTAAAACGTTCGTTTTAGTCAAGAGGAAAAGTAGTCTTTACGGTGCCTCCCAAAATTGTAAATCTAAGAAAAGAGGTTTTTTGTAATCTTACCTCAGAACCTACAGGTCTTCATCTACGAAGTTCTCCTCCTAGACACACACTCACTAAATACTCCTTTTAGAGAGACACCCCTTCCCTCACACCCTTCGGTTTGTTTCCCCACTCAGGTCTCTTCGGGGACGGATTCGTCTTAAGACTCGGCCCCCGAGAACTCACAATTGGTGGGTCGTTTCAGACAGGTCGAAGGTCCGTCCCTTGGTCCGAGAATGAGGGGATGTGGACAGTCACTACCGGTGCCCGGTGTGCCCCTACATTTGAGGACCTCGGAGACCAAGAGAGGAGTGCACACCGTCACATCGAGGTCATCGTCTCGTCAAGAGACTTTTCTAGTCGTCCACATTTGGGGATCCTCACTTCCTCCTCCCCGCAGACCCACCTCATGCCTGTCATTTACAGGGGAACCTCCGAGTCCGTGGCTCACGGGCCCGAGTCTCCGTCGCTACCGAACCGAGTGGGGGCGTGTCAAAAAAGGTAAAAGGAGAGACAGAGGACTAGACTCCAACAGGGGAGAGGAGGGGTATGAACTATAGTCTTTCTGTGTAAATGAAATATGAAACTGTAAACGAAAGTATAAACGTACCAATACGAAGACATAGACGCACCAAGGAACCCTCTTTCTGATGGTCAACGGACCAAGGAGAGTAAAAGTTCCAGTATCCCGACGGTGTGAAGAGTGACACAGTTTCGGGTTCTAAAGTCGTCTACTCGTACAAAGGGTAAAGGTTTATATACATACGTGTTAGACCTTCTTTACCTGTCTGAGAAGATTCTGACTTGGTCATTCTTTATCTTTTATTCTTGTCTGGTTAGTGTTCACGACTTTAGCTTTGACACTACTTTTGAGAAGGTTGTTTACTTTCAGGTTCTGGTCTACCGGAGTGTCCGTTTAAGATAGTTTGTAAATCTATTACATAGGAAGAGTTTAAGAAGGTTTTGTGACGACTCCTTCTTAGGGAAGGTTCGAGTGGGATGTTCCGGTAGTGGAACTATAGTTTTGGTCTGTTTCTATACGGTGTTCTTTTCCTTTAGTGTCCGGTTATGGTTACTACTTGTATCTACGTTTTTAGGAGTTGTTTTATGAACGTTTGTCTTAGGTTGTTACGTAATTTTCCTGGGATGTGGTACTAGTTCACCCTAAATAGGGTCCCTACGTTCCTAAGAAGTTATATTTAGTTACACTACGTGGTATAATTGTTTGACCTCCTATTTTTGGTATACTAGTAGAGTTCTCTACGTCCTTTTTCGATAATTGTTTTGAATTTTGTGAAAACACTACTTTTCGACAGGTCTTTCACCCGTGTCTCCCTTTGATGGAGTTGTATTATTTCCGGTTTATGCTGTTTAGGTGTCGATCGTAGTAAGAGTCGCCACTTTTGACTTTCGTAAAGGAAGTTCAAGTCCTTTATTTATGTCTTATGTCAATATTTTTATAAAAATGGTCTTTCACTATTAAATCAAAAGGTTAATAGGTACGTCAAACTAAGGTAAAATGAAAAAAAAAATCAAAAGACAAAAGAAAAAAATAAAAAAATTTTAAAAAAATTAAAATTTTAGAAATTAAGAATGTACGCAAGGGTTTGTACTTGGGGGGAGGGTGGAGGGAGGGGTATTGTAGAGAGACCCAGTAGGGGTACGTGGTCGGCGTTCGTACGACATAGGACGCAGGTAAAATGAAAATTAATAATGTAGGAAGTCCTCTGACCCTTGTCTTTTTTCTTTACGATTCTGAACTTACCCGGAGTGTAAGTTGACTCGAACCAATCATTCTCAATACACAACTGGGGAAGATGTACCACAGACGTAATTACACTGAGTAAATTTGTCCTGTGTGAAGGGATTTTCATCAGTATTAAACGTCACTACAGTAGCAATTCGAAGAATAACTAAAACTTACTACTCTCTTTTCCGTATAGTAGCTAGCTCAGATCTTCGACTGTAATCATCGACTTCCGTCACCTACACCCTGAGAAAGGACAGACCTCACTCATACCGCCGCCCACAACCCCCCCCCCCCTTGGAGTCCGAAAGGTTCGTATAGGACGTAGGCGAGAAGGAAGGAGACACATCTGTCTTGAAACCGTCTCCACCGACCCGACGAGGTAGGTCGGGTCAGAGGGGAGGACGGGTCGTGTCCAACCAGTCACTACTCAGACATCAGTGACACATATACGTCAGCACAGACTGAGAAACACTGGGGTACCTGCATCGGGCGGTTCGAGGAGACAGGCACCCTAAAAGGTCCGTTCTTATGACCTTATCCAACGGTAAAGGAGGAGGCACCCAGAAGGACTGGATCCCTAACTTGGGGACAGTGGACGCAGAGGACGTGACCGTCCGCCTAAGAAATGACGATTCGGTCGACCCTGTCGGAAACACGAGAAGGTCGAAGGACCAGAGGTGACAAGGCCTACACAGCCCGCAGGACTTCATCGATTTCGTTTGTGTTTAATTGTCTACACATGTGTGTAAAGGGTGGTGTTAAGATTACGTTTCCTACTGATAAGAGAATTCCTGAACAGGTTCTGTTATCCTCCGTCAAATTCTCCACAGAAAAAAAAAGAAAGGATGAAATGTTTTCGTCTAGAGTACGGTGTTGACACGGTCATTCGTCAAGAGTTTTCCGTCAAATTTATTCACAGACAATTCTTCATCAGAGACTAAGTGTAACAACATACCATCTTTGGTTCTGTTGTAACATTTTTTAAATTTTTACTTGTTTTTCTTCATCACAGAGACAGGAGAACTTCTAATCCAAGAGTTACAGTGTAATAATTTTACACAATTTACAGATTAGGTTGATTTAAAGAGACAGAATGTAAATGATGACATAAAGGAACATTATTCTAATATCTACGTTTGATAATGTAGATCCTACCTATTTGTTGTTCCAGGATGACATGTCCTATCATTGATATAAGTTATAGGATACTATTTGGTATTACTTTTCTTATATTTTTTCTTACATATAGACATATATGACTCAGTGAACGATATATGTCGTCTTTAATTGGGTTGTGACATTTAGTTGATCTGAAGTTATTTCATTTAATTTTTGTTCCTTCTTCCTCGGGACACGGTCGGAGGGTCTAGGTCTTTGCTGTCTTGATATATCTCCTACGACCGGGTTTTCCATCTCCTGGTGACGACTCTGTCGGATTCTACTACAGATAACCGTTTTGACTTAGAAGTTTTTAGAAGTAAGATTAGAAGTAATCAGGATTGAAAGGAGTTCATCTTAATAGGTCGTCTCTAGTCTCAGAAATACGGTATTACAAAGTATAAACTTAAACCAAGTGTACCCCGAAGGGTCCACCGAGGCATCATTTCTTAGACGGACGGTTACGTCTTCTGCGCCCAAGTCGGGAGCCCAGTCCTTCTAGGGAACCTCTTTCTTTACCATTGAGTGAGGTCATAAGAACGGACTTTTTAGAGTACCTGTCTCCTCGGACCGTCCGATGTCAGGTGTCCCAGTGTTTCTCAGTCTGTACTGACTCGTAGGTGTGTAGTATTTCCCGTTTTTATGTCGTACCGTGTGACTTACATGTCTCGATTTGAACGGATCTGTAAAGACTAAGTACAGGGGAACGGGGGATTGAAGATTTTGTATTTTTGTCGAATATGTTGAGCTAGTCAAGTCAAGTCAGCGAGTCAGTACAGGTTGAGAAACGCTGGGGTACTTAGCGTCGTGCGGTCCGGAGGGACAGGTAGTGGTTGAGGACCTCAAGTGAGTTTGAGTGCAGGTATCTCAGCCACTACGGTAGGTCGGTAGAGTAGGAGACAGTAGGGGAAGAGGAGGACGGGAGTTAGGGAGGGTCGTAGTCTCAGAAAAGGTTACTCAGTTGAGAAGCGTACTCCACCGGTTTCATGACCTCAAAGTCGAAATCGTAGTAAGGAAGGTTTCTTGTGGGTCCTGACTAGAGGAAATCTTATCTGACCATTTTCGGTTTTGTTGGGTCAGCTTTTTACCTGTCTTCTGGAATTGTCTGTAAAGAGACTTCTTCTGTATGTCTATCGGTTTTCCGTGTACTTTTCTACGAGTTGTAGTAATCAATACTCCCTCTACGTTTAGTTTTCATGTTGAGTGTGGTCATTCTTACCGGTACTAATTCTTCCGATATTTATCGTTTACGACCTCTTCCAGACCTCTTTTCCCTTGGGAGGATGTGACAACCATCCTTACATCTAGCCTCACCAGTGTTACTTCTTGTCATACCTCCAAGGAACCTTTTGATTTTTATCTTAATGGTATACTAGGTCGTTAGGGTGAGGACCGGTATATAGGTCTGTTTTGAAATTAAGTTTTGCCATATACGAGGAGTTGTAGGTATCACCGTGATAAATGTTGTCCGTCCTGTACCTTCCTGTAACTGTCCGTCCTGTAACTGTCTATTTACCTATTTTTTTCTGCACCTTGTATATCTGTTACCTTATAATGAGTTGGTATTCTTCTTACTTTATTATGATAAACGACGTTATACCTATCTGGATCTCTGTTAGTATGATGGATTTCATTCGGTCTGTTTCTCTTCATAGTATCCTATAAAAATATACACCTTAGAATTTTTTACTACGTTTACTTCAATAAATTTCAGTTTACTAGAAATCCTTCATAATGGTACTTGTTTCGTTCACCTTCACTACCTTAAGGTCGACTGGATAAAGTTTAGGATTTTCTACTACGACAATCAACGTGAGCTGTACGGTCGTTTAAACCTTTTGAGTCGGTGTCGGTGTGCTGACCTTTTCCAGTCAAGAGTAAAGTTAGGGTTTCTTCCCGTTGCAGTTTTTTACAAGTTTGATGGAGTGTTAACGCGAGTAAAGTGTGCGACCGTTCCAGTACGAGTTTTAGCAAGTTCGACCCGAAGTTGTCATGCACCGGTTCTTATAAGTCCACATGTTCCACCTAAATCTTTTCCCTCTCCTTGGTCTCTAATTTAACGGTTGTAAGCGACCTAATATCTTTTTCGTTCTCTTAAAGTCTTTTGGTCGATAAAGACGAAGTAACTGATGTGATTTCGGAAAGACACCTAGTGTTATTTGACACCTTTTAAGAAGTTCTCGACCCTTATGGTCTCGTGGAATGAACGAAGGACTCTTTGGACATACGTCCAGTTCTTCTTTATCTTGAGCTGTACCTTGTTACCCGACCAAGTTTTAACCCTTTCCTCATACAGTTCCGACATATAACAGTGGGACGAATAAATTGAATATACGTCTCATGTATTAATCCATGTATTAAACGACCCGATCTACTTTATGTTTGACCTCAGTTCTATAGCTATTGGAGTCTATACGTCTACTGTGGTGGAAATACCGTCTTTTGTTTCTCCTTGATTTCTCGAAGAACTTCTTCCACTTTCTCCTCTCACTTTTTTGACCGGATTTTGAGTCGTAAGTCTTTTCATTCTAGTACCGTAAGCCAGGGTAGTGAAGTACCGTTTATCTACCTCTTTGTCACCTTTGTCACTCTCTGAAATAATAGAACCCGAGGTTTTAGTGACGTTTACCACTGACGTCGGTACTTTAATTTTCTACGAACAAGGAACCTTCTTTTCGAAACTGTTTGTCCGTCACATAATTTTTCGTCTCTATAATGAAACGACTGTTTCCAGGTATATTAGTTTCGATACCGAAAAGGTCATCAATACATGTCTACACTCTCAACCTGGTATTTCTTCCGAGTCACGGTTTCTTAACTACGAAAGTTTGACACCACGATCTCTTCTGAGATCTCTCAGGGAACCTGCTGTTCCTCTAGTTTGGTCAGTTAGGATTTCCTTTAGTTAGGACTTATAAGTAACCTTCCTGACTACGACTTCGACTTCGTGATCATCAACCCGGTGGACTACACTTTTCGGCTGAGTGGTCTTTTCTGGGACTACGACCTTTTCTAACTCCCGTCCTCCTCTTCTCTCGCCGTCTCCTACTCTACCAATCTATCACAGTGGCTGAACTACCTGTACTCAAATTCGTTTGAGACTCTCTGTCACTTCCTGTTCCTTCGGACCATACGACGTCAGACACCCCAGTGTTTCTCAACCTATACTGACTCGTTGACTTGTTGTTGTTATTTTATCTTTATCTAAGTATCTGTATCTTTTGTTTGAATACCACTCGTTTCCCCTTTCCCCCCCCTTCCTATTCAATCCTCCAACTCTAATTGTATATGTGAGGTTATATATGTTTTATCTATTGGTTGTACCTGGTTGACATATCGTGTCCTTCAATATGAGTTATAAAATATTATTCGATATTCCCCTCTTCCACTTTTTCCTATATACATATGCATATTGGCTTAGTAAAACCATATGTGGACTTTCATTGTGTTGTAACATTTAGTTGATACGACGACGACGACGATTCAGCGAAGTCAGCACAGGCTGAGACACGTTGGGGTATCTACCCTCGGGTGGTCCGAGGGGACAGGGACCCTAAGAGGTCCGTTCTTGTGACCTCACCCAACGGTAAAGGAAGAGGTTACGTACTTTCACTTTTCACTTTCACTTCTGCGAGTCAGCACAGACTGAGAATCACTGGGGTACCTGACGTCGGGTACTCCGACGTTTTAGGTACCCTAAAAGGTCCGTTCTCATGACCTCACCCCACGGTAACGGAAGATATGAAACTAAAATTTTTTAATAATTTTTTTCTTTTTCTTCCGTAGTTTTATGTTCTCGAAAAGAAAATAATAAGAAATAATAATAAAAAAGATGAAATGTTGTAACATAACCAAAACGGTATGTAGTTGTACTTAAGCGGTGTCCACATGTGCACAAGGGGGGTAGGACTTGGGGGGAGGGAGGAGGGAGGGGCATGGTAGGGAGACCCAGTAGGGTCACGTAGTCGGGGATCGTAGGACATAGGACGTAGTTTCGATCTGACCGTTAAGCAAAGAACATACCATAATATGTACAAAGTTACGGTAAGAGGGTTTAGTAGGGTGGGAGAGGGAGAGGGTGTCTCAGGTTTTCTGACAAGATATGCAGACACAGAGAAAGCGACAGAGCGTATGTCCCAATAGCAATGGTAGAAAGATTTAAGGTATATATACACAATCGTATGACATAACCAAAAAGAAGGACCGAATGAAGTGAGACATATTAGCCGAGGTCAAAGTAGGTGGAGTAGTCTTGACTAAGTTTACATAAGAAAAATTACCGACTCATTATGAGGTAACACATATACATGGTGTCGAAAGAAAAGTAAGTATGACAAAAAATTTTTCACTTTACTATCAACTATATTTTTAGTGTACTATTAAAGGAAATCTTTATGAATTTATTCACTATATTACTAGATATCACCAGACTAAAGTTTTTATAGTTATGGATATCGATTCAAGGAAACGGTAGATGGACTTTAATATAGTTGTAAAAACTGACTGATATGAGATTAAATTTGGTTTTTCGAATTTTTAGATAGTCATGAATACAGACTGTGATATAGGGAATGTTAAGAAATTTAAATACTTCTTTTTACACTAATACATGTACCGAAAGGTTTAAAGAGAATCCCATATACACTTATTCTTCCAACTTCCGGTATCACATATGTCTGTCTTATCCCCCTATAGATCTAGAAAATAATGTTTCTGGGAATTTCTGGACTTTCAAGGTTCAGATTCGCGACAAGATGTATACTCCCAGTCACGTAGACTAGACGAAAGACCCGGACGAAGTGTTACAGGGAAGGTTGAACATATATACATAAGGTTAGTGGATATAGATAAGTCTTTTACTTCTAGTACCGTAGATCAGGGTAGTAAAGTACCCTTTATCTACCCCTTTGTCACAGTCTGAAATAAAACCCCCCGAGGTTTTAGTGACGTCTACCACTGACGTCGGTGCTTTAATTTTCTACGAATGAGGAACCTTCTTTTCAATAGTGGTTGGATCTATCGCATAACTTTTCGTCTCTGTAATGAAACGGTTGTTTCCAGGCAGATCAGTTCCGATACCAAAAAGGTCACTAGTACATACCTACACTCTCAACCTGACACTTCTTTCGACTCGCGGCTTCTTAACTACGAAAACTTGACACCACAACCTCTTCTGAGAACTCTCAGGGAACCTGACGTTCCTCTAGGTTGGTCAGGTAAGACTTCCTCTAGTCGGGACCTTAAAGAAACCTCCCTTACTACGACTTCGACTTTGAGGTCATGAAACCGGTGGACTACGCTTCTCAACTGAGTCACCTTTTCTGAGACTACGACTCTCCCTAACCCCCGTCCTCCTCTTCCCCTGCTGTCTCCTACTCTACGACCTACCGTAGTGACTGAGCTACCTGTACTCAGACTCACTTGAGGTCCTCAACCACTACCTGTCCCTCCGGACCGCACGACGTTAAGTACCCCAGTGTTTCTCAGCCTGTCCTGACTCGCTGACTTGACATGACTTGTATTTCTGTTGTAAAGAATACCTTAGACCGTGTTTGTCTTCCCTTACCGAACTAAATGGATACTTTCCTCTGTGGACCTTATAAGGTACGGGATCCGATACAAGATAGAATAATTAAAGGGGTAAAAGTTATCAGTTAGTCTGATGTCGAAGTAAATCTTTCGAGGGATTCTGACTCCTGACAATTTATCCCGTACACGTCGGGACCTCGAAAACACCCCCACTTCCAGCGTCGGATGAATTACAGGCCCTACCTATGACAAGGTGCAGGAAGGACTTAATAGTCCAAGTGAATTTATATGATTTCATTCGGACCTGTATGACACCTTATCCTACGTTCCATGCGTTACTCTTAAATTTCGATAGTGTATCCTGAAGATCCCTTCAGACTTTAAGATCCTCCTCCGTCGTCGACACGAAGGTCCTGGTGACCCACAGCTCAGGGCGTAAACGACGATAGCCCCTCCCGAGTCACCCACAAACTTTTCGGACGAGAAACCCGAAGTGGAGAACCACCACCCGGAACAACGGTGCCCGTCTCTTCTCTGAGGTCCGTAAGATTTATGGATGTAAAGTGTGACAATGTCTACACCGAGAACAGACTAGCACGACGACCGGAACGGGACTCCGGTAAGGTCTATGTCACAAACTTTCCACAAACGTCTTCAAGATCACCCAAAAGAAGAACCGACTGTAAGTTTCCCCTTGTAAAAAACGAACCCAATGTTCCTCCAGCTATAGAGTAATTTGTCACTACTGTCTAACATCCTCGAGTTTCTATCGGAGAACGGTTTACACTTTGTTGGTTATACAAATACTTTAGTAAATTAGGTATTAGTACCGTACATTACTTTCCCCGACCACCGGACCGTGACCGTAAATGTTCCGACTGTGACAGGATACAAAGACACTTAATACCTAACTCGTTTGAGATTAAATACTCAGCACTCTTTTTTCCTAGGTAGGTCCGTCAAGAACTTCGAACACCTCCTTTCCACTACAGAAATTAGTTGGACTTATATTTTTAGTACGAAGACTCAATAAAGTGATAAGACACATCACGAAACGAGGAGACTAAGAATCGTAAAAGACTTCCTAAACTCCTCGTCTCCCCCATTGTAAGAAAGTCAAAACGACTAGTATTCGAAAAATAAAAGGTTTCTACGATACCTACACCACGTTAATAAAAGACAACGTTACGTCTCTGTTGTATTGACACTGTAACTCATACGACGAACATAACTGGAACTCTTTAAGTGAAGTCTACTGGTAAGTAGTCTATTTAACTCTCGGTATTAAACCGGGATTTATTCCGACGTCTGTCTCGTAGACACTCTAAAGACACCTGAAACCCAAAGAGTAGTAAGAGGTATCACGTCTCGTTGGGGAGAGACTTGAGACCGAAGTGACTAGTTATAAAGTTACCCAGTAATTAACACAAGTCTCACTAAGTAAGGAAGTACTGGTAACGTCTTTCCGGGGTAAACAGACAGAGGTGTCAGCGTATAGACACAACACAAACCCTGTCGTACAGTTCAAATTATATGTAAACCGTTTAGGTCCGGATGGTACTGGAAACCACAGAATTAGACCTTCCAATATTGTGACATTTACAAATACGTCCACTACTCCTACTGTACTAGGGTCCACCCTTCGTGGTCGTTCACTACGAGTTATTTACAGTCAAACTTACAGAACGAGGGTGGTCATAATTTATACGTTGTGCAAGAGGGTACCGTCCCTCTCCCACGACTCCATATTGATGTACGAGAGAACCGAAATTACTCCCACCCCACAACGGGTCTCACTTAGTCTGGGACTCATAACCGAACATCCACTTGTAGATCTCTTGGATTCATAACCGACGTATAGTGACAAAGTACCAAATACATATGTAAAGGGGGGATGATAAGGTATAAGGGATTTTAGGTGTAAAACTTCTTCCCTGCTAAAACGGACAATTTAAAGTCGGTGAGCATACCGGGAACGAACTCACGTGACGAGAGACGTCATTGTAAAATAGACATGTCAAGACGACCTAACTCCCCGAAGGGACCACCGAGCCTACCATTTCTTAGACGGACGTTACCTCCTCTGTACCCAAGTTAGGAACCCAGTCCTTCTAGGCGACCTTTTCCCTTACCGTTGGGTGAGGTTGTAAGAACGTATCTCTTAAGGTACCTTCCTCCTCGGACCACGCCATGTCAGGTACCCCAGCGTTTCTCAGCCTGTGTTGACTCGTTGATTGTGTTGTGTAACGACCTAAAATCATACTGTCGATTCTATTTACACGATTTTTACGAAGGACACTCATCGGTCTTAGACGTCCCCTAACCGAACCATACCTTAGGTCAAGATCCAAAGGTGAAACAGACAGAGGAAAAGGTGTAAAAAAGAGTATATTGACCCTACAAACTCTCTAAATCCACACCAGTCTACACGTCCAATGGACTTCTCTTGTGAAATGGTTGGAAACACACTGGGATCATAAGCGTCTCTGTGGAGAAAAACTACATTCTCAACACAGTATGAGTGTTGAATCAGGACCCCAAATATTTATGTCTTTATATTCCGGTTAAATATAAAAATCTTTCTCGGTGAGGGAGAGGGGTATAAGTCTCTTTATAAATTACTATACACGTGTTTCTACAACTATTCTTACAAGTGACGTCAAGAGAAATACTGTCGTTGTTGTAGTTTTTTCTTTTGACATTAATAGGTATTAATAACTCTGTAGTCACAAACATTGGAAGTGTTTTTGATTAAGGTGAAGTTTACAGTCATCTCTTCTTTTGGGAGATTTTGGTGAAGTCAAGACGTTTGAGAAGCGTTGTGTAGATCTTTCCGGAGTCCTTTTCACCAGTCACCGTCCCGGCCTCCCCTTTCCCGGTATAAATATTTTATAAATGAAGACAGTTACCCTTGGTAAAATTCGTTACCCCTCGTTAGTGTGTCAGGACAGAAAGGTTACAAGAGTCATTGTTCCCTGTTCTCACTTGTGGGCCCCGCCGCCCCCACTCCGCCACCCCACTCCCCTTCCCAACCCTTGGTACGACTATAAAGGTGAATTTAAATTTTTACAGGATCTACAAAACCCAAAGTAGAAATTTTTAATTATCTGTAAAACATAAAATACGGTGTTATTAGGTATGAAATATAGTTATAAATCCTTCAACCTACAATGGCGATAATTCATTTTAACTACGGGGGTTCTCGGACACCGTACAGAGAGAACCCGTACCTCCTTGGGTACCGGAAGACGGTTCCCAGTCGATGGGGTCAACTTTTGGACTTCAACCCACGTTCAGAGGAAATAATCTGTACAAGAGATTGTGTCTTTATAGACGAAGTCCTCCCTCCACCCTCCCTCCAAGTTCTCCCTCTCCTGTATACAAATGGTTACCGACTAAGTACAACTACAAACCGTCTTTGGTTGTCTTAAGACATTTCGTTAATAGGAAGTTAATTTTTTTATTCATTTGATTTTTTTTGGTTTTTGGACGAGCCTACTAGGGACTTCGTCGACATCATTGAGAATCACTCCATCTTTGTGACCGACACCTCGTACAGTCCTCGTTTCCCCAGGGGGTTCTCGTCCACTTCTCCTGTCCACCACCCCTCGGGAGTCCTCTCCGCGTCTCTCCTGTGCGTCCGCTGGAACCAGGACCTCTCCTAGACGGACGTGTCGAGACAGAGTCGTCCTGCTGCCGGAGCGAGGAACGTCCGTCCGTGCATGTGTCCTTCTCCCAGACAACGTGCCGTTACTCTGTCCACGTCGTGTCTACTTTGCACTCCTAACCGAGTACCAAGACCGACACTAGTGTCGACCTTACTCCTCTTCGTCGTGCGCCAGATCTCTGGCCCGACGGGACTTCCTCGACCCTCTCGTCCGGAGAGACAGTCGACGAACCCCGGTCTCACCTTAAAGGGAGAGCCAAAGACTGGGAATCTATTTTAAATTTTTACGTCCGTCTCACCCCGTCCAGAAACACCCCGCTCCTCTAAGGTGAGACGGAAGTGGATTTTTGTCTCCGAAGGATGAACTGTGACTTCTCGACCTTCTCCACGACAGAGTGGAGGTGACCGTCGGGGACCTGACCAGACCAAAATTCCCCTTCGTAGTTCTTACAGTGATCCTGACTCTGATGTCTGACAACGACCAAGGCTCCCGGTCGTCTCTCGTCCTCTTCTCCGGTCCTCTCGTTTATACTTTTCCTATGTTAGAGTTTCCGTCTCTCCCCAAACTCACAGTAGCGATCGGTTCCTCATCGTCTTCCTAATGAGTCCCGACTGATATAAGGGCCGTGACGCTCAGCGGTTCACTCAGCAGTTTCTTTTCGCTCTCCGACCGACTCGAGAGTCACAGCAAAATCGAACCCCTATTACTCCGTTGTAAACCAAGTCTGATTTTTACAAGTCCGTATCTAAATGACACTTACTCAGTACGTGTCTACTAGTCGAACTCCAACTTTCCCCCAGGACCTGACAAGCCTCCAAGTATTAAGTGACTTTACCGAACCAGAGGGTTCCTCTATCTGTTAAGGAGGAAAACAAAATACTCTTCCCTTTATACTCGAACAAAAGCATGTCCTCCGGACCAAGGGAAGAGAGTAACAGGAATAAAATTTTCACTTTGTATCAGTCTACTGGTTGTGACCTACGTACCCTATCCACCCGTATTCGACTCCTTAAATACTGAAATACTTTGAGGAGACTCAAAGTATGACGTAGTCGGTTAAGATGAATTATTTTGATTGACATATTCATTGACACCCCCCATATTTTATGTACAGATCCTTAATGTATAGTATGATATATTTTTTCGATATAAGAAGTGGGTCTTTAGAAAATTTCCTAAGCAAATCAAATTTTACCCTATAAAAACTCTGTTCGGTACTCTTTTTATAAACATACATTGATCCAAAGAACTACGAGTGACTCATATAGAGTTATTTATTAAGAGTTAAGAGTAAAGGGTCAGAAACCTTTAGATTGTTGCTTAAGGTCCTATTTGTGACCTTGGAAAGTACCCTGAATGACTCGTCTTTATAGACTACCAGGACTTCGTCTCGATCGTGAGGTCGGAGACGTCCTCGACAGACGACCGGTGTGTCTGTAGAGAAGAGTCGAGAAAGTCCCGACCGACTTCAAACTTTTACCCTTCGTATGAAGGACTTTACAGATCCTTTCAAGTATAACGTCTCAAAGGATACAAACACAAAACTTCCTTCGACCATTTTATTAAACGATAATACAACACCTACCTCAAAAGTGTCAGTAGTAGCAGTGAACAGTATTAAATTTTCTGAACTGTCTAAACAAATGAGTATATAAATATATACCCCGAAGGGTCCACCACGATCACCATTTCTAGGGCGGATGGTTACGTCCTCCTTCTAGGGGACCCCCTCTCGTACCGTTGGGTGAGGTCATAAGAGCGGATCTCTTAGGGTACCTGTCTCTTCGGACCGCCTGATGTCAGGTGTCCCAGCGTTTCTCAACCTGTACTGACTTAGCTGAATCTTGTATACGTGTATAAGTATATACCTACGTCATGACACAATCTACAATCTGTCGGTCTCTCAGTCAGAATTCATCAACGGTAGTCACATCCCTTCTACTTTCAGTCCGTTCCCTGAAGGGACCACCAGGTCACTAATTCTGGGATGTGCAGGTCCCGTCCTCTACGTTCAAACTGGGGACCAACCCCTTGATTCTAGGGTGTATGGAGCCTCATTGATTCGGACGTGTGACGTCGATACGTCTTCGGACACACACACGAGACCTCGAGCGTGTGGTGTCGATCTTTCAGACACGACGTTACTTTCTAAGGTGTACTACTTTGTTTCTAGGACGTACGGTGTTGATTCTGGGTTGTGTCAATTTATTTATTTATAATTGTTTTAGTTTGGGTGACCAGTAATATAAACTTTTTCCGTTCGGACTTTCAGGTGGTTCTTGTACTGACACGTGTCATGTTCGGAGCTCGACCGAGTATACGAAAGATTTGTATTCGACTGTGATATTTGTTTGCCTGTTTTCAGTACCGTCGGTGTCTACTTGGTGCTTAGGAGTCCTAAGATTCGGTTCGTCCTTTCTAATGTCGGAATATCACAAAATACTCCCTTTTGGTTGAAAGTCTCGAACACGATTCATCAAGTAATTATGGTCTAAAATCTTTAGGTTCCCTCTTGAGACACTCTCTGAGAACGAACATTACAGAATTAGAACAATAAAGATACTAGTTTCCTTTCGTTAAATTATTTGGTTCCTATAAAGAGTGTAAAGGTGGAGGTAAAGGTGGACGAGTCAATATGTATTTTAACAGTGGACTAAGGTTTTCCTACCAACTAATTACTAATATCGGTAGAGATTTCTACTCTACCTGGTCTCGTGGTGTGGTCCTCACTCAAAGTCGTCCCATTGAAACGTGTTCAATCATAAACTCAAAGTCAAAGAAGAAGATATATTGGGGAGAAACCAAAGATTCATATACTGTACCTAGTTTACTCTATTAGTTTCATATACGTAAACCTTTTGACAGTTTAACATAAATTTACACTCAACACTAATACAAACAGATGAGAACGTCAAAATATCTATAAAATCGTAAAGAGTAATAAGAGGAAAAATTTTTCAGGAATTTATAAGAGGTCTGATTAAACCCTAATCGACCAATTAAAAAGGTTTAATACAACAACGTTAAGATTAAACTAACATAAATCAAATATACAATTAAACCCTTCCTAACTGTAGAACTGGTGTTACCCACCAAATTAAACTATTGAACTTAATTATGTGTCTTTAGAGGATGTAAATATATATAATTATTGCTTTCCAGTCTTTCTTTTTAATTCCTTTATTAAGGTAAATGTCAACGTTGTTTTTCCTCCGGTTTATAGACATACATCTTTTGATATTCTGTGACACCTTTCTTTACTTTCTATTGTTTTAGTCTACCTCTCTATATGGTACAAGAGTCTAACCCTCTTATAACACTTTTACTGATATGATGGGTTTCGTTAGATGTCTAAGTTACGAGATAGTTTAATGGTTACCGTAATAAGTGTTTTGATTTTGTTTTAAAAATATTAAACGTACCTTTGTGTTTTGTAGGACTTATCGGTTTCGTTAGAACTCTTCTTTTTTACCTCGACCTCCTTAGTCCGAGGGATTGAAGTTTGATTTGATCTTTCGATGTCATTAGTTCTGTCGTACCAGGACCGTGTTTTTGTCTTTATATCTAGTTCCCCTGTCCTATCTTTCGAGTCTATATTTGGGGACGTAGATACCCGTGGAATATAAACCGTTTACTCGGGTTCTTATATGTCGTCTCTTTTCTGTCAGGGAAGTTATTCACCACAACCCTTTTTGACCTGTCGACGTCCATTTCTTACTCTAATCTTGTGAAGGATTGTAGTATGTGTTTTTATCTGAGTTTTACCTAATTTCTGGACTTACATTCCGGTCTGAAATATTTTGAGAAACTGTATTTAGTGTCGATCTAGGAAAAACTGAGTGGAGGATCTCATTACTTTTATTTTTGTTTTTATTTGTTTACTCTAGATTAATTCGAATTTTCGAAAACGTATCGTTTCCTTTGGTGTTTTTTTCTGTTTTTCTGTTGGAAGTCTTACCCTCTTTTATAAATGTTTCTTAATTACTGACTGTTTCTTAATTAGAGGGGTTATGTTTGTCAAGGACGTTGAGTTATGGTCTCTTTGTTTGTTAAGTTATTTTTCTACCACCTTCTGGATTTATCTGTAAAGAGGTTTCTTTTGTATGCTCACCAGTTGTTCGTGTACTTTTCTACGAGGTAGAGTGACTAATAATCCTTTTGCATTTAGTTTAAAGTCGCTTCATAGTAGAGTGTACCCAGTCTTACCGGTAGTCACGTTTAGACTGTGTTCTTCGTCCTCCCGTGAGTTTCGACCACGAGACCCTGTTAGGTCTCCCTACTCCACCCCTCCCTCTGCGTCCTACGCCCCTGTATGCATGTGGGCACCCACTAAGTACAGTCACATACCGTTTTTAGTGGTGTTATAACATTTTATCACTTTCAGCGAGTCAGTACAGACTGAGAAACGCTGGGGTGTCTGATATGTCAGGTACCTTAAGAGGTCCGGTCTTATGACCTCACTCATCGGAAAGGACAGAGGTCCCCTAGAAGCGTTGGGTCCCTGGTTTGGGTCCAGAAGGTACAACGTCCGCCTAAGAAATGGTCGACTCGGTGTTCCCTTCGGGTGACATTTCATTAATCGGAAGTTAATTTTATTTATTTATCGGGGGGGGTTTTTTTAGTTGTTTTTTATTCACGATCTCGCCCACACCTCTTTTTCCTTGGGAAAACGTAACAACCCTCCTTACATTTAACTATGTCGGTGACACCTCTTATCATACCTCCAAGGAATTTTTGTGATTTTTACCTTAATGGTATACTGGGTCGTTAGAGTGATGGTCCGTATATGGGACTCTTTTAGTAATAAGTTTTTCTGCATACATGGGGTTATAAGTAACGTCGTGATAAATGTTATCGGTCCCGTGCTTTTTCACTTTTCTCACCTTCACAATCTACGAGTCGACGCAGGATGAGAAACTCTGGGGCACCTGACGTCGGTCGGTCCGAGGAGACAGGTGTCTTAAGAGGTCCGTTCGTATGATCTCACCCATCGGTAAGAAAGTAAGTCTCCTAGAAAGGCTGGGTCCCTAGTCTAGACCCAAAGAACGTAATGTCTACCTAAGAAATGACGGACTTTCATTCCTTCAGAATAAATGTTATCGGTTCTGGGTCTTCACTGGATTTACAGGTAGCTCTCTACCTATTTCTACACCAGTATATATGTTTTCCGGTAATCAGTTGGTATTTTCCTTACTTTAACCCAGTAAACATCTCTACGCCTACTTCGATCTCAGACAGCACGTCTTCCTTCTCTCTTTTTGTTTATAGCATATAACTACGTATATATACCCCAGATCTTTTTACCATGTCTACTTGGACAAATTACATCCCGTCCTTATCTCCGTGTCTGTGTCTCTTTCCTGTACGCCTGTGTCGCCCCACCCCTTCCTCTCTCACCCTATTTAGCTCTCCAACCGTGACTGTATGTATGTGATGGTACATATTTTGTCTGTCGATCACCCTTCGACGACATATCGAGTCCCTCGAGTCGGACCACGAGACACCACTAGACCTCACCACCCTACCCCCCACCCTCCCTTCGCTTTCTCCCTCCCCCATATATGTGTGTGTGTGTGTATATCGGCTAAGTGAAACGATATGTCGTCTTTGATTGTATTGTAATATTTCGTTAATATGAAGTCACTTTTTCTTTTGTTTAATCTATGAATCTATATAGTCTTCGAGCTGTTTTCTACGTCCATTTGCACCTGTATACCTCTTAATAAAAGGGGTCAAAAGCTTTAGTACGATTTAGTTTTTGTAGAAGTAAAAACAAAAGAAACATATTGGTTGTCGCTCCCAGACTAAATGATATGGCAGATTCTGATAGGAGGTTCATTTTGTTCACGATAATCGATTGTCGAATTAGGTAATACGAAGGAACTACTACTGTCGACTGTTAATGTCCCTTATTTAAGATGAATTCGTTTTTTTACCGAAAGGACTGTCGAGTCAACCATTTCTTAGACAGACATTACGCCTCTGGGACCAAACTAAGGACCCACCCCTTCTTTTTTTTTAACTATTGTACTATACAACTAGAGAACGACTACGTAAAACCACATAAAAAAAAAATTAAAGTCGATAACATAAGAAGTGACCTGCACTCAGACTCACTTGAGACCCTCAACCACTACCTGTCCCTCCGGACCGCACGACGTTAAGTACCCCAGTGTTTCTCAGCCTGTGCTGACTCGCTGACTTGACTTGACTAACATAAGAAGTCGAGATAAAAGTTTAGGTAACAAGTTTAAGAGTGACACAAGTAGGTAAGAAAAGGGTTCATGTAACTCGTAGAAATACTAACAATGGAACTTGAGAAATAACCCATCAAACGAAGATATTACACCGAAATCTTTGAGTCACTTTTAGCACGGTAAGTGGCTCTTTCCTCTCTGACCGGTGAAGGACAGACAGGAGTGTAGGAAGGGGGAGGATGGGTACGATTCGAGGTACAGTCTTAGGAATGACAGTCCGAAGTGACAGTCCACCTAAAACCAAACCGGTTACCCCCGTTGCCGTCTTCTGACTACTCGTTCTTCTTCCCCCTTCGGTCCATAGAGGAAGACGGAGTCCACGAAGGTCATCTCCGAACCAGAGAAAACACCGAGATCTAAGACACTCGGAAGTCCCAGGGTAGAAAAGGACCTACCGTGACTGAAGGCCTGAGACTACTATGAAGGTGGAGGAGAAGGAAGGTCGGAAGTAGTCCACTACCATTGATTAGATACCCAACGAAGTGGTAGAGGTCAGAAGTAGTGGACACAACAGTTGACCATAAGTTAGGAGAGGTGACCTTTCTGGATCTCACCGGGACAAAAGGACTAATTTATGGGTCCAATCTTGTTGTGACCTACCTTCCTCTCCCCTTTTATTTCTCGAAAGACTTCAAACTCCAGAAAACAAAAATTTAATTAAAAATGACCTCCCATCAACGAAATGTTACAACAGAAACAAAGATTATGTCGTTTCACTCAGTCGATGTACGAATGTGTCCGACACGAGTCAGCGAGTCAGGACAGACTGAGAAACACTGGAGTACCTGACATCGGGCGGTCCGAGGAGACAGACATCTTAAGAGGTCTGTTCTCATGACCTCACCCAACGGTACGGGAGGAGATCCCCTAGAAGGGTTGGGTCCCTTCGAGAAGACGTAACGTCCACCTAAGAAATGGTAGACTGAGTGGTCCCTTCGGACACGAATGTATATAGGGGAGAAAAAACCTAAAGGAAAAATAAATCCTCCATATAAAATCTATAGTTTCACCTCTACAGTTCCTCACTGAGGAACTACCTTCTTCGGTATATTATTATAGTTCGTCAAGATGAGTCTGGACAGGTCCTTGTAGTCCTGTATTTTCCCGTTGTACCCAGTACCTTAGTCTGTTGGAATCTAAGTAAAGGACAAAATGGTGAACGACCGATATAATTAGTCTTTATGATCTCGTTTTTTGTTTAGGTTTTGTTTGTAAATACCGAACCACGATATCTTTACATTGTGTCGATTAAAGGTCTGTGTGTCCACCCATACAACTCTTACTTCGACCTACACTTGGATCTTAAGTCCACTCTCCACTTCTCTACTGTTAAACCGTGAGCGGTCGTATATCGACTGTGTTCAGACTTCTACCTAATACATTAGGTCCCTCTTTTGTGTTCTTTCCTCTCTTCCCCAGGTCCTACCGGGACCCCGTAAAACTATTAGTCTTAAGTTTACCTTCTTCTCTTTTGACGAGTCTCGTATACTTTCTGAACAGGTCCTTCCATTCTCCTTTTAGTTGTTCTATACCTCGGCGACTTTCCGCTCTCCTCAATTCCTTCTTACTCTCCGCTAGAGTTTCCTAATGCCTTCTGACTCATTAATTATAATGAGTTCTTCTCCTTTGGTTGCGTGACTTGAACAGTCGTGTCTGGAGAGGGTTCCGGTGACGATTTCACCGAAAGACCCTCCCGACGTCTGACCTCACTCCACTTTCTTTTATTTTTGTTGAAAGCACTCACAGAGGATGTTTCCCTGTGTCTCCGAACTGGAGGGACCGAAGGTCAATGAAGAGACCAAATCTAGAGGACCCTGAACACTTAGAGGACCCGGTAGACACTTACGAACGGAAACCACACTCTACGAAGGTCGAGATAATTACCCCCTTATCCCCCACCTCTCCTCCTACGTACAGTCGAAGAGTCAAGTTTTTTACTTACAGAAACCAAATACGAATTATTATAAACCTTTACCGACCATACACTCTGTGTACCCGACAGGGGCGTCCCAACCCCGTGACTAGAACAGGGAGACTTATCCGTGCACACGATTACCTCCGCAGACTAGAACGTCCTTGTGGAGAGGCGACCCGGTACTTCCGACTGTTGTGGTACGTACAGTGTGCACTCCGGTGTAGGAGGAGTGAGAATCGATAACAAATCGAGTCACAAAGGGTTTGAGGAGAAGTAATACTAGGGAATTCCTCGGACAACTCTGTAGAGAAGGATTACCGGAGATAGGGCACTTTAAAGTATGGTTTCTATACGACACAGAGACAAATACATGATAAACACATAGAAACAGATGTGCATTTGCTCATTTACAAAAAAGTGAGGGGATTTTTAGTCAAAATAACACCACAGTGGAAGAAACCCTTACGTACTAGAATCGTATTACTAAATATACTAAACCTCGCCCCGAGTCGTTAAAAAGAGGACACTCCTCGATCTATCATTTATAAACTCCGAGACATCCGGTATTTACCAGAGACCGGAGACAGTGTCAGAAGGGGAGACTTGTTGAGAAATTTTTAGAGTTTTACTAAGGATCGAACGACCGACATGTTTTTGTCCGACACCCGGCCTAAACTGAGTGTAAGGTGTCGAACGATTGAGGGACTAAACATTACTATGTTTCCCAGTTTAAAGTCCCAAATGAAAAAAAAAAAAAAAAAACGTCTAAAGAACGTACTCTCAAACTTTATACACTAAAATAAAATCCAAATTTTCCGATGTGTCTTAAGTAAGTAAGTAAACGGTTCATTACTAACTGATAAACAACATTTTCCATATTTTATTAAGAAAAGAACAAAACGGAAAACTGTCACGAAACGTGCAAAAGAGAGATTACATCCGTTTCGAGGGGACGGACATTGAACCGGACTCCAGGTACCTCGTCGCTTCCCCTTCGACCATCCTCGGCAATACTTACGTGAGTCATTGAAGTTATAATACCGTTTTGTTGGTTGATTCATTGATTCACAATTTTACTTGACTCGGTCACTACACGTCTAGGGCGACACCCACTATTGATCCTCCTACGATCTGACCACATCCCCCTGATCAAACCCCGGACTCTAGTCTGTCTGACCGAAACACAGACGTGACTGAAACCGGACCACCGTACTGGAACCTGTTCAGTGAATTGGAAAATCAGACACCCAGACATTTACTATGACGTCCACTATTATTTGGTGGTAATACCCCGACGACCCTCCTGCTTGGCACGAGAGAATCTCGTCGAGACACCCCAACTGAAAAAGAGAGAGAGGTAAATTGCATTGACTCGACTTCTGTTATACTTATAACAATACTTAATACAGTCTTTTCTTTCATGTATGGGTAAAGTCTCTACTTCTGTTACCACCGTGAAAAATATTAATCCTGCGATTACCTTAGGTCCTTCGTGTATGTCTCGTGGATGTCCTTTTATAGAGGGTCCGTCAGATCGACCCCTTAGAGGTAAAAAATCTCGTAGACTTCACGAAGACTATGTCTACCGGGTACCCAACGTGAAACTCTTAGTGACGGGACAATAATATGTCTTTTCATTCAACTCCAAAGTTCTAGAGTCTCTATATATTAAATAATAAAAAATTGGTCCGAAGGACCATCTTTTGTTTCGATCACCTCCACTACCTTAAAGTTGACTCGATAAAGTTTAGGATTTTCTACTACGACAATTTCACGACGTGGTTTATACGGTCGTTTAAACCTTTTGAGTCGTCGCCGGTGTCCTGACCTTTTCCAGTTAAGAGTAAGGTTAGGGTTTCTTCCCTTTACGGTTTCTTACAAGTTTGATGACGTGTTAGTCCGAGTAAAGTGTACGATCGTTCCAGTACAAGTTTTAAGAAGTTCGATCCCAAGTTGTCATGTATTTGGCTCTTGAAGGTCTACATGTTCGACCTATATCTTTTCCGTCTGTTTGGTCTCTAGTTTAACGGTCGTAGACAACCTAGGATCATTTTCGTTCTCTTAAGGTCTTTTTGTAGATAAAGACGAAGTAACTGATGTGATTTCGGAAACTGAGACACCTAGTGTTATTTGACACCTTTTAAGAAATTCTCTACCCTTATAGTCTGGTGGAATGGACGGAGGACTCTTAGGATATACGTCCAATTCTTCATTGTCTTGACCTGTACCTTGTTGTCTGACCAAGGTTTAACCCTTTCCTCATGCAGTTCCGACATATAACAGTAGAACGAATAAATTGAAGATACGTCTCATGTAGACGTTTTACGGTCCGACCTACTTATTGTTCGACCTTAGTTCTAACGACCTTCTTTATAGTTGTTGGAGTCTATACGTCTACTGTGGTGAGATTGCCGTCTTTCGCTTCTCCTTGATTTCTCGGAGAACTCTTCCCAGTTTCGCCTCTCACTTTTTCAACCGAATTTTGAGTTGTAAGTTTTCTACTTCTAGCACCGTAGGTTGGGGTAGTGAAGTACCGTTTATCTACCACTTTGTTACCTTTGTCACCGTCTAAAATAATGGGACCCGAGGTTTTAGTGACACCCATCACTGACGTCGGTACTTTAATTTTCTGTGAACGAGGGACCTTCTTTTCGATACTGTTTGGATCTTTCACTTTCACTTACACTTCAGTGAGTCACCACAGACTGAAAAACGTTAGGGTACCTGGCATCGGATGGTCCGAGGAGTCAGGTACCTTAAAAGGTCCGTTCTCATGACCTCACCCAACGGTAAAGGAAGAGGTTTGGATCTCTCATATAATTTTTCGTCTCTGTAGTGAAACGACTGTTTCCAGGTATATCAGTTTCGATACAAAAAAAGACCGTCAGTACATGTCTACACTCGTGACCTGGTATTACTTCCGACTCACGGTTTCTTGACTACGAAAGTTTAACACCACGATCTCTTCTGAGAACTCTCAAAGAACCTGGTGTTCCTCTAGTTTGGTCAGTTAGGATTTCCTTTAGTTAGGACTTATAAGTAACCTTCCTGACTACGACTTCGACTTCGAGGTTATGAAACCGGTGGACTATACTTCTCGGTTGAGTATCCTTTTGTAGGACTACGACCCTTTCTAACTTCCGTCCTCTTCTTCCCCTACTGTCTCTTACTCTGGCGACTTACCGTAGTGACTGAATTACCTGTACTCAAACTCGTGTGAGACTATCACTTCCTGTCCCTTCAAATCGCACGACGTCAAGTACCTCAGTGTTTCTCAGCCTACACTAAATCGTTGACTTGTTGGTGGTCCGAAGGACTTTGAAGTCCCCGTTATTTCTCCCCTTTTACTGTCCCAGACCCCATCCCCCAGATCGTAACGACAGATTGACCTGAGAGACGATCACACTAGTCCAATTTGTCCGAGGTGTTCCTTTGTCTTAGATCGAACTAGGTCCGAGTACACCGGTGGGATCCGCAGGAAGGTCTACTCTCCCGGGTCGTCTGTCACCAAGACCCACAAGACAGACGAACCTAGTCCCGGAACCTATTACCCCCTAAGTCCTTTACCTAGTTTCCGTTCTCCTCTCCTTACTATTCTGGACCATCTCAGGTCCTAGAGTCCGTATCAGTTGCGACTTACTGGTCAAAATGAGAGGTGACTGACGTCCCATTGAAGAGTTCCCAGAGACAAAAGTGTCGACATTTTACCCTATTAAGGATGAAATCTCACTACGATACTCCTGCTGTAATATATTCCATAAATTTCGTGGGACACACCGTAGATCGTGTGACATCCAGGAGTTATTTATCCCTTAGTAATCACCCCGTACCCTCTCAAGACTAAGTTCTACTTGGGGCCTTCCGACTAGCCCTTTAGTCCGAGTCTGGTCAGATCCTTCTCGGTCTCCTTACCAGTAGAGGACTCGACACATCGTCGTCACTCCACCGGGGGCATTGGGGATTCTCCTCCCACTCCGAAACACGTCCCGAGTGTGATGAAACCTGTCTCCGCTGGGACCAAGGTCCATCGACTCGGACGCCTACCTTCCCGAGTAAGAGAAGTGACGACCCCGGAGTCGTCTCTCGAGATATCTCGGCCCGAAACCCGAAGCCCCACGTCCAGTCACCCGCACCGGCCGGAGTGACCCAAACTCTGGAGGAGGTATAAGGTCGGTCTTGTAGATAAAGCGGCCCCATCAGTGAGAGTCTCTGCGATTGGAACACCTACACCCACTTTCGACTCTTAGATGCAGATTTTGGGAGGGAAACTTGAGGGAAGGGGAGACCAGAGGTCGAAATCTTTGTGACAAGACCCTCCACCCTTCTGTCTGTATCCCTTGTCCCCAGAACCGAAAAACGCAAACTTCGGCGAGGAAACTTAAACCCCTCGTACCATCCTCCCTAGGATCTTTAGTCAGACGGTAATCGTTCTCGTCGGAGAGGTCCTGCCAGGGTGCTGGTGCATTGTCACAGAGTGCGACGGCAGTCTTCGAGAACAGTGAGGTCACCACGGACCAAGCGGGAGTCTTACAACGAAGTCAAACTCGTTTTGTCACTCACGAGACTGACGTGAGGAGTTTATGGGCCCCCGCTCCCCGTGCTAGGAGCGGAAGCAGGAACCTCAGGACAAACTGCAGAACGACACGGGGGTGAAGAATAAGGGTCGTTCGACACGAGGGGAGGTGGAACGAAACGTCCTGTCTCACAGTCGACTAGCAAGCCTTACACGGGGGCAATGTCCTTCTCATCTAGGATACGAACTAGTTGTCGACCCCCGGGTGAACCCGGTGGTGATAAAAAGAGCCTGCGACCCCAATTCTCGGTGTCTGTATCTGTGTGTCTGTCTACCCCCTCTTTCTGTCTACCCGTCTCGGGGTCTCGTGGTCAACTTGAACTACCTCTGTCCACCCCGTGGTAAGTCCTACTTTATGAAGGAAAAAGTATCCTCAGTCACCAACGTTTACTAAGAGTCCGGTTCTCTTTCGGAGGTGAAAACAAAGAGACTACGGAATGCCCCACTCCCCAACACGGGGGACACACCTGACTGAGACGTGTGGGTACCTAGTCGACCCAGTACCAGCGTTCCGACCTTGAAAGGTCGAAGACCAGACCGAAGTCATCAAGCCTACACTTGACTCTGTTCAGAAACCTTAAGTGGCAAGGAGCAGACCCCGTACCCGAACAGGGACGCCAAAAAGAGAAAGGAAACAACGACGTTCGAGTTACACAAGTACGATTAACCTACACAGACTGACTTTGACAAAAGACGGCAGAACTACTTACCTTTTACTAATAATAAATATTCTTAAAGTTTGTTTTTGTATGAGGAATATTTGCTTACATCTTGATTATAACATACCTTTATCGTATTAAAATTTTGACTTCTGTACCTGTAGACAGTCGAGAAAACGACAGACGTACCAAAACCTCCGTCATCCGTCAATTTACGTAACGGGAGTTACACGATTTCAAAGTGTCCGGACCCTCGCTTAGAGACGACAATTTTTTCCGAGACGGTTCAACTCAAAAACGTCCCACCTCATGGTCACCCGTTTCGAAAGTCCAGAAACGTCCGGTCACGACAAGTTTCACACCAGACTCCGGTACGGTCGACCTGTTGATACATTCGGACTAGGTACTCCTGAATTCATACTTTTACCAATCGTGCACCAAATCAAAAGAACAAACAAACTTCAAAAGAAATTTTTTTTTTTATGTAAATCTTAAAACTATCGTCAAACCGTAGCGACTACACAGGGTCACGACTGGTCGCTGAGACAGAAACTTACCTTACAACTGCTCAGACCACCACTGGAAGTACTACTCGACGTACACCACACTCGACGTTTGCACAGTGTGGACCAACCCGGTACACCTTTCAACCTCTACTCATACGACTCGAACACCTATAACGAAATTTAAGAGAAGAAGGTAAAGACAGTTGTATGAAAAGATGTCTTAACCAAAGATGACACTCAGATGTTACGATTAATTCTGTTTTGTCTTTAGTGAAGTCAAGTCAACGAGTCAGTACAGGCTGAGAAACACTGGGGTACTTAGCGTCGTGCGGTCCGGAGGGACAGGTAGTGGTTGAGGACCTCAGATGGGTTTGAGTACAGGTAGCTCAGGTACTACGGTAGGTCGGTAGAGTAGGAGACAGCAGGGGAAGAGGAGGACGGGGGTTAGGGAGGGTCGTAGTCCCAGAAAAGGTTACTCAGTTGAGAGGTGTACTCCACCGGTTTCATGACCTCAAAGTCGGAGTCGTAGTCAGGAAGGTTTCTTGTGGGTCCTGACTAGAGGAAATCTTACCTGACCAACCTAGAGGAACGTCAGGTTCCCTGAGAGTTCTCAGAAGAGGTTGTGGTGTCAAGTTTTCGTAGTTAAGAAGCCGTGAGTCGAAAAAAGTGTCAGATTGAGAGTGTGGGTATGTACTGGTGTCCTTTTTGGTATCGGAACTGATCTACCTGGAAACAACCGTTTCATTGCAGAGACAAAAACTTGTACGATAGGTCCAACCAGCATTGAAAGGAAGGTTCCTCATTCACAGAAAATTAAAGTGCCGACGTCAGTGGTAGACGTCACTAAAACCTCGGGGGGGTTTATTTCAGACTGGGACAAAGGTGACAAAGGGCTAGATAAAGGGTACTTCACTACCCTGGTCTACGGTACTAGAAACAAAAGACTTACAACTCGAAATTCGGTTGAAAAAGTGAGAGGAGAAAGTGAAAGGAGTTCTCCGAGAAATCAGGGAGAAGTGAAAGACGGTATTCCCACCACAGTAGACGTATAGACTCCAATAACTCTAAAGAGGGCCGTTAGAACTAAAGTCGAACACGAAGAAGGTCGGGTCGTAAAGAGTACTACATGAGACGTATCTTCAATTTATTCGTCCCACTGTTATATGTCGGAACTACATGAAGAAAAGGATTAACCTTGGTCAGACAACAAGGTACAGATCATTTAGTGAATCTATATGGAATAACGGACACTGATCGTGACAGTTAGGTTAAAACCTAACGTTTACGGATCCTCCACTCGTGTTTAGACCTATGTCTCTACTTCGGTCGTTTAGTCCTCGGTCCCGTCCAGTCTCGTCCCCACCTCGACCCTTGTCCCTGGGTTCACTTCAAGTCGCCACCTCACCCCGTGGTTCACGGAGGAACAACAACGTTACACCCACTACTTACCCCTTCTCAACCTTTCTCCCTCGTCCCCTTTTTCTTGGACCAGATGATTATGGAAGGTATAAAATTAGGATGTTTGTCAGAATCCTACTATAAATAAGATTCGAGTCCGAAGTTTTACCTATTTTTGTTCACGTAAGCTTACGGTCGTACGGGTAATAGGTGACTCATCTTGTGGACCCCAGTCGACAGAAGAGATCCCTTACTTTTACTTCCAAAAAAAGACCGTTCCACGAATACGGTTGACGATGGGTGCCACGTCAATCTCGAACTTTATCGTGTTCCTTGACGACCCCCGTCCTTCCGCTAACATGACTTCAAACAAACAGTAACTTAATATCAATCCCGGTGTTATTTTATGTTCCTCCCTTACAAAACGTTTTTGATCCTTCAATTTTTCATAAAAATACGGTTTTGTCAAGTCAACCACGATTTTACAGTTTTGTCGTCCACCAAGTGATAAGAAAAAGCATTCAAGTTATCACACTAAAGTCTTAATTTTTCTGAATGTTCAGGACACCTGAAGACAACGTAAAGAAGTAACTCTGTGTGACTCTGTACAGAAGGTTCAGTCAAAATATTTGTAAAAAGAAAAAGAGGGTTCGGGGCACGCACGAACCATTACTTTATCGACACCCTATACCCCGGCACCCTACTGAAGTAATAAAACTAAACTGACCTAATAATAGAATCTACCCATTACGTAATTTTTTTTATGACGTTTACTTACTTCACTTTCGTCTTTTGAACCGGTTTCAGTGAGTCCATCCATGACCGTCAACCCCGACCTTAAGTCCAAACAAGTCACCTACCCCAACTGTACCCCAGAACGAGTTCTGAGAACAAGTAACGAATTTAGTAGTTTAGTGTCTTTTAGTAAATTGTCAGTGGTCCGTTCAGTCTATCCTTTTCCTGTGTGATGGTCTTCGGTCATCCAGATTAAATAACCACACGTCTGGATTAGACCTCTATCGTTCTTTCGTTATCTTCGAGAATAGAGACTGTCTCCGTCCTGCTCCCCCCCGCCCGTCGTTTAATACTACCTCTATCCTTGTGGTTCCCCGTGACCGGAGTAGACGAAGAGGAAAATGAATAAGAACTGTTTACACTAAATACTTAGGGTCAAGAAAACAGGGTAATACCTTACCTCGATAGTCAAAGCACAGGACTGTGACATTAAAACAAGATTCGGCAAGACAGGTAAGAAAACGTAAAGGACCGTTGTAGACACATGGGCGAACAGTCAAGGTATTTAGTAATGTCTATTCGTTTCGGAAAAGAATTGGAAATCCTTTCTATTGTACTGGTTATAAAAGACTCGTATAAGAACGGTCCAAACGAAACCCTCTATTTACCCTGGGTAGAACTACCACGTAGTGATTTGTTGTCGCACTAAATACTCTGCCTCATCCCAAACGAGTGACACCGAGAGGGTTTTGGAAAAGTTTACAGGACCTTCTTAGTACCACTCAACTTTCTCCTGTATCATTTCTAAAGACTACTTCTGAAAGATACCTCCTAAAGACGTCGACAAGGATCCGTGGTTCCCTTCATCTCACCCTTTTCAAAATTGTGTCAGTGAATTTAATAGATCTATAAGAAAAACTCCCTACACTCAGAATACAAGAGGAAGACATGCAAATGTATCTGAGGTGGTTTTTCAGAGTTGGTTCTTCCGAGGAAGATCGAGGGTTTCTGTGTGTAAACGTCAGACGAAGATCTTACTTCCCTTGACTTGATTCTATGTCCTTACATATATCGAAAACTCTTTTAGGGAAATGATATCGTATTGGTACTAGAACGTGTGGATTTCATTCCCACATAGTTGTTTTGTATACAAATCGTATTTACAGTCTCTGTCTTTTACACAACACCAACTCTGTGTCCGTTACCTCAATTTGTCCCCACTCAAAGTTACGGAGAACAGGTACCTCACTTGAACCCGACATGACATGTCAGAACGAGGGAACATTTCATTCCCGTCACACACACATGGACTCACAGTATTCCTACCTCTGTCTGCAATAGGACGGAAAGGTCCTTCGTAAAAAAAAGGAGGAGTCATACCTCTCAACCTGACTAGTATGGATGAATAAAATATCGTGTACCACTGGGATTAAGGGAAGTGTCAGAGAGAAAATACTTAAGTAAACAACAGAGAAAGTAGAGGGTAAAGGTAAGAACCCAGAACGAGAGTTCTTCGTGGGTGAGGTCTCCTTTTAGTCTCCATAGCGTACTACCACAAATTTAGTAAACTGAACGACGGAAAACGAGTAGTCGACCTGTCGACTCAAAGTCAAGGGTCCCGACAGAAAAATTGAATCGAGGTAGGTGTCTTAGATCTCTGATGGTTCTACTATACGAAATCTCAACCGTCTTACTCCAACCCTAGATTGAGAAAAAAAAAAAAAAGGTCCTATTTATTTGTGTGTGTATGTACCTATGTGTACGAAAAGAAAGAAAAGAAAAAGTCCCCTGTAGTACCCTAAAACAAAAACCATTCGTAAGTGAATACGGTTAAAAATTTTGACGAGTGGAAAAAAAGTAAAACGAAAACCTTATTCCCCAGAGATTAAACCAGAAATGGTAGGCAGTCCCTACCCTGAACTACGGGAACCAGGACGAGTTTTAGGTAGGACAAAGACGGACTTAAGGGAAACCTCCGTCTTCACTTATTAAGGATCGAGTCAAATAAGACCCAGGGAACCGTCCCCTTTACCTTAGAAAAAATAAAAAATTAGAGGTCAGAAAAAAAAAAAAAAACGGTGTGTCGTGTTGAACGTCTTAGAATTAAGGAACTAGTCTCTAACTTGGACACTTTTATGTCTCAGAGTCGGTGACCGGGTGGTTTCTTGAGGGAGGTGCCAGAAACAGAAAGAAAGTAGAGAAAAATCAAAATTTCGGAAACAACTTAATAACTTAAACAATGTTATAACGAAGACAACAAATGTAAGACCAGAAACCCCGGACTCCGTGACTCTAGAATCGAGAGACTGGTCCCTAACTTGGGTGGTCCCTAGCGAGGGGACTCAACCTTCCGTTTCAGAATCGGTGACTTGGTGGTGCCTTCCGGGAGGGGGCTGAACATTTTTTTTATTTACCTCAAACACTGTTAAAGATCATACGTAATAGATGACGATAATCTCACAACCTCCCTAAAGGAAAAACCCCCGATTGTCTAATAGTCATGAGGAGAGAAGGAGACCCCAACAAAAGAACCCCAACGTCCTACGTTAATCTATTTCTTCTTTCCAGGACTCCTTCCACCGTGAATACACCCAACGACCAGGTCGTGGGACTAACGGTATGGTGGTCGTTCTCTTCAAAACAAAACATTTAGAACTCCGGTATTTGTTTATTCCGAAGTGTTAATTTTTTAAAAAGTAATGTCTAATATGGGAATATTTTCCTCATAAAAGGAAATTAAGACAAATTAAACTATAAACATAATAGTAGTACCGAAAAAAGAAATAATTTATAAACAAAGACCAGGTGTCAAATTGAAGGGACATGGTAAAACCCAATCCTCAGACATATACGTCCTATGTCAACCCAAATGAGCGCACATTCTTAAGAGGGGAAAGCTGTCCCTTAGATGGAGGCTAGTAAACAAAAGATTATCTTTATAACTCGGAAGCTGTGAAAAAAAGACAAATGGGGAGATACATAAAAGAAAGGAAAATAAAAGAGTCAGTGAACAATTCACATACAGCAGAAGTCAAATCGAGAAAAACAAGTTGAAAAATCTTTTTCAGTAGAGAAAAGGGTTAAAAATTTAAGTTACTGATTTTCCAGGAAAAATACAGTAAGAACCCTAATTCTAACTACTATAAAGGGGGGAGTGAACTAGAGACTATGAGATTAAACCCTGATATATAGACCTGATAATAGTGATAACTTAGGAAAACGAAAACGGTGTATAGAAATCAAACTAAGACACACACACACACACACACACACACACAAACGTAGTTTGGTTTTGAGTTAAGACTAAAGACAAAAATTAAGGATCGGTGTTAAAGGGTTACTGAAGTAAAAAAGGTCACTCAACGATAGAACTCAGGTATGAAATCAGACAATAAAAAGATCAAATAAAATGTAGACTGTTTATCTCAACTATACAAGACCATAAAATCACTCGCGTATTTAATCTAAACAATACTTTTAAAGAAAACATAGAATGTCGTCACAGTAAGTCACCAACGACAAAGGGACGTAGTACATCCTTCACCTCCCCTTTCCTCTTACTTTCCACGGACCACAAACCACACTCGTTGGTACACCTACCGTAGAGTAAACCTATAAGGTGACACCTATACACTTCAGACTCGATAGAAGATCTATTAGGAGACCACCATATAATTCAAATTTTAAGGGACCTCTATATTTCTATCAACAATGGAAATATACAAACGATTCAACGAAGTCAGTACAGGTTGGGATACCTTGGGAAACGTGACATCGGGTGGTCCGAGAAGACAGGTACCTAAGAGGTCCGTTCTTATGATCTCACCCAACGATACGGGAGGAGGTCTCCTAGAAGAGTTGGATCCATAGTTGGGGTTTAGAGGACGTTGAGGACGTAATATCCACCTAATAAATAGTAACTCGGTGGTCCCTTCGGGAATACATACCCAGAATAAATTTTGATATCCTGAGATCTCAAGTAGTTTACTCCTATTTCTCTCTTCTGTTCTGGGTCAGGACTCTTTACGGTCCCAAGGACTCATCCTTATGTATCTAAACCCCATCCCCGTCTCAGTATTACTTCGTCGACGATGACGACAAATCAGCGAATCAACACAGGTTTAGAAAACGCTGGGGTACCTCACGTCGGGTGGTCCCAGGAGACAGGTGCCCTAAAAGGTCCGTTCTTGTGACTTCACCCAAAGGTAAAGGAAGAGGTCCCCTAGAAAGACTGGGGTCTTAGCTTGGACTCAGAGGACGCAATCGTCCGTACAGGAAATGGTGACTCGGTGGTCCCTTCGGGTATTTCTTCGTCTTTTCCTTGACTAATACATCCGTCTTTTCATCCTCTATTAGGCAATGTCTTAGGTTCTTTCCGTTTACGAATTCCGGTGAGTAATCAAAGTCATATCGTACTTTAATCGGTAAATCTGTTAGATCTGAACGATCAGTTTTATTTGAAGTGGGTCGACTTGTATTTCAACTTATGTTTGACCTACTTTGTTTCACTCGTTGGTAGATTAATTGTAAACCTTATGGTCCTTTTTTTTTTTTTGTTGACGGATGAGAGATCGTAGGAAGTAAGTTGGATACTCGTACCCATCGTATTATCAAAATCCAGTTTACATCTTGTCAACTCTAAAAACAAAATTTCAGAATTTAATATAGACTTTTAGACCAAGACCTTGGTACGTAACAAGTGGGTAAGATCATCAAATTTATCTTTTCCATCAATTACTCATGAGTCTCTTAGTCCGTACCTCCGAGACTTCAATCCTCCTTTTATTTTTAATATAAGTGGTCCCGAGGAGTGTCCATGTCCGGGTACTGATTTGTAAGTAGGGTGTGAAGAGTAGTTCCTGTCACTGGACCGACAACCATCCTTACATTTGACTACGTCGGCAATACGTTTTATCATTCTTCCAAGGATTTTTTTGCTTTTGATCTTAACGGTATACTAGATCGTTAGGGTGAGGACCCGTCTCTAGGTGTATTTTGACATTAAACCTTTCTGAGTGCGTGGGGATACAAGTGTCGTCGTGATAAATGTTGTCGGTTCTACTCCTTTGTTAGATTTACAGGTAGTTGTCTCCTTACCCATCTCTTCTGTACCACGTATATATGTTGCCTTTCGATGAGTTGGTATCTTTTCTTGGTTTATTACGGTGAGCGCCGTTGTCCCTACGTTGACGTCTACTGGTATGATTGACGTCATTCAATCTTACTCTTTCTGCGGTATACTATGGTGAATATGTACCTTAGATTTTATAGTGTGTTTGCTTGTATAGACACCTTCTCTTTGTCTGAGTTTCTGAACACCAACGGTTCCCTCTCCCCCTACCCCTCCCTTCCTGACCCCCGAATCTCAGTGGTCTACGTCTCATCATATATATGTCCTCTCTATTTGTTCTCCCAGGATAACATATCGTGACCCTTGATATAAGTTATAGAACACTTTTTGGTCTTATCTTCTCTTATACTTTTTCTTATATATACAAATTAACTCGGAACCACATACCGTCCTTTAATTGTGTAACATTTAGTGCATATGAAGTTATTTTAATTTTTTATTATTAACTGTAATCGGATTTTTTTTTTCCCCCCTGTCACTGGACTCTTTTAGGCGACCGACTCCAATGTCTAAGACGTTCTGGTTATGAAGGAAGGGTTTGAGGGGGAAGAAAAGTCACTTTCCCTGAGACACGAGGTAAGAAGGCACAGAACGAAAGATTTCCCTTTAGACACGCCGGCAAAGTGAAGACACAGGATTGACGTACTTTCCGATCCTCTCGTTCACGGGAACGTAACCGCTCAGAGTGTTACACCTTTTTTTGTTTTATATCCTTCCCAGAAGCTTTCCACGACTTTCGGTGGTTATTCTGTCTATGTCTTTTGTCTGACTTAGGGTCATTTCAGTGGTCTTCGGAACCAATATCCTTTTGACCCTCTTGTCAGAATTAGATGAAGACATTAGTCAGATACAGTAAAGAAGAGTATCGTAAAATTCAAACGATAGAACGATTTTTTTAATAAATTTTTTAAAAATAAAAATATCGTGTATTCTTGTCGTTTATTCGTACTAAGAATTAAGAGGATTGAACGGTATGGACAGAAAAGAAGAAAAATAAATTAGGAAAGTTTACAGTAACAGAACCTGACTGAGACTCCACCACTAAACTTTCATCCTCCAACAGACCCCCCCTAAGAGAACCATTATTGTGGACATTTCCTCCCTCTTATCCCTGAAGGAACCGCCAGGTCGCCGATTCTGGGGTCGAGGGTTTCGTCCCGTGGACCCAAACTAGGGACCAGTCCCTTGATCTAGGGTGTTCGGTGTTGATTCTGGACCGTGTCGGTTTATTTATTTATGTAAATTTTTTTAGGTAAAAATTTTTCCCTCTCATAATCGTGATCCGGCTCCCTCTTTATTGTCATAGTGGACGTTCCACATACTCGTAAAGGAGTAGGTATTTACTCTTAGTACACATTTCTTCGAAACACTATTTCACTCTAACTATCGAGTCTACCAATTCTCAGACGAACGTTACTTCCTCTGGACTCAAACTAAGGACCCAACCCTTCTACGGGACCTCTTCCTTTACCGTTGGGTGAGGTCATAGGAACGGACCCTTTAGGGTACCTGTCTCCTCGGATCGTCCGATGTCAGGTACCCCAACGTGTCTCGACCTGTGTTGACTCACTAAAAGTGAAAGAAAGTTCTGACCTTTTCCGACCCAATGTGATTCATTTTATCCAAAAAATAAGAAACAATTGTCTTAAATACGTAACACTTAGAAACTCTCCTCATCTGTCTTAAAAGACTAAACTGATACTTAGAAATTTTTTTTTTAAAATTTCGTTGTGTGAAAACCCTTTACGACCTAGTGGGATTAAGGAGATCGGGACCCCCGGAACGTCAACTACATGTGCCTTTATTCGTGGGAGGTGTCTGGACTGGAGTTACCAGTCTATTAGGAGGTAAAAAGAAATAATTTTGATTATATTGAAAATAGAATACCTTTTTTGATAGAATAATCTTCTAAATGTATTTACTTCCTTTCTGGTTTTCGTAGGTGTCGGAATGGTAGACGTGTAGTAACAATTCTGGACACACGTATAAGAAAGTATTAAATTTTTACGTATAAATATCAATGATTTTATACCCTAACACGGAATAAAATACGGGACTAAAAAGTAACTTATTATGTGTTGTTTGTCTAAAAGTAAACGTTTGGTGTATGGGCGTTCTCGTAGAAATTGCAGTATACCTATAGAATATTGAATTCACTAAGGAATGAAAACCCGTAAATCTAAACAGATGTTGCCATAACCCCGAAGGGAACATCGACTCAACCTTTTCTTGGACAGACGTTACGTCCTCTGGACCCAAGCTAAGGACCCAACCCTTCTTCCTTCACCGTTGGGTGGGGTCATAAGAACGGACCTTTTAGAGTACCTGTCTCCTCGGACCACCTGATATCAGGTGTCCCAACGTTCTCTACCTGTGTTGAATCGCTGATTTGGTGGTGGTGTTACAATAATACGTTTGTTAAGGGAATAATTTTTATCACGACATTGCCCTGAAGGGACCACCGGGTCACCGATTCTGAGACACGAGGGTCACGTTCCCCTGAACCAAACTAGGGACCAGTCCCTTGTTGCAGAGTATACGGCGTTAATTCTCAAGCGTACTACGGTTGATTTCTCAGGTGTACGGAGTTGACTCTGGGTCATGTCGGTTTATTTTAAAATTTTTTTCGAGGATTATTCGTGTTTATATATTTTTCACGATATTTTTGAAAGGTCACAGATTCAGAAAATGTATGAGGGAATTGTTCAGAGGGAATAAAATTTAGAGGGAGTTGTTTTGAAGGAGTTAGAATCTCTTCGATTAAATTGACAGAATACTAAGTCAAAAGAGGAGACATTTTACCCTGAAAATTCTCTTAGAGGGAATACCCCTACAATACTCCGATTACACGACATCAGGTACCCCAACGTTTCTCGACCACTAGTGAATAACACCCCCTCCCTCGTCGAACACTTACCCTCACTCCCGTCCCGGTGGGTCAGGAGAAAGTTTCTTGGACGCTAGATTTCCTTACCTCTGTACTACTTACCACTCCCACTTAGTGTCTACTTCAAAGGTCAAAACACTACCTCCTCTGAAAAGACGTATCTTCAGTCTCTCCTGTCTCTCTTATTCAGTCTTTTAATAAAGTCGGACGTAAGAAAGTCTCCAATGAACCCTACCAGTAAAACGTAGACAGTAGAATTTAGAGGTACTCCGTCTAATTAGAGGTAGAATTCGAAGTACTCCGTTGTTATTCGAAATAACAAAATGGCTATTTCTCTCGCTTCGGTCTCAATATATTGAACGAATCAGTGTCTCGTTCGTCCCACCATGAAACCGGATCATCTACCTGACATTTCAAAACCGAACAAAAAATAAATGATTTATTTCTACCATCTTTGTACAAGAAGAAGGAGGGTAGGTTCTTTAGGTTATGTGTACACCCACCATGACACTGACAGGACCCCATCTACCGCTCCCAGACTCTGGTGACTCTCTGGATCCCACTCGAGTGCGACGAGTGCACCGGTAAAATGGAGGACTGACTGAGGTCCACACGGATCTCGTGACCCGTTGAAGTGTTCCTTACGTGACTCGAAAACCATCTCGAAAGACGCAGAGACGACCTACACCGGTTTCGTCGGTCTTCAGAACCGTTAACGTAGGTCTACAACGGAAATCGACGTTTCGTTTGTCGCAGATGGAGTCGGAGAAAGACCTAGGTTGTCTTCTTCGCAACCCAAACCACATGAAGAACCACCTAAACGACTGTGTAAAGAAAAGTAATCCCGGTTTACAAGACTTTCGTCTCGGACGTAACATAAACGGTTTGTACGTATTTTTGTGTTTGTTTTGAGTACAAACGTTCGGGGTTCATTCAGGAAGAATGCGGAATTCACGGAGACCTTTGGTAGGTCTCGGTGTCACCCATGTGACAGACTTGTCAGGAAGTATTAGCACATACGTTTCCGACGTATCAGTGCCAGCGCGCTTACAGAGATTAACGGAAACTAATATACCGTGCGAGACAGGATGAGAGAACTTTACTCCCAAGAAATATTTGGTCGCCGAAGGATTTAAACTATATCCAAGGGCACCTCACTTTAAGACATGTTACCTTAAAAGATTAACCTCGACCCTCCTTTTCTCTCCCTCCTCTTTACCTTCCCCTGTGGTTTAAGATTTGGCTATTTTTCTTTTTAGGTTTACATTTAATAATGTAGGGTAACGAAAAGAGGGTTTGTTGAGACATCCGTCTTATCTTGACCGTGAAACCGATTCAAGGACGACCCACCATCTGAACACATCGGAAAGTACCGTAGACTACGAAGAACCTCCGAACAACCTATGTATCTTTTAAGTTTTCCCGGTTGGTATCCGCTCTGTCTTCTACACCGCCTTACACAGAGTATAACAGATAGGTACGGAAGTATCCCGGGTCATAGGTGGGAGGGCCAGGTACGACCCCTACCCCCACTTGTTGAATACTCCCTGGGATCAGTGGTCTACCAGCAACGGGTCCACCTGACAAACCTACCCTCGACCTCTCTGAGAATCCCTAATGGGAGTGTGATCTACTGTTCCTCATCACTCGACGGAGGACTGTTAATACCTTCCACTACCTCTCCTGTTGTCGAATCGTGACAGAACCAAATGAGTTTTGAGAAGTTTTGAGTACACTATTTCGACTCGACAGTCCGGTCGTCAATCCTTAGACGGACGGTTACGTCCCCTGTGTCCAAGTTGAGGACCAGGGCCCTCCTAGGGTGTATGACACCCCGTTGAGGGGCACGGGTGTCCTCTTCGATGTCGCTTCTCATCGGGGATGAACGACGTTGGTCTCTTTCGGGCATACGTCTTGTTTCTGGGTTACGTTCGTTTTTATTTATTTATATGTATATGTGAAAACATTTTCGACTCGACTAAGGACGGAAGAGACTCAGGTAAGTACAGGGAGTTACCACCTGGATGTAAAAACGATTACATAAAATACATCAGAAAGTGTGACCCCTTTTTGATTAGTCTACATTGTTCGTATCTCCGATACGACTGTCCCTTTGTAAAATATCCGATGTGTAAAATAACGAATATGGGGCAAAAGTGGGTTTGTGCCATGTACACGAAGTTCGTCCTTTGAATTTCGGTCGTCACTATGTAGTATTGGTTAAAAGAGACCTCAGACTTCTTATGACAACCGGTGTGTCACAAATTTTTTTAGTAGAAAAAGACTCAGTATCCAAGGGTCGATTTTAAAAAGCATTACTTAACTCGGACTTAAAGGGTAAAATGTTTTCCGTTGTTCTCATGGTTAGTGTGTTTACCTTGTGTATATTGTGTGGTCTTCCGTCTTGACGGTGTTTAGGAGGGTTGACTATGACTTAGGGTTTTGTGAAAGGTTGTGTTTACCTAGTATTACTGTCTGTGAGCAGTCTTGGTTAACCGTTTTGTGGTTTTATTGTCACGAGTGTTTGCCAGGAGTTGTAGTCTGAGTACAGTCTTGGTCAACCGTTTCTGCGGGTTTATCGTGAAGTACGAGCTTTCTCTTCAATCGGCCCACGAGTGGCTGTTTGAATGACCCAGTGCCCCGAACAGTCGAACAGGTCCACGTACTAGGGCAAGGTGGTTCCTTTTCGCATGTGACGGCGGTCGCGACTCGTCCCCTCTCTGTCCCTCTCAGAGGGGGGTTTTCACCAAAGTCGTCGACGACCCTTGTAACAGGGTTTGGTGGACAGACCCTCGTCACCGAGGGACTTCCGAAGGGCCGTGCAGTAGTACCACCGCCGAGACGAAACCCCTTTTGGGGTCCCCGGTCTATAGCGCTCTCGTGTCGGAGCGTGACCGTGGCGTTTGAATGGATTTCACCCAAGTCCACAAACGGCGAATTTTCGGTTATAACTCCGTTCCAACAACCTTTCCTTTCGAAATAAAACCTCCGATCGTTGGTCGACCCCCCATCTCTTCTCGAAAATATCAACGTCCCTCCCCCAAGGTACGTCTTTGTCGTGTCAGTCGAGCCTGTCAGTAGAACCATGACCGGAAGTCACCAGACTAGTCACAGTAGAACGAACAAAATTCTTGTCAATCAGAAGTCAAGACCCCAGCCAAACAAGGGCAGACAAACCCCGGTTAAGAGTCCTAACACCGTCGAACGAAGTACGGATGTCAAACAAGGAGTACATCAATTGAAGAAGGTAGACCACCCCCAAAGTCATAGATGTCTTATCGAGTTTCCTATACCCAACAGAAGGAGAGGGAACGAGGTCACAGAGCACAGAACATTATAGTTCAAAGTCTGTCTTTTTTGACGAGTTATTTTTTACGTTGAGATGAAAAGAATTGACACGAGATCTGTATCGAAATAACCAATCATAACACCAAAAGCAAACCCAAGAAGTGTCCCATTTAGGTTAGGTCGACAAGTCTCAACCCCTTACGTTTTCAAGTCGGTCACCCTCACCCCTCGTATTTATACACAGAAATGTTACTTCATGGTACATAACTCGACACACGTGTTACCCGTGACGTAATACCCGGAAAACTTTGTAAAAGAGGAGACTGTCTGTAAGTTCTTTGAATAATAAGAACGTAAATTTGGTTACCCCTCTGATACCCAGACTTTCATAGTCTTTGAAAGGTTCGGAACCTTACATTAGTCTAAACAGACTTAGGTCTTCTGTACTAAAAAGACTATTGTCAGACTGAGTAAAACCTTAAGGGTCCCAGACCGGAGGACAGGGGTAAAAGGGAACCTAAGGGAAAGGAATTGAGGGTCAAGAGTCACTGTTCAGGATCCCACTAGGAGATCGTATAACTTCTGACTAGACTATCGTTATTAAATATGATACGTAACGACTACAACAAAGACAAAACCTTACGTAAAGCCTTTACCCCAAAACCTCCGATCAAGACACATCTTACAAGGGTTTCCCGGAAAGTCTACAGACTTCTACGACCTTATTCCAAACGGTTGTAACGACGGATGTCTCAAAACCACTTGTTTTCACTCCGGTTCGCTAACGTTTCCCTGACACGACGACGAGGTTATAGGGCTCCCCAACCTGGTAAGGGTCGACGGGACTTGTAACCGACGGTTACAAAGCGTGGACCTTTTGACAGGACCCGCCTCCCTTCTGTGAACCGGACTTCTCGATCCCTTCACTGACTATGCCCTCGCATTCGAGGCAATGAAATCCGTCGTCAAGAGACATCTAGTCCTGTTCCGGTCTGATTCCTAGGGACTCTGAGAAAGAGCAGAGAAACAAGGAGTTCAAGAAGTGGATACTTTGTCTATATTGTCATCAAGGATAGAGGATCGTAAAATCACTCATAATTCACTCTATCTGTTAGGTACACATAGTGAGTTCGAAGTCAGTCTCTTCGTCTCGATGAAATTCAATGTATCTTTTGTTTCAATAATATTTCTGACCTTATACGTTAACATCTTTTACTGTCTCCTTAGATACGGTCCGACACCAGCGAAGAAGAATCAATTCGTCCAACCGTCATTCTACCCTCTTGACCCACACCAATTCTTGTTTCTGTTTGACGTTCGGTACTCTTATTTGACCTTCCGTACAGACGGAGAGGGGTGGGTGTTTGAGTCACGGTACCGACTGTACGTCCTCTTCGACCAAGGGAAGTGGTTCTCGGTAGCTACGGACCCCTCTTCGACGTCCTTCTTTGTCTCGTTCTCGACCTCCTTTACTGCTACTAGTGTACTCTGTCGACGGTATCACAGATCACGGAGTATGACTGGAAACCTCGTATTTTTTATGCCACTGACGGAGTGAAGGGATAAAGTACAGAGTACGTCTTAAAGAGAACACTGGACGTGACTGGACCTTGGGGAGTCCTTTCCCTTAAGACCCTCTCCATCAAGGTCAAATCGATACACCAGTGTCACGTTTCGGATACTTCCGAGGTCCTCTCAATTCTCTGACTCACACATCGTAACATTATTTACAATTCATAACCACACCGACTTAATACTCTTCTGCCTCCGTCTCCCAAAGATCAAACTCTTTTGGTCCTTATTCCCATCACCAGGGGGTCCCAGGTGACCTCCAAGTGCAAACTCCACCTCTCCCAATGAGACGTTCGACCTTTGGAAAGACGAAGAGCGACAGTATCGACGGCTGTGACAGGGTTCGACCGTTCAACCTGAAGCGGAAGAGTCTCATCAGAGGGGGAGAACTACGTATTTCCGGGAGAAGAATCGGGGAGACCTCGAGAAAAGGAAGACTAACGTCTTCTCTGACATCTTTCTCCGACCGACATTGGTATCTTTGAGTCGAATTTCACCCTAAAACACAAGAGGTGCCGTCCATGGTGTCGGAAACCACGAGACCGAATACCCGACACGTTGCACTAAGTGAGTCTAACCAAAAAAAAATTTCTAAAAAAAAAGAACTACACCTGGTAAAAAATGTCAGAAATAACTTAGACAATGTTATAACAAAGACAAAATACAAAACCAAAAAACCGACACTTCGTACACCCTAAGATCGAGGGACGGGTTTCTAGCGTGGGCATGGAGGACCCAACCTTCCACTTCAGAATTGGGTGACCTGGTGGTAAGTCTGAGAGATGAGTTAGTCACGTCGGGGACGGCGTCGTTGTAGTCGGGGAGGGGTAGGACAGGGTATTCTGAGGATTAGTACAATCCTCTACCACTCGAAAGGAGTTCTTTAATATTTGTACGAGAGACCCCTAGGGACGTCTGTGAGGCTCGTAAAGGTACTTCGTGACCGACCAGAAGTGTATATTTGACTTTCATTTATTCTCACTTCTTAGACATGTTTCGGGAGACTAAACACGGGGGTACGGAGTCAAATAAACTTCCCTTCTATTCCAACAGTCGGTGGAAGGAGTTTTCCGATAAGTCTCCAAAGTGTGACCTCTGAACTGTAAATAATTGATCCCAATCTACTTTGGAGACTAAATTAGAGGACTTTTTTTACGAGACTCACAAAATCAGTATCTCTGGTATATTCGTACTTCTTAAAATGGGTATCGAGAACTTCCTCCGACACCAGTCAGTTGTCCCCGTACCCGGTCAGGAACCGTACAAGACAAATATCGACACAGGTCTGTTCACCTCTTACTCTCCTCTAGTCATATATGATCCAACTGAATAATTGAAAATTGACAAGTGTATGACTTGTTTATATAAGGTTTTTATAAATGGTATCTTCTCCTATCTTATTAAAACCAGTTGTCCAATGTTGACCTGATGTCGAAGAATTATCCCATTCTGGTGAGAACCCCTGCTTTGACATTTATAACAACTCGGAAGACACACGGTCAGTGATGTGATATGTGAAAGTATATTTGTAGAGGAAATTAAACGAGTTATTAAGAAGGTCCACTCATAATAGTTATAATAGAAACTCCGAGTCTTTACAGTTCATTAAACACGTACTGGTCTTCGATCCCCGAAGGGACCACCGAATCACCATTTCTTGGGTGGACGTTACGTCGTCTGTGTCCAAGTCAGGGACCCAGCCCTTCTCAGGGACCCCTTCCTTTTCCGTTGGGTGAAGTCATAAGAACGGACCCTTTAGGGTACCTGTCTCCTTGGACCGTCCGTTATATCAGGTACCCTGATGCTTTCTCAACTTGTACTGAATCGATAATTTGTTTCTGCTACTGTTATGTTCGATCCGTCCTTGATTTGGTCTTAAGGTTGGATCCGACATAATTTTTTTTAGGTACGAGAAGAGTGATATAATACTTTGTGGTTATCAACGAAAGATCCAGTTGTCGACATAATAAATCGTGAATGATAAATACAATAAAAACGTTGTTTCTCCGTTAGATTCATTTCTATTTTGTTGGAAAATACCTGATATCGTTAATATAAAATCTCATGTGTTAATAATTAAGAATAAACATATTATTATCATAATTAATATTATAATCATATTATATATTTAATAAAAATATGGATCCGAATATTTTTTCGTTTATTACAATGATAAGAACACGTAAACACTTTGTCTAAGATGAGGAACTTTATTTCTAATCATTGTCTACTTAAGAACGGCTCCCCTCCGGTTAACGTAGATCGAGACCCTTCCTTCGAGGTCCCTAGGCTTCCTATGTTTGTAGTTTCTCTTTGGGCTTCGTACTACATTCTTTCGAATGAACACGTCATTTCAGTACCATAAAGTCCAGTAAGGTAAGGAGGACAAACCTAATCCATTACAGATAAAGAGGGTCTCTTCCGTTACCGTGGGGTGAGGTCATGAGAACGGACCTTTTAGGGTACCTGTCTCCTCGGACCATCCGACGTCAGGTACCCCAGCGATTCTCAGCCTGTGCTAACTCGCTGAAGTGAAAGTGAAAAGTAAAAGTACGTAACCTCTTCCTTTACCGTTGGGTGAGGTCACAAGAACGGACCTCTTAGGGTCCCTGCCGCCTCGGACCACCCGACGACATATACCCCAACGTGTCTCAGTCTGTGCTGACTTTGCTGAATCGTCTTCGTCGTCGTCGTCGTCAGATAAAGAGGCTTTGATTTGGTAGTGGTTCTTAGGGAGTAACAAAGAACAGACACCACACGACCTTTCCACCGAAAAGTTTACAGTAGATAAACGACATTAATATTCAAAGTTTAGTCTTCGTGTTATTTTTAGTAAAACACAAATCGGACTTTCCTTCTGTGACTATTCGTTTACTCACCGTAAAGTGAGTGTAGTTGTCAGTCGACTTATTCGACTAGAATGAGGTATGTAAAATGAAAAAAAAACTGATAATGTTTTCAAATAAATTGTTTTCTAAAGTCAATTCTTTTACATGTACTGGGTTAAAAAGAGTATCACTTTACACCTCTCCCCTACGTGCCTTCTTCAACTAACGAGACCACTTGTGTCGATAACAAGTATGAGTAAGGTTCCGAAGATTGTACTACTATTATAAAGAAACATAATGGTGGTAAGGTTATGTAAAATGAAAACTATAGAGAACATTTACCTCTAAATTTTTAGTATCTTACGTTTGATAACGACAAGAAGAGGGGGTAAAGGGATGCGTTGGACTCGACAGAGGTCTTCGTTGTCTCCACCCTTCGCCATCCACATGTTTCCCCGGAGCACCTCCGTCGGTACAGTCGTTCGCGAGAACCTCGACAAAGAGACCTCCACCACTACCTAAATGGAATGGAACACTGGACCTGAAGTGAGGGACGGGTCCCGTCCTGTTTTGGTGTAGAGCTCAGATCCGAGACTCGGACTAGAGACAGAACCACCTGAAACGACTGACTAAAATGTGCGACATCCGTCTGTAGTACGAGTAGATAACGGTACCGGACCTACACGATTATCTAAGACACGACTAGCGCTGTCTACCCGAACCCCTAAAAAGAGTGCTACAGTTATGAGTGTTTTGAGACTTGAATGGTGTTGCTCTCGTTAAAGGAAGAGGTTCCGTTAGGTCGGACCGTAAGATGGGAGTTCCTCAAATCCCAGATAAGTGACTTTATTTACATTTTTTTTTTTTAGTGGGGGTCAGTTTATGTTTCACTGTCTACGATTGATTCACCAAGACCGGTCCCGGTGAGTCGACCCACGACTCGAACGAGACCCCAGTGAGCTGAGTGAAGACATCTTAGACCCTTCGGTGACCTCCCAAAATTCGTCTGTCCCGTTGTCCTAGTTTCACTACGACATCCTTCTGCTGAGACCGAAAGTCTGACTGAGACTTTTCTGGGGGTGGTCAGAAGGCCCACCGTGTTTGACCTCAACACTACACTAGGAGTACACTGTCCCTAACGACATTAAAGAGTCAAGTTTGAGGGACTGGGACCCGGAGGGACCACCGAGTCACCATTCCTTAGACGGGCGGTCACGTCCTCTGTGCCCAAGCTAGGGACCAGACCCTTCTAGGGTGTACGGTACCCCGTTGATTTGACTACGTGGTGTTGACAACTCGGACACGAGATCTCGGACCCTCGGCGTTGATGAGTCAGGTACACGGCAATTGATGACTCTAGTACGCGGATCCTCGACACGAGGCGTTGTTCTTTTTGGTCGACGTGTTGAGTCGATGTCTCGTCGGGGGCGAGCGGTGTTGATCTCTCTTTTCAGACGTGTCACTGTTTCTGGGTAGTGTCGGTTTTTATTTGTTTATTTAGATAAATTTTTTTTTTTTTGGGAGGGACTGGGTTATAACTTCAAAAGGTTCTTATAAAAGTCTTAGAGAAGTGAGTCGTGACCAAGGAAATGACAAAAGAGGTCCCTCAATTTCTACTTTCAAATGAATCCTTTAATGAAACCACTAAGTAGGGTTTGCATCTTCTCCTTCGGTACCACCTCTCTAAAAGGAGGTTCCCGACCGTGATTTCTGCACTGGGCTCCAGGAACGTTCCCCAAAGGGTCAAGTCAGGGAGGAGTAGAAACTGTTTCGTGTAAACTTTTTATTTATTCTGACACCTACTGGACTTACGAAATTCGTAAATAAGTCATCTATATATAACTCTAAATATCTAACACCTGTATCGAAAATAAAAAGACGGTCGCAGGTAACTTGTAAACGTTTCTACTGAGTGTGTAATCTTGTTTTTTATTTTAGGTTACTTAAGGAGTTTCATCTTTGGTACACTTGGTATAAAAGACTTTCACAAAAATTAGTGTGTGTATGTGTACTTTATTTTTGGACTCTCTTTTTAGTTTTGACATTAATGTCTCATGAAATTTTACTTACTTTTATACCAGTTTCGATTTGAGTCTCCTTTTCAGTATTGGAACCTACTAAAAAAAAATTAGAATTATTTCTTACTTTTATTTACTCGATTCGTGTAAAAGTTCCTCGACCAAATTTTCCTCATGATCTGTGTCTCATGACGGTACGTATCTTTTGGTACCCCGGTCCACTCATTGGACTCTAGGACTCATTTACTTTGGTCACTTCCTTTAGACTTCTACTGGGTAGCAAGAAGAGCCTATATCCACGACAGGAGAAGGTCCCACACACAAGTCATGAAGTCATGTAGGACTCAAGGTACTTTTGTACCTTCTACAAATAATCGACAAATTTGAACTACTCTACTACTTTTTTACAAGGTGAAAAAGTAAAAACTTTTCCTCAATAATTTACGTAGCTATAATGGAACAATTTTAAAGTTCCATGTCAATTTTCGAACAATGGGTGTCCTTCTGACTCATCATAAATTTTGAGGAAAAACCTTCGATTCCTTTTTTATAATGTGCCCAGTTTTTTGTGGTCCACAACATGTTTCGTGTGTTGTCCTATCGTTGACTCTTTTTAGATTCTCTAGTAATGCCCCACAGTAATTTGATCAAAATTAAAAAAACCAGACTCAACAAACATTCCCAAAAGACAAAACACTATTTAGACACCTCGTGTGGACGAATGAGTGAAAGGACCTTCACGATAAAACCCGCTACGACTTGAAAGAAAATCAGAGTCTAAATATGGTCGGATTCGGGACGACCAGTCATAAACGACTGCAACAGTCTCGTACTTTTTTTGCTGAGAAGGAGAACTCAAAAAATAGGGTCTAAGTTAAGAGAGGATGAGGGACGTCTACGTCTAGGGTCTCGTCTGACAGAAAGTCGGAAGTAGAAAACTGATTCTAACACGTGAAAACAGGAAAAGTTTTGAAGTATCCATAGAATCCCTTTACGTCCTTCTTTCCCCGATTTTATAATATGTCCTTAAGACTTGGTTTCTAAAACATGGTTTGATACGAGGATAGATCGATTACGATTGTCCACAAAGTATGAAGATTTAGTGAGAGAAATTCGGGGGTGCCAAAGATAGACTCGTGTCCTGTGAAAAAGTGTCGATGGACCCGGACTGAGATCCGACCCCGACTGTCATCCAAAGGAAGAACCGAGACAACAGGAACCTTGTCTGTCACTAGACCTGGTCAAACACTTGAAGGCACCACGAAAAAGAAAACAGAACAGAAAATCGTCATGAACCTGGTCCGAAAAGTGTACAGAACACTAGGAGGGTGACCAAAATAAAAAGAAGGAAATTGTCGTTACTCCTGTTTTAGATTGTTCGAGGACGCACACATGATTCAGTTAAGTCGACACAGACTGAGAAACACTGTGATACCCGACATCGGGTGGTCCGAGGAGACAGGTACCCTAAAAGGTCCGTTCTTATGACCTCACCCAACAATAAAGAAGGAGGTCCCCTAGTAGGACTAGGTCCCTAGGTTGGCTGCAGAGAATTCAAAGGATGTAGTCGTCCGTCCAAGAAATGGTGATCACCGTGGACCTTTCGGAGTCATGGAAGGATGGTACATGGTAGAGTGAACAACGAAAGTTATACATTGAAACTACGACTTGATAAGTAAGACTACCCTCACACATACACACACATGAACACACACACACATCATCGTCTCAACCCCACCCCCTACCAGACACTTTAGTCAGGATGACCATCGGTCGACCTGTAGATGTGCACCCGAAAGAAACATCGGGTGACGGGTGTAACCTTCACAGTGCACGATTCGGCGAAGTCAACACAGGTTGAGAAACACTGGGAAACTTGATCGGGGGGTCCGAGAAGAGAGGTACCCTAAGAGGCCCGTTCTTATGACCTCACCCAACGGAACTGGAGGAGGTCCCCTAGAAGGACTGTATCCCTAGCTTGGGTGCAGAGGACATCGATGACCTAACGTCCGTCTAAGAAATGTCGACTCGGTGGTCCCTTCGGATCTCCACGGTGTCTACAGACGATTACTATCCCACTCTCTTCAAGATAACAAGTGGAGGACTTCCGAACTCTTTTAAAGTCGGCCCAAGAAGTGAAGTTTAAGTGGTGCTACCTTAGGTTAGGATGCCATGGCCACCACTTCGCGTCCCCGACCGGGGACACGAAATCGATCTACACACGGTAGGGAATCGACCTCCGTCCCCCTCGACTCCCCCCTGTTCCTCTAAGAGAGTGTGACACTCCTTATAAGGGGTTGGGGGCAAAGGAAGAAGTATAATCGTGAAAGGAGAGCAAAGGACAGGGGAGGGGTCCAAGACAGAGGGCTTCAGAAGTAGAGTAGAGAGAAAGTTTTGACACCAGGAAGAAGGCCGGTACAGAACTCAGTATCTCTGGAAGGTATGAAACCTTCCAGTGTCGTTAGGGTCACGAACGGTAAAGACGTCTATCCGTCCCCCTCTTCTCGCTACCGAGGATTTTAGAGAGAGACACTCATAGGTACCGTTAGACACGACACTCCTTGTAAAACGAAAAGGAGACTATAGATCTATCGAGATCTTGAAGTTCCTTGTGATCGGCAGAACGTAAACCTCCCACGGACGACAGTTGATATTTAACCGTGAATGGATCTCGTAACGGTCGTTGAGTGTTGTTTCCGTAAACCGTAGACGGAGATGCCTTTAACTCGGAGTACGGCGATGTCGACAACTGGAAGTCGTTGGGGTCTCCCTCAAGTCCCACCTCCCTCCGTGAGACACGAGGTCCCTTAGACCACCCTGTCGAGAAATCAACCAACCTACAAAAATCCTTGTCTAGAATACTAGAGTTAGGACCGTAGAGGAGTATAGATCTCTTCGTGATTTAGGGAAGTACCACTGTAGTCTAGGAGTACTGATTATTTTTGGAAAACATTTTACTCACGGAGTACCATGACTTGAGGGGGAAGTGGTTTTGGAATATATAACTGAGAGGGGATGACGACGAAACCTCGTCAGAGAGTCTCGATAGACTCTCCGACGGAGGGTCCGACATCAGGAGTAAAACGGGGTTTATTTTGAATTGAACGGTGAGAGTTAAACATGTAGAAAAAATCAGTTGTCAATACCACTGACTACTTCGCTGGGTCTCCCCTGAAGGAAGGAAACTGACCTGAGGTACTCCTTGGGCTCGAAACCATGGTCGTCGTCGGGGAACGTGGTTAGACGGAGGAGTCCCTCACGTCTGCTTAAACCCATTCAGAGAGGGTCAAGAACTTAGAGGCCATAACCAACTCTGAGACTCAAAATAAACCGACACCTCGTCGAATGGACGGGGAAGGGTCATCCTTTCTATGACCCTCTCCCGGACCCACTTTGTAGGCCCCGTATGGGTGAGTACCAGATATGTGACTCACCACGAACCAACTTTCTATGTCTCTTTAAGGGTGGGTCCCTTTCTATGACCCTCAGTCACCGCCCCCACCTCCCTCCGACGACTTTCTACGGTCCCCTTAATGGGTGGACCACCTTTCCATGACCCGTTCCCCCGAACTTACCCCCTTTTTTTAGCTCATTATCGGTCCCGAACCGACTTTCTACGGTTGTTCAAATGAACACTAAAATTAACTGTTTAAGTCGAATTTTACCCTTTGGTTGAGAGAGTTTTTGTCTTTACTTCCCCACAGTCTTTCGGTCGGAGACTGATTGTGAGATCGGTCTAAGTGCATACCTCGAGTATGAACGTTCATGGATCAATTGACCTCTTTAATATGATTTTCTCTAGAGTTGGATTTTACCGGTTTGACCTCAAGAAAACTACAGGGGTTTAACTATAAAAACGTACGTGTCAATCTTTTCGGACCGGTACAAATGAGACTGACCATAGATCTTCGAAGATTTTATCCTTTACTATCTCATTGAAGAAACGTCCTTTGGTTGTACTTTAACGAACTTTGATAGTTTTTTCCGACGATCGCGACTGAAACGGTCCACCGTCCAGATCACCTTGACCTTTCAGTGCAAACCGTAAATGCGGTAAGCCGAAAACTAAAACCCCGAAGAGAAACGGGAAACAAAGTAAACCTTACACTGAGGATCGACCACTTCATGACCAAGCCAAACCAAAACAACCAAACCAAACTCACGCGTCTGTAGACCATGTTTAACGAGGTCGATTATACCTTTAACGAATGAGATTCCAGGATGTGAGGTGGACCTTTGGGGAACCCCTTTTTTTTTAAAAAAAACTGACCAATTAGATATCGGCACTAGGTTACTGTTCTTTTTCGTCGGACCCCAAATAGTTTGATTCTGGGGGATGAAGGGGTCTCACTGTTAGGGACTACCCTGGTTAGACGGGAACAATAGTCCCGGTTAAACTTATAACAGACCAGGTTTAAGACCGATATTTTGATACTGGTGTCTTTTTATGTTAAAAAATGTTACACCAGTGTCATAAGAAGTCAGAGGTCTCTTTCGAATGTCCTTTTTTTTTTTTAATAGCGAAATTTTTAAGACCGGGACTCCTTTATTGAGGAGGATATGGAAATCTGGTCTCGAGAGACCTAGTGAATAGATCTGGTAAAGATTAAGGATTTTGGTTTTCTTTTTTTTCCCCTTGTTTTGGAAAATTTTAGAATAAGGTTGATTAAAAATGTTGATCATAAGTATTGATTCAAACCTTTTGTTTTGAGATCCTAGAGAACACAGATAAACCTATATACATACAGAGTAGAGTCTAGTACCAGGGTAGTGAAGTACCGTCTATCTACCCCTTTGTCACCTTTGTCACAGTCTGAAATAAAAAACCCCCGAGGGTTTAGTGACGTCTACCACTAACGTCGGTACTTTAATTTTCTACGAATGAGGAACCTTCTTTTCAATACTGGTTGGATCTATCGTATAACTTCTTGTCTCTATAATGAAACGGTTGTTTCCAGGTAGATCAGTTCCGATACCAAAAAGGTCACCAGTACATGCCTACACTCTCAACCTGACACTTCTTCCGACTCACGGCTTCTTAACTACGAAAACTTGACACCACAACCTCTTCTGAGAACTCTCAGGGAACCTGACGTTCCTCTAGGTTGGTCAGGTAAGACTTCCTCTAGTCAGGACCCACAAGTAACCTCCCTGACTACGACTGCGACTTTGAGGTCATGAAACCGGTGGAGTACACTTCTCAACTGAATAACCTTTTCTGGGACTACGACCCTCCCTAACCCCCGTCCTCCTCTTCCCCTGCTGTCTGCTACTCTACCCACCTACCGTAGTGACTGAGCTACCTGCACTCAGACTCACTTGAGGCTCTCAACCACTACCTGTCCCTCCGGACCGTACGACGCTAAGTACCCCAGTGTTTCTCAGCCTGTGCTGACTCACTGACTTGACTTGACTTGACTACAGAGTCACACACAGAAACAAAAAAACTTATTATAACGACTCTAATCAAACATTTACTCGAGATTAGTTTGACTGGAATTTTTTTTCAATCGTGAATGTTTAGTTTAATAAGATTTATGTTTTCTTTAATTGGATTTACTTAAAGTCCAAGTACACTTGACCCTTTATAA